>NC_069435.1:16560607-16593107 GCF_026875155.1 Cherax quadricarinatus | reverse complement strand
AGAGGTAAAGTGGAAATCAGTTTTCTTCCGTTGCATACAGAGTGTAGTAGGATAAAAACAGGATGTCAGCACAGCATATCTGTGGGACATGTAAAAAAGTCCTTGGAAATAAATCCAGAATCATATGCAACCTATGCTTTTCCAAACACCATATCTCTTGTACTAAACTAAATACAGCCTCAAGAAATGACCTCGAACTAGCAAGGTGCTTCTGGTTGTGCAATAAAGATGTAGAACTTTGGGCAGGTATCAGAAAGGTACTAAGGAGAGTAATAAATGATAAAAATAATCAAGAAAACAAAGATGACCTCTTGGATAGTCTACCAAAAATATATAAAACATGGGAGAAAGAGATAGTGAATAAAAAAATGCAGAATGCCCATACCACAACAGATGACCGAACTATCTAGTCACCCACATAGTGCTAAACCAGACCCATCCCCCAGTAATAGCACAGAATAACCACAGTGGATGGGGTGCTGCCCAGGCTCATCCGCCCCAGCCCCAGTGCTGACTTTAGTCCCAGCCCCCAGCTTACTGCCATCCCAGACTCTACTAAGGACCCTGAACACACCAACCACACTTAAAGACCGTAAATATACAACCATCATTGCACAAGACCGAGGCCCACAGTACAGATTTTTGGAGATGGAGTCTCCTCCTCCTTTCTCACAGAGAAAAGTAGATGGTAATCGCAAAACGGGGTGGCCCTGGCTTGGATACTGAGGATTATAGTGCATTCCCAGTTCCATGCAGAATTGACAACACACCTCCCAAACAATTCTCAAACCAAAGGTGAATTTGTGCCAAATATTATGCTTGGGGCAATTTGTATGCATGGACTATCAGGAAAAAAATGGGACATGCAACTTTTGAGCAACCCAAAAAATGTTAGCGACCCTCCTGACTAAGAGTGTGTCGTTCTTCTTCCGGTACTTACTTTCAACCCAAAAATTGTCCCCCCCTCGGTCCTCCAGTAAGCAGTGTTACAACATCGAGTGCCCTGTATAACCATCTCAAAGGGAACCAGGAGCACAGACCCCATAAGACCAAACAAAGTAACTACGTACAAACCCAACTCCAGTATTTTTTAGTACAGGAAACGGAAAAAGAAAATGGAAGGAAATAAAAAAAATAGTCCACCACCTGGACCTTGTTGACAGGAGGCGCAGCCAGTGGCTCACCCATGCCCTCCAGAACTACAACTTCTGATGCCAAATAACAAAATCCCCTCAACGAACACAGAAACAACCTCGTTTAATATTTGCTAATAAACAGGGCCTTAAGCCATCCACCAAATAACAAAATACATTTTTATCAGTGGACTTCTAAAGGAGCTAATGCAATGTTATGCATCCCTTCAGAGACTCACACAAAAGATCACTTTGACAGTACAATATGGATAAGTGGTTAACAACCTTTTTAGATGCGAACAGAAAGAACAGGCAACGATGGGGGGTTGGCCTGTAATGTCCAAAGAGTCCTCATCTGCACGGAGTCGCTGAACACCACAAATGAGTAGTTGAAGTTCTTAACAAAAATAAAAGATCGAAACCAAAAACGTAGTCATTGTGGTTGTATATAAGCCACCAGATCAACCTTCCAACAGTTCAAGGAACAACTACTGAAAAAAATTGATTTACTGTCTGGAAAGTCTTCCAGCTCCATCCCCAAACATCTTACTGCTTGATGATTTCAACCAAAGGCATACAAAATGGAAGAATGTAGCAAATAATGTTATAGCTGAAACAATCCCCAGAGGTAGCGCAGATGAAGGTCACACACACATTAGCTACTAAGTCTCTGCGAAAAACACACCTTAAGCCAGCAGATAGTGGAGCCAACAAGACTAGAAAATACACTTGACCTTATCTTCACAAATAATGAGGACCTGATAAGAGACATAAGAATATCAAAAACAACTAATTCCGATCACAACCTAATCGAAGTCCAGACGTACATGTATAGGGGTCCTGATCAGCAGAATGCATGTACCTGTGAAGGTGTCTTCACAAAATAAAAACTTCAACAACAAGAACAATTAACTGGGCCCAGGTAAACCTGTCCAAATGAAACTTTTGGGAAGTATCTTATATGACTGGTCCAAACCATGCCTTAAAAGATCAACTTCGGCAGTGAAGCATTTTACTAGGTATTCCCCTAAAAAAGAAGAAGATCAGGAGTAAACTGGAGAGAGAAAGATGCCACTCTTCGAAGCGACGAAAATCATGAGCCCCTGGGGGTGCTGAAAAAATTATACACGAAAGGAGGCGGCCGGGAAGTGGAAACTATTGAACTTAAGTTAAAATTACTTTTACAGGAACCCAGGAGAGACAGGAGGAGTTTTAAAGCTATTGTGAAATTAAAAGAAATTGAAATATTTTTTTTCAATGCCAAAAAAAAAGGGCAAATACTACATCTAGTGGGGCTCTTACCAGACGGATGGGACTTCACAGATGAAAAAAGGGGAAATGAGTGAAATACGAAACCCCAGACGACTCTGTGTTTATTAACCATAATAATTTTGGGCTCGACGCCCCAAATGATTTTTAATGAATGACCTCATAACCCCAAAATGATGCCAGTTTTCCATCATTACCCTAACTCGTTAGACTTCGAAAAACCCATTGAAAATATGCCCATGACTCACCCCCCGGGCCCAGACTCGTGGAACTCTGTATTCGTTAAGAACTGAAGAAACCCCTCTCGCGTGCCCAAGTACACTATGGAGGAGGAGTTTGGACATGGGTAAATTTTCCACAGTCACTTAAAAACAATGGATAAGCCCCACTCCAAAAAGGGTGGTAGCAAAGCATTAGCTAAGAATATAGCCTAGCCTGACGCCCCAACATCATAAAAATTTTTGAAAGGTGCTAAGAACGGTTTGGAAATCACCTGGATTCCCAAAATCTGCACAATCCAGGGAACAGGGGTTCGAGCAGGTCGCTCCTGCCTCTCACAACTACTGGTTTCACTATGATCTGGCCTTGGAGCACGGAAAAAAAAATCAGAATGCAGATGAATTACACAGATTTGCAAAAGCGTTTGACAAATGTGTCTGGGTAATAGGGACAAAATAAAAGTAAAGGGAAAAATGGGGGGAAAATGGGGGAAAAGGATCTTCAAATTCCTAAAAAATCGAACACAAAAGGATGGTCAAACGAGTTGAATCGGAGGTGCCCTAGTGAAGGCTCGTTCCACAAGGCACAGTAATCGCCCCCCCTCTTATTCCTCATCCCCTACAGACATAGACGGATATACACCCCCAACAGCACCTTTCAAGGCAGGTGAAATTGCTTGGGCCTAGAAAATGTACAGAACCTTCACGGCGCGCATAACGGGATAAAACACCTCAATTACTGGGGCGTTGGGTTTTCCCAAAACCTGTATTCCCTGGAACGCAGGCGGGGGGTACATGTTATATACACCTGGAAAATCCTAAAGGGTAGTACCGAACTTTCACAGAAAAATCACTCCCTACGAAAGCAAAAGATTTGGCAGACGATTTCAAATTTTCCCCCCAAAGAAAAGCAGGGGGGGCACTGCCGTTTAAAAGCCTCAATAAGTGTCAGGGGCCCGAGATGTTCAACTGCCTCCCAGCATACATAAGGGGGATTACCAACAGACCCCTGGCAGTCTTCAAGCTGGCACTGGACAAGCACCTAAAGTCGGTTCCTGACCCGCCGGGCTGTGGCTCGTACGTTGGTTTGCGTGCAGCCAGCAGCAACAGCCTGGTTGATCAGGCTCTGATCCACCAGGAGGCCTGGTCACAGACCGGGCCGCAGGGGCGTTGACCCCCGGAACTCTCTCCAGGTAAACTCCAGGTTTGTAGATGAATGGTTCAGAGAACCGACATGTTGATAAATTAGACACATGTGCAACTCTTGGGTATCTTTATTGAGGAATCGTTTCGCCACACAGTGGCTTCATCAGTCCATACAAAGGAGAATCTTGAAGAACAGGAGAAGAATGAGGTAATCAGTCCCTCAACCTTGAGTCGATGTGGTCAGTCCATCAATCTTGAACAGAATACGGCATACGTGCTGAGAAGGAGCTTATAAACCGTTGAACAAATGTGACACCGCCTATGACTGCTGCACCTCTCCTACCAACGGTTTATAAGCTCCTTCTCCGCACGTATGCCGTATTCTATTCAAGATTGATGGACTGACCACATCGACTCAAGGCTGAGGGACTGATTACCTCATTCTCCTCCTGTTCTTCGAGATTCTCCTTTGTATGGACTGATGAAGCCACTGTGTGGCGAAACGTTTCCTCAATAAAGATACCCAAGAGTTGCACATGTGTCTAATTTATCAAACTCCAGGTAAACAGCACCGTATCATCCTTTGCGGATGATACTAGGATCTGCATGAGGCTGTCATCTGCTGAGGACGCGGTTAACCTCCAAGAAGATATAAACAAAGCTTTCCAGTGGGCAACGGAAAACAATATGATGTTCAATGAGGACAAATTCCAACTGCTCCGTTATGGAAAACTGGAGGAGATAATAACTAGAACAGAGTATACTACAAAGTCTGGCCATACAATAGAGCGGAAAAATAATGTAAGGGAGTAGTAATATCTGAGGATCTCACTTTCAAGGATCACAACAGTGCCACGATCACAAGTGCAAAGAAAATGATAGGATGGATAATGAGAACTTTCAAAACGAGAGATGCCAAGCCAATGATGATCCTTTTCAAATCACTTGTTCTCTCTAGGCTGGAATACTGCTGTACATTAACATCTCCATTCAAAGCAGGTGAAACTGCAGATCTAGAGAGTGTACAGAGATCCTTTACTGCACGTATAAGTTCTATCAAGCACCTTAACTACTGGGAACGCTTGGAAGCACTTGACTTGTACTCGTTGGAACGCAGGAGAGAGAGAGAGATATCATAATCTACACTAGGAAAATCCTGGAAGGAATGATCCCGAATCTGCACACAGAAATCACTCCCTACGAAAGTAAAAGACTGGGCAGGCGATGCAAAATACTCCCAATTAAAAGTAGAGGCGCCATTGGTACACTAAAAGAAAACACCATTAGTGTCCTGGGCCCAAGACTGTTCAACAGTCTCCCATCAAGCATTAGGGGAATTACCAATAAGCCCCTGGCTGCCTTCAAGAGAAAGCTGGACAGATACCTAAAGTCAGTGCCGGATCAGCAGGGCTATGGCTCTTAATTTGGACTGCGTGCGACCAGCAGTAACAGCCTGGTTGATCAGGCCCTGATCCACCGGCAGGCCTGGTCATGGACCGTGCCGCGGGGGCGTTGATCCCCTGAATAACCTCCAGGTAATCTCCAGGTCCAGGTAACCAGGTAAACAGCACAGTATCATCAGCGAAAAGTAACTGTGTCAATTCCCATTTTGTATTTAATTCCCCATAATTTAATCCCACCCCTCTCCCGAACACCCTAGCATTTACTTCTTTTACAACCCCATCTAAAAATACATTAAATAATTATGGTGACATTACATATCTCTAAGACCTACTTTTACCGGGAAGTAGTCTCCCTCTCTTCTACACACCCTAACCTGAGCCTCACTATCCTTATAAAAACTCTTTACAGCATTTAGTAACTTACTACCTATTCCATATACTTGCAACATCTGCCACGTTGTTCCCCTATCGACTCTATAATATGCCTTTTTTAATTCCATAAATGCAATAAAAACTTCCCTACCTTTATCTAAATACTGTTCACAAATATGCTTCAATGTAAACACTTGGTCTACACATCCCCTACCCACTCTGAAACCTCCTTGCTCATCCGCAATCCTACATTCTGTCTTACCTCTAATTCTTTCAACAATAACCCTATCGTACACTTTTCCTGGTATACTCAGTAAACTTATTCCTCTATAATTTTTACAATCTCCTTTGTCCCCCTTCCCTTTATATAAAGGAACTACGCATGCTCTCCACCAATCCCTAGGTACCTTCCCCTCTTTCATACACTTATTGAACAAAAATACCAACCACTCCAACACTATGTCCCCCCCTGCTTTTAACATTTTTGTCATGATCCCATCAGTTCCAGCTGCTTTACCCCCTTTCATCCTATGTAATCACGCACCTTCCCCACACTCAAATCCTGCTCTTCTTCACTCTTACAAGATGGTATACCTCCCTGGCCAGTGCATGAAATTACCCCCTTCCTTTCTTCGTCGACATTTAAAAGTTCCTCAAAATATTCTCGCCATCTACCTAATACCTCCCTCTCCCCATCTACTAACTCCCCTACTCTGTTTTTAACTGACATATCCATTCCTTCTCTAGGCTTTCTTAACTTGTTTAACTCGCTCCAAAAATTTTTCTTATTTTCATTAAAATTTTTTGACAGTGCTTCTCCCACTCTATCATCTGCTCTCCTTTTGCACTCTCTCACCACTCTCTTCACCTTTCTTTTACTCTCCATATACTCTGCTCTTCTTATAACACTTCTGCTTTTTTAAATACCTCTCATAAGCTACCTTTTTCTCTTTTATCACACCTTTACTTCATCATTCCACCAATCACACCTTTTTTCCTCCTGCACCCACCCTCCAATAACCACAAACTTCTGCTCCACGTTATAATACTGCATTTTTAAAACTATTCCATCCCTCTTCAACCCCCCCACTACTCATACTTCCACCAGCCCACCTTTCTGCCAATAGTTGCTTATATCCCACCCGAACTTCCTCCTCCCTTAGTTTATACACTTTCACTTTGTGTGTGTGTGCGTGTGTGTGTGTGTGTGTGTGTGTGTGTGTGTGTGTTTGTGTGTGTGTGTGTGTGTACTCACCTATTTGTGGTTGCAGGGGTCGAGTCTTAGCTCCTGGCCCCGCCTCTTCACCGGTTGCTACTGGGCCCTCTCTCTCCCCGCTCCATGAGCTTTATCAAACCTCGTCTTAAAACTGTGTATGGTTCCTGAGTCCAATACGTCATTTTCTAGGCTATTCCACTGCCTGACAACTCTATGACTGAAGAAATACTTCCTAATATCTCTCTGACTCATTTGTGTCTTCAACTTCCAATTGTGGCCTCTTGTTTCTGTGTCCCCTCCCTGGAACATCCTGTCTTTGTCCACCTTGTCTATTCCACGCAGTATTTTATATGTCGTTATCATGTCTCCCCTGATCCTCCTGTCCTCCAGTGTCGTCAGGCCGATTTCCCTTAATCTTTCTTCATAGGACATTCCCCTTAGCTCTGGAACTAACCTTGTTGCAAACCTTTGTACTTTCTCTAGTTTCTTGACGTGCTTTATCAAGTGTGGGTTCCAAACAGGTGCTGCATACTCCAGTATGGGCCTGACATACACGGTGTACAGTGTCTTGAACGATTCCTTACTAAGGTATCGGAATGCTGTTCTCAGGTTTGCCAGGCGCCCATATGCTGCAGCAGTTATCTGGTTGATGTGTGCTTCCGGAGATATACTCGGTGTTATACTCACCCCAAGATCTTTCTCCTTGAGTGAGGTTTGCAGTCTTTGGCTACCTAGCCTATACTCTGTGGTTTTCTGTGCCCTTCCCCTATCTTCATGACTTTGCATTTGGCAGGATTAAATTCAAGAAGCCATTTGCTGGACCAGGTGTCCAGTCTGTCCAGGTCTCTTCGAAGTCCTGCCTGGTCCTCATCTGATTTAATTCTCTTCATTAACTTCACATCATCTGCAAACAGGGACACTTCTGAGTCTAACTCTTCCATCATGTCGTTCACATATACCAAAAATAGCACTGGTCCTAGGACTGACCCCTGTGGGACCCCGCTCGTCACAGGTGCCCACTGTAATACATCATTACGTACCATGACTCGTTGTTGCCTCCCTGTCAGGTATTCTCTGATCCATTGCAGTGCCCTTCCTGTTATATGCGACTGATGCTCTAGCTTCTGCACTAATCTCTTGTGAGGAACTGTGTCAAAGGCCTTCTTGCAGTCCAAGAAGATGCAATCAACCCACCCCTCTCTCTCGTGTCTTACTTCTGTTATTTTATCATAAAACTCCAGAAGGTTTGTGACACAGGATTTGCCTTCCATGAATCCGTGCTGGTTGGCATTATACTCTTGTTTCGTTCCAGGTGCTCCACCACTCTCCTCCTGATAATCTTCTCCATAACTTTGCATACTATACACGTCAATGACACAGGTCTACAGTTTAGTGCCTCTTCTCTGTCTCCTTTTTAAAAAATGGGAACTACATTTGCCGTCTTCCATACCTCAGGTAGTTGCCCAGTTTCCAGGGACGTGTTGAAGATTGTGGTAAGTGGCACGCACAACATATCTGCTCCCTCTCTAAGGACCCACGGGGAGATGTTGTCCGGTGCTATTGCCTTTGAGGTATCTATGTCCCTTAGCAGTTTCTTCACCTCCTCCTCATCTGTATGTATGTCGTCCAACACTTGTTGGTGTATTCCTTGCTGGTGTCCCCATCTGGTCTGTCCCCCCAGAGGCCTTCCTGTCTCTACTGTAAATACTTCATTAAATCTCGTGTTGAGCTCCTCACATACCTCTTGATCGTTTCTTGTGAGTTCTCCACCTTCTTTCCTCAGCCTTATCACCTGGTCCTTGACTGTTGTCTTCCTCCTAATGTGGCTATACAGCAGTTTCGGGTCAGATTTGACTTTCGATGCTATGTCGTTTTCATAATGTCGCTGGGCCTCCCTCCTTATCTGTGCATACTCGTTTCTGGCTCTTCTACTAATCTCCTTGTTTTCCTGGGTCCTATGCCTCCTGTACCTTTTCCATTCTCTGTTGCACTTAGTTTTTGCCTCCCTACACCTTCGGGTAAACCAAGGACTCGTTTTGGTCTTCCTATTATTTCTGTTTCCCTTGGGAACAAACCTTTCCTCTGCCTCCTTGCACTTTGTTGCCACATATTCCATCATCTCGTTTACTGATTTTCCTAATGTGTGTGTGTGTGTGTGTGTGTGTGTGTGTGTGTGTGTGTGTGTGTGTGTGTGTGTGTGTGTGTGTGTGTGTGTGTGTGTGTGTGTGTGTTTGTGCGTGTGTGTGTGTGTGTTTGTGTGTGTCAGTGTGTGTGTGTGTGTGTGTGTGTGTGTGTGTGTGTGTGTGTGTGTGTGTGTGTGTGTGTGTGTGTGTGTGCGTGTGTACTCACCTATTTGTACTCACCTATTTGTGGTTGCAGGGGTCGAGTCACAGCTCCTGGCCCCGCCTCTTCGCTGATTGCTACTAGGTCCTCTCTCTCCCTGCCCCGTGAGCTCTATCATACCTCGCCTTAAAACTATGTATGGTTCCCGCCTCCACTACGTTACTTTCTAGGCTATTCCACGGCCTGACTACTCTATGACTGAAGAAATACTTCCTAACATCCCCTTGATTCATCTGAGTCTTCAACTTCCAATTGTGACCCCTTTTGTCTGTGTCCCTTCTCTGGAACATCCCGTCTTTGTCCACCTTGTCTATTCCGCGCAGTATTTTACATGTCGTTATCATGTCTCCCCTGACCCTCCTGTCCTCCAGTGTCGTCAGGCCGATTTCCCTCAACCTTTCTTCGTAGGACAATCCCCGTAGCTCTGGGACTAGTCTTGTTGCAATCCTTTGCACTTTCTCTAATTTCTTGACGTGCTTGACTAGGTGTGGATTCCAAACTGGTGCTGCATACTCCATTATGGGCCTGACGTAAATAGTATACAGAGTCTTAAACGAATCCTTACTGAGGTATCGGAACGCTATCCGTAGGTTTGCCAGGCGCCCGTATGCTGCAGCAGTTATCTAATTGATGTGCGCCTCAGGAGATATGCTCGGTGTTATACTCACCACCAGATCTTTTTCCTTGAGTGAGGTTTGCAGTCTTTGGCCATCTAAGCTATATTGTGTCTGCGGTCTTCTTTGCCCTTCCCCAATCTTCATGACTTTGCATTTGGCAGGGTTAAAATCAAGGAGCCAGTTGCTGGACCAGGCTTGTAGCCTGTCCAGGTCTCTTTGTAGTCCTGCCTGATCCTCATCCGATTTGATTCTTCTCATTAACTTCGCATCATCTGCAAACAAGGACACTTCTGAGTCTCTCCCTTCCGTTATGTCGTTCACATATACCAAGAACAGCACAGGTCCTGGGACTGACCCCTGTGGAACCCCGCTTGTCACAGGCGCCCACTCAGACACCTCGTCGCGTACCATGAATCGTTGTTGCCTCCCTGTCGGGTTTATTCTCTGATCCATTGCAGTGCCTTTCCTGTTATGTGTGCCTGATCCTCTAGCTTTTGCAGTAACCTCTTGTGAGGAACTGTGTCGAAGGCCTTCTTGCAGTCCAAAAATATGCAGTCGATCCACCCCTCTCTCTCTTGTCTTACTTCTGTCACCTTGTCATAAAACTCTAGTAGGTTTGTGACACAGGATTTTCCTTCCCTGAAACCGTGCTGGTTGTCAATTATACACTTGTTTCTTTCCAGGTGCCCCACCACTCTCCTCCTGATGATCTTCTCCATGACCTTTGCATACTATACACGTTAGTGATACAGGTCTGTAGTTTAGTGCCTCATGTCTGTCTCCCTTTTTAAAAATTGGGACTACATTTGCCATTTTCCATACCTCAGGGAGTTGCCCAGTTTCAAATGATGTGTTGAAGATCTTTGTTAATGGCTCACACAATATCTCTGCTCCCTCTTTAAGGACCCATAGAGAGATGTTGTCTGGTCCTACCGCCTTTGAGGTGTCAAGTTCGCATAGCAGCTTCTTCACCTCCTCCTTGGTTATATGTACCTCATCCAGCACTTGCTGGTGTGCCCCCTTGTTCTGATTTCCTGGAGTCCTACTGGTTTCCACTGTAAATACCTCTTTAAATCTTGTGTTGAGCTCCTGACATACCTCTTGGTCGTTTCTTGTGAATTCCCCATCACCCTTCCTCAGTTTGATTACCTGGTCCTTGACTGTTGTTTTCCTCCTGATGTGGCTGTACAACAGTTTCGGGTCAGTCTTTACTTTTGATGCTATGTCATTTTCATATTGTCTCTGAGCCTCCCTTCTTATCTGTGCATATTCGTTTCTGGCTCTTCGGCTGATTTCTTTATTTTCCTGAGTTCTCTGTCTTCTGTACCTTTTCCATTCTCTAGTACACCTAGTTTTTGCCTCCCTACACCTTTGGGTGAACCAAGGACTCGTTCTGTTCTTCCCATTATTTCTGTTTCCCTTGGGAACAAACCTCTCCTCTGCCTCCTTGCATTTTGTTGTGACATAGTCCATCATTTCTTGTACTGGTTTTCCTGTCAGTTCCCTCTCCCACTGAATGTCTTGAAGGAAGTTCCTCATGCCTGAGTAGTTCCCCCTTTTGTAGTTTGGGTTTTCCCAGCCTTTTCTTGCTACTCTCTCCACTTGGAGCTCAACTATGTAGTCGAAGCACAGAACCACATGATCACTAGTTGCCAGGGGCCTTTCATACATGATACCCTCGATGTCCGAACTACTCAAGGTGAATACAAGGTCCAGCCTTGCTGGTTCATCCTCTCCTCTCTCTCTGGTAGTGTCTCTAACATGTTGATGCATGAGGTTTTCCAGTACCACATCCATCATCTTGGCTCTCCATGTTTCGGGACCCCCATGGGGCTCCAGGTTTTCCCAGTCAATCTCCTTGTGATTGAAATCACCCATAACTAGTAACTTTGCTCCCCCCATGTGTGCTCTCCTGGCCACCTCGGCTAGTGTGTCGATCATTGCTCTGTTGCTCTCATCGTATTCTTCTCTTGGCCTCCTGCAGTTCTGTGGTGGGTTGTACATTACTGCAATTATCACCTTATATCCCTCAGACTGGATTGTTTCTACTTTGTAGTCCCTTTCGCCCGTGCCATCCATTCCTTCCATTTTCTCAAACCCCCACTGGTTTTTAATGAGCAGTGCAACTCCTCCTCCCCCTCTCCTCCCTCTGTCTTTCCTGAGGATTTGATATCCGGATGGAAAGATTGAATCTGTTATTATTCTGGTGAGTTTCGTTTCTGTGAGTGCTATTATGTCTGGGGATGTCTCTTTGATTCTTTCGTGCCACTCCTCATACTTGTTTGTTATTCCATCTGCATTTGTATACCACACCTTCAACTTCTTTTCTAAGATTGTGGTCTGGGAGGTATATTGAGGTTGGGGAAGTGGGAGACCTGGTAAGGAACTATGGGTTGTTGCTGTGGGTGTGGAGTTTGTACTGTAGTGGGTGGGGGCATTGGATGTGGCATGGGTGTTTTGATTTAGAGTGTTTGGTTGCACTGGGGTTGACCTGGTTGGGAGGCTTCTATAGGAAGTTGTGAGGGAGGCTGTATTTGACCTTCCTCCTGGGTCTGGGATCTCCTGTCCGTCTTCTCCATCCCCTCTCTATCCTCCTTTCGCCTTTGTACCATCTCTCTCAGTTTCTGCCTTTCTTCTTGTGTTCTGTCGCGGTCGAGATACACCTTCCTGTATGCCGGCATGTCCCTTAATCGTGCTTTCTCCTGCAGGATCCTGGTCCGAGTCGCTTCTGCCTTGAAGGTCACTTTCACTGGCCAGTTTCTTTTTTTTACAAACCCCCCTATTCTCCGAAAATTTTCCAGCTGCGTCATGTCGTCTTCTCCTATTGCTTTCATGATGCTTTCAATTGCTTTTTTTCCCCTTGTTTTCTTGCTTCATATGTTTCCCCTTCAACTTCCTGGAGCCCATTCACAAAGACTGACCTCACCCTTTCATTCTCCCACTGCATATCCCTGTGTATCCCCTCATTTAATTTGGTTTCCTCCACTGCAGCTTTCCTTACTTCAGTTTCACTGGCTAATGTACTTGGGCCCAGTGGCCTGTCATTTTCCCTTCTCGGCTTTCCTTGGGCTCTGTTGTTGTCTGTTAGGGCTTCCACATAAAGCTTAGCTCTTTCATTTACTACAGTCTCCTCTGATAGAGCTTCTCCATGCAGTTGTGCCCCTTCTTTCCCTACAGTCCCCTTATTTGTGGCTGAGGTAGCAGTCTCTGTTGTCAATCCCAAAATGTTCTTTAGTTCTTTAGGCTGTTTCAGATTTTTCAGTTCCTCTTCTAAACTCTGTATCCTAGCCTCTGCTGCTTTGATATGCACCTCCCACTTCCTGCTTTCCATATCTATCCTCTCTTCCATTCTCATGCTAAGTTCTTCTAGTTTCTTTTCCCATTCATGATCCCTTTTTATGAGCTCTGCTGCCCAATCTTCCTTTGCAGCTTCCTCCTCCTGTCCCTTGGTTTTTCTTGTTGTTCTCTTGCAACCCATTTTTGTTTTATCCTGATTGCCTCAGAGTGGGAAACCTATGTAATTCTGTATGTTAGGTTAGTATTGTGTATGTCAGAGTGTGGGGGGGGAGGTAGTGGAGGAACTGTGGCTATGTGGGAGAGGAGTGGGGAGGGTGGGGAGGGAGAGGGTGAATGGGGGAGGGGAGGGTGAAACGAGGGAGGGGAGGGTGAACGAGGGAGGGGAGGGATCAGGGGAAGTAGTGAGATGTCGGTGGTGAGGGGAAGTGTATGAGTCTGGATATGTACTCACCTATTTGTACTCACCTATTTGTGGTTGTGTGTGTGTGAGTGTGTGTGTGTGTGTGTGTGGTGTGTGTGTGTGTGTGTGTGTGTGTGTGTGTGTGTGTGTGTGTGTGTGTGTGTGTGTGTGTGTGTGTGTATGTGTGTATGTGTGTGTGTGTGTGTGTGTGTGTGTGTGTGTGTGTGTGTGTGTGTGTGTGTGTGTGTAATTATGTGTCGAATTATGTGTGGGTTTATTATGTGTCTGAAAAGTGGGTGGCTTGTGCTTGGAGTGTAATGTGGATTTTCAGTGGTCGCTTGTGTCCTCAACCTCTTATGACCTGACTCCCACCCTCCTGGGACTTACGTTCACCTACTTACAATGTTGCCTATGCCTGACCTGCCACCTAGCTTCTAGTAAGTTAATCGCCTTGTTCAATGGATTAGCAATTGCTATTCCTTATTGAATACTTGAGTGCCTATTCTTTATCGTGCTATGAGAGTTAGACCATTCACATTCAGCTTGGCAGTTAATTGGAACCTGAACCCCACACCCAAACAACCACTCATAGGTGGATACAGTACTTGTAGAGCAGCTGTAGCAGTCTGTAGATTGTCCAGCTCGATGTGACGTCCTGGCGTAGATCCAGCTCGATGTACGTCCTGGCATAGATCCACCTCAACTTCTTCTCGTTAATAATGTACCCTATTCACTGTATTTCTCTCACTGGTCACACGATTGTTTCACTTTATTATCTTTCTTGGGTGACACTTGACAACGTCGCCTTACCACCCACACTAGCCTGCCCACTCTGCGCCACAACGTTTTTATTTTCTAGATCACTTACAAAATTGTGGCTCTCCCCACACTTATGTGGCTCAGGCAGATTAAAAATCACTTCTAGGATTGTTCAATACCCTGACACACTTAGCAACTCTTGCAGAACACTTGGGTAGCCCTCAAAAACACTTATATTCCCGGAGCACTGAAGGCGTGACTCGCGCGCTCGCTGTCCCTACTGTGTGTGTGTGTGTGTGTGTGTGTGTGTGTGTGTGTGTGTGTGTGTGTGTGTGTGTGTGTGTGTGTGTGTGTGTGTGTGCGTTTGTGTGTGTGTGTGTGTGTGAGTGTATACTCACCTATTTGTACTCACCTATTTGTGGTTGCAGGGGTCTAGTCTTAGCTCCTGGCCCCGCCTCTTCACTGGTTTCTACTGGGTCCTCTCTCTCCCTGCTCCCTGAACTTTATCAAACCTCGTCTTAAAACTATGTATGGTTCCCGACTCCACTACGTCCCTTTCTAGGCTATTCCACTGCCTGACAACTCTATGGCTGAAGAAATACTTCCTAACATCCCTTTGGCTCATCTGAGTTTTCAACTTCCAATTGTGACCTCATGTTTCTGTGTCCCCTCCCTGGAACATCCTGTCTTTGTCCACCTTGTCTATTCCGCGCAGTATTTTATATGTCGTTATCATGTCTCCCCTGACCCTCCTGTCCTCCAGTGTCGTCAGGTACTAACCTTGTCGCAAACCTTTGCACTTTCTCTAATTTCTTGACGTGCTTGATCAAGTGCGGGTTCCAAACAGGTGCTGCATACTCCAGTATGGGCCTGACATACACGGTGTACAGTGTGTGTGTGTGTGTGTGTGTGTGTGTGTGTGTGTGTGTGTGTGTCATATTCCTGTGACCTAAAGTCAGACATCTTCATTTGTTGACTGAACAACCAGGCTGTTTCTCTTAACAGCATGCGTATCTATATAGCCATAACAGCCTCTTTAACAGCCTGTAACATAACCTGTTTAACAGATTCTTTCACGTCTGCTGCAAGGGGCGAAACGTCTCACTAAAGACTTCTGCATTTATGTCAATTTCAACCAAAACTACTTTACATTTGGAACAAGGTTTTGCTCTGCGTACAGCTTTATATGAAGTAATGATTGATAATTCTCTAATAGAGCGAAACGTAGCTCCAATAAAAGTTTGTTTTGCAGCGTTTCTTCAACATTGTGTGCGATACGTCATTTACATCAGTGTCTCACTACCACTTTTCTGTTGTTGCTTTAAACTGTAATTTACTGTCGTTAATTCCTTCCAATTCTTCATCTTCATCAGATTCTCTGAATATTCCATCACACGAACTTTATTCTTTATGGGGACTATAGTCGCTTTCTCCCATTTTTATTACTTGGCATTTATCAACATTAAACTCCATCTTCCATATATCTTTCCATTTGCTCAACTTATCTAAATCCTCCAGCAGAATTTTTCAATCTTCATAATTTCCTAATTTGCATACGATTTTTGCATCATCCCCGTAGGTCATTTCCCTGAGCTCAGAGACCAATGGCAAATCCTTATATTTTTCTCAAGTTTCTCTCAAGGATTTGACTGATTTGGGGCTCCAAAGGCGGGGTTCTATATCTCGAAATTTTATTTTATTTAACTATTTAGAATTTTGCATCCAGTTCTTTTTGCCAATGATATTTTTTTCGGTGAGAGAGGTTAGGTGTAATGTCTACCCTCAGATCCCTGTCTTTCATCCAGTGCCTATAGCTAATTTAGGTTTTATGGATATATAACATCAATTCTGATATATTGGTGCTTACTGAAGGTAAAATTTCAAATATGTCAGAAAGGTCGAAATGTACAATTATTTTTTTTTATTTAGTTTACCTTCCTGGTGATACAGTGTCACTGGTCGCCTCTCCACGTTTAACATCTTCATTGTTTTCTTCATACTGAATTCAATTCCAGTAACTTACTGTTACAGCTTCTTTTTATTTTATTGTGATAATATAGAGTTAATATTAGTGAAAACCGTCACAGGAACTATCTCTCTCTCTCTCTCTCTCTCTCTCTCTCTCTCTCTCTCTCTCTCTCTTCTCTCTCTCTCTCTCTCTCTCTCTCTCTCTCTCTCTCTCTCTCTCTCTCTCTCTCTCTCTCTCTCTCTCTCTCTCTCTCTCTCTCTCTCTCTCTCTCTCTCTCTCTCTCTCTCACTCACTCACTCACTCCCCATGGAATGTGACATGCACCAGCTGCTAACAGTGAATATTCAGATATAATATAATTCTCAACCCCCCCTCCCCAAGCCGCCTTTAACTGACATTCCTCTCTGAATACCTCGACTGAAAAAACAACTGAGTGTTTATAACGGAAACATAATATGTATACATAAATACATTCTACATATATATATATATATATATATATATATATATATATATATATATATATATATATATATATATATATATATATATATATAATATATATATATATATATATATATATATATATATATATATATATATATATATATATATATATATATATATATACATATGTATATATATATATATATATATATATATATGTCGTGCCGAATATGTAAAACTGGTCAATTAGCAAGAACTCATTTAAAATTAAGTCCTTTCTAAAAGTTTCTCTTATACGTTTAAAGATATATTTTTTTCATTAATGTTGATGTACAAATTTATAATTTTGCACCAAAAGGAACTTAGAAAACTTACCTAACCTTATTATAGCAAGAACAATTTATTTTGGCCTAACAGAACTAAATATATTTTAGATTTGTTTACAATAATTTAATACTAAACAAACACAGTGAAATATATTTTTTTTCGTTAGGTTCAGAATGATTTTGGCGAAATTATTGCATACACAAATTTTCACTTGTCCTATATGGCAAGATGAGCGTTGCTATTTAAGCCAAGATCGCAAGTTCTGCCTATTCGGCACGACATATATATATATATATATATATAATATATATATATATATATATATATATATATATATATATATATATATATATATATATATATATATATATATATATATATATATATATATATATATATATATATATATATATATATATATATATATATATATATAATATATATATATATATATATATATATATATATATATATATATATATATATATTAAGATATATAGGGAAGTACCATCTCTATAGCTGGAATGGGGACCCTCATCCTCAGAGAAGACAATAAACGTACCTCAGGAAAAACTCAAGGTTCTCCCCAGAGCTGTTTGAATATTTTCTTCACCTACCACCCCCTATATATTTTTTATTCTATGTGAACATTTATTAATAAACAAAATACATTTACAGAGAAAAACAAACATGAATACAATGGCATAATGTATCAAAGATCATGAATTTCCTCCAGCTCCTCCGAGGCTGGATGCGAGCCAAGTATGCAGCAAGCATTTCCGGTCTGGATGGCTACGCTGAAGCGCTGGAACATGAAAGCTGCTGCCCTTGGGTCCCTGGAGGTGTCGATGAGTCTGGAACCCAATTCTTTAAGGAAACGTGTGACATTTTTTCCCCATGATCCCAAGGTCTCTGATCCCACTGGGACAAATTAATACTATTGGCTTATGTCCCTGTACTTGCTGATCTTGTACTCCTCCCTGTGATCAGCAGCTCCTCCCTGTCGCCCCACACTGTGATGGATATAGGTGTCAGCCAGTGTGGACGCACAGGTATAGTCCCATGCTAAGAGCTTACCATTCTTCCAAGGATAGATGGTGATCCCGTCGGGGCGGTTTGCTGAGTTGTGGGTATTGTTGGCTGCTAATGATCGGGGCTCCCTCTCGGCTGGGCATCCAGCTGTAGCAAGGGTTCTCTTGATGATGTCGTTGACCTCATTGTGTCTTGCATGCCAGCCCTTGGTTTTGTAACAGTTAAGACCATGTAGACCGTACTGGTCTGCTTCCGCTTCGCCGCAAATACACGTATATTCTGTGTGAATTGGGGCAGCAAGGCGAAGAGCCACTGCAATACGGAGGGTCTTAGGGTCGAGTTGCGTTCCCATTGCCGAAATGGGTACTGTTTGCAGGAAGTCCCCGGAGTGAGATGCGCTCACAGCCTGGAGACGGGCAATCTCCCTGTCTGATGTTGCAGCCCTAAGCATGTTGGCAAGCACATTTTCAGCGATCAGGCCATCCCAGCTTGACTGTGAGCCAGAGCTGCACTAGGGTCTGGTGCTGGAGCAGCAAGAGTCTCCCATTCAGTGATGGCACTGGCATAACTAGGGTCTTATATATATATATATATATATATATATATATATATATATATATATATATATATATATATATATATATATATATATATATATATATATATATATATATATGTGTATGCAATAAGATCACGATAAACAGGTGATTTCAGAATATGCAAAACAACCACTCTGAAAGAATAGAGAAATTCCAAGCGCTTTCGTGACTACTCACATTATCATTGATAATGTGAGTAGTCACGAAAGCGCTTGGAATTTCTCTGTTCTTTCAGAGTGGTTGTTTTGCATATATATATATATATATATATATATATATATATATATATATATTATATATATATATATATATATATATATATATATATAATATATATATATATATATATATATATATATATATATATATATATATATATATATATATATCGGACAAAAGAAGTCGCTTTGTGGTGTAACGTTTCCGTAATATACCCAAATACTGCACAAGTATCTAATTTATCAACTTGTCAGTTTTGTAAACCATTTATTAACATGGCGGCTGGTGGGTTTATGTGGAATGATGAGCAGCAAAGACTGAGGTTCTCTGTGCTTTGGGCACCGGGCTGTAGCAAGGCTTCTCTTTATAAATTCCTTGTTTTTTTATGTGTCTAACATGCCAACCATGGAACTCTAACAGTTCATTTCGTGTAGACCGTAAGGGCCAGCTGTCACTTTGTCACAGATATATTCTTGAACTCAGTATAAATAATAGCAAAAATGCAGAGAGCCACTGTAATGCGAAGGGTCCGTGAGTAAATAAAATCACCCGACTGACATGCACTCACGGCTAAAAGGAGAGCTCTTCCTTTTTTCTTAGTTTGCAACCTTTAAAATAGCTTCAGAAAATCTTTTCCACGATGGGGCTGTCCCAACTACATGATATTTGGGGCATTATTTCAGCTGGTCCTACTGATGAGGCTAATAAGAAATTCTAATGTGAATTTCACTACTACAGCTAACGTTATCCTCCCCCCGCGGAATTACGTTTATGCTCTGGAAGAATTCCTTCACCAGTTCTCTGGATTCATTAGAGATAGGCAAGGCAATCTAAGACGCTGTGTATATTCGCAGTCCTACTAATGTGACAGGAATTTGCTAGCAATGTGATTCATGCTGGACTTCTTCCAGCACGGACTTTAGGTGGGTGGGTACTCCTTGCTTGGGGCTGGCCATAGATGAAAAGCATCGTAAAAAACAGGTTAGAGTAAGGAAAGATAGATTTGTGATGAGGAGATAGAAAATCACTGTCGCAATTTATGTTATCACTACAGATTTTCATTCTTTTTCAAGTCAGATATCTTTCTTCTTAGAATCTCACCATTAGAGACCCGAGTGGAATACCAAGTAGAAGACAGTCAGCGGGATGAGTGACTTGCAGGGCAGGTATGACCTGCTTAATGGTGTGTTGCATAGAGGAGAAGACTATACACAAATAACATACACATAGGAGAGAGGAGCTTACGACGGTTTGACTTGAATCATTTACAAAGTCACACTGTAAATGATCCAGGTCGGACCGAAACGTTGTCGTAAGCTTCTCTCTCCTCTATGTCGGTTATTTGTGTATTGTTCCAGTCACGGTATTGTGCGTTTTCGCTCATTCTAGGTGGAGACTAGTGAACATTTCAAGAGAGTTCACTGAGATTGTCCTCTAGAACTGACAATCAAACTCAGTGATCAGGTCTTCCGTGACCTTTTTCTTTATGTCTAAACAGAAAAGGAGAGAGGCAAGAGCATTACCATTTCTAGTTCCTAGGCCTTTTATGTATCCATATGCTCTGGCGTGCACAGAGTGGATATTGGGTGAACAATAAACTAGCAGTTTGCGACAAACTGCATAAATCTAATCCTATTGGATCCTTCCCGTGAGTCCATTCCAGGTTCACCAGAGAAATTTCGTGCCACTGTTGTGGAGTGGATAAATGGATAAATGGAAAGGGAAATGAGTGGATAAATGGATAAAGGGAAATGAGTGGTTAAGTGGGGTAAATTAAAGGAAAAATGTTGGATAAATGGAAGGGAAATTAGTGGAAAATGGAAGGGAAATGAGTAGATAAATGGAAGGGAAATAAGTGGATCAATGAGATATTGGAGGGAAATGAGTGGACAGTAGGAAGGAAAATAAGTAGATATATGGAAGTAAATTAAAAGATAAATAGATAAAGGTAAGGGGAATGAATGAAGGGATAAATGGAAATAAAAAAATAACATGTAATAAACAATGAGAGCAAAAATAATAAAAATAATACATTAATGTATTATAAATTATGGTAGGAGGAAAATATAACAATAATAAGGAAGAAGAAGAAGAAGAAGAAGAAGAAGAAGAAGAAGAAGAAGAAGAAGAAGAAGAAGAAGAAGAAGAAGAAGAAGAAGAAGAAGAAAGAAGAAGAAGAAGAAGAAGAAGAAGAAGAAGAAGAAGAAGAAGAAGAAGAAGAAGAACCACAAGGATAAGAAGCGTGTGCAGCGTAAAATATATACAAAAAAAATATGGGAAAGGAAGAAGTAGAAGAGAAGGAGGAAAAGAAGGAAACAAAACAAGAGGAATCAGTGGAGGCTGAGAAGGAGGAGGAAGAGGAAGAACCATAAGAAGATATAGTAGAGGACGAGGAAGGATAGACTTAACCTCCATCCTCCCACTCTCCCTTCATCCTCCCACTCTCCCTTCATCCTCCCACTCTCATTTCTTCCTCCCACTCTCCCTCCATCCTCCCACTCTCCCTCCATCCTCCCACTCTCCCTTCATCCTCCCACTCTCCCTTCATCCTCCCACTCTCCCTCCATCCTCCCACTCTCCCTCCATCCTCCCACTCTCCCTCCATCCTCCCACTCTCCCTCCATCCTCCCACTCTCCCTTCATCCTCCCACTCTCCCTCCATCCTCCCCACTCTCCCTCCATCCTCCCACTCTCCCTCCATCCTCCCACTCTCCCTTCATCCTCCCACTCTCCCTCCATCCTCCCACTCTCCCTCCATCCTCCCACTCTCCCTCCATCCTCCCCTCTCCCTCCATCCTCCCACTCTCCCTCCATCCTCCCACTCTCCCTCCATCCTCCCACTCTCCCTCCATCCTCAAACTTTCCCTCCATCCTCCCACTCTCCCTCCATCCTCTCACTCTCCCTCCATCCTCCCACTCTTCCTCCATCCTCCCACTTTCCCTCCATCCTCCCACTCTCCCTCCATCTTCCCATTCTCCCTTCATCCTCCCACTCTCCCTCGATCTTCCCACTCTCCCTCCATCGTCCCACTCTCCCTCCATCCTCCCACTCTCCCTCCATTATCATTCCTTTTATTCCAATTATAAAACCTATTTTTATCTCCCTTCATAAAGCAACAGTCAAAAATAAAGTGTGAAGGATGCCTTGGAGGGTGTGAAGGATGCATTGGAGTGTGTGAAGGATTCCTTGGAGTGTGTGAAGGATGCCTTGGAGGGTGTGAAAGATGCCTTGGAAGGTGTGAAGGATGCCTTGGAGGGTGTGAAGGATGCATGGGAGTGTGTGAAGGATTCCTTGGAGTGTATGAAGGATGCCTTGGAGGGTGTGAAAGATGCCTTGGAAGGTGTGAAGGATGCCTTGGAGGGTGTGAAGGATGCCTTGGAGGGAGTGGAGGATGCCTTGGAGGGAGTGAAGGATTCCTTGGAGGGTGTGAAGGATGCCTTGGAGGGTGTGAAGGATGCATTGGAGTGTGTGAAGGATTCCTTGGAGTGTGTGAAGGATGCCTTGGAGTGTGTGAAGGATGCCTTGGAGGGTGTGGAGGATGCCTTGGAGGGTGTGGAGGAGGCCTTGGATGGTGTGGAGGAGGCCTTGGATGGTGTGGAGGATGCCTCGGAGGGTGTGATGGATGCATTGGAAGGTGTAAAGGATGCCTTGGAGGGTGTGGAGGATTACTTGGAAAGTGTGAAGGATGCCTTGAAGGATGTGAAGGATGCCTTGTAGGGTGTGAAGGATGTCTTGTAGGGTGTGAAGGATGCCTTGGAGGGAATGGAGGATGTCTTGGAAGGTGTGAAGGATGCTTAGGAGAGTATAAAAGGTGCCTTGGAGGGTGTGAAGGATGCCTTGGAGAGTGTGAAGGATGCTTTGGAGGGTGTGAAGGATGCCTTGAAGGGTGTGAAGGATGCCTTGGAGTGTGTGAAGGATGCCTTGGAGGGTGTGAAGGATGCCTTGGAAGGTGTGAAGGATGCCTTGGAGGGTGTGAAGGATGCCTTGGAGGGTGTGGAGGATGCCTCGGAGGGTGTGAAGGATGCCTTGGAGGGTGTGAAGGATGCCTTGGAGGGTGTGGAGGATGTCTCGGAAGCTGTGAAGGATGCTTAGGAGACTGTAAAAGGTGCTATTTTAGGGTGTGAAGGATATCATGAAGGATATGTAGGATGCCTTTACGGGTGTGAAGAATGCCTTGGAGGGTGTGTAGGATACTTTGAAGGTAGTGAAGGATGCCTTGGAGGGTGTGTAGGATAACTTGAAGGGTGTGAAGGATGCCTTGAAGGGTGTGTAGGATACCTTGCAGGGTGTGAAGGATGCCTTAGAGGGTGTGTAGGATGCCTTGAAGGGTGTGAAGGATGCCTTGGAGGGTGTGAAGGATGCCTTGGAGAATGTGAAGGATGCCTTGGAGGGTGTGAAGGATGCCTTGAAGGGTGTAAAGGATGCCTTGGAGGGTGTGTAGGATGCCTTGAAAGGTGTGAAGGATCGCTTGGATTGTGTGAAGGATGCCTTGGAGGGTGTGTAGGATACCTTGAAAGGTGTGAAGGATGCCTTGGAGGGTGTGTAGGATAACTTGAAGGGTGTGAAGAATGCCTAGAAAGGTGTGTAGGATAACTTGAAGGGTGTGAAGGATGCCTTGAAGGGTGTGTAGGATACCTTGCAGGATGTGAAGATGCTTTGGAGGGTGTGTAGGATGCCTTGAAGGGTGTGAAGGATGCCTTGGAGGGTGTGTAGGATACCTTGAAGGGTGTGAAGGATGCCTTGGAGGATGTGTAGGATACCTTGAAGGGTGTGAAGGATGCCTTGGAGGGTGTGTAGGATACCTTGAAAGATGTGAAGGATGGATTGGATTGTGTGAAGGATGCATTGGAGGGTGTGTAGGATACCTTGAAAGGTGTGAAGGATGGCTTGGATTATGTGAAGGATGCTCTGGAGGGTTTGTAGGATACTTTGAAAGGTGTGAAGGATGGCTTGGATTATGTGAAGGATGCTCTGGAGGGTTTGTAGGATACTTTGAAAGGTGTGAAGGATGGCTTGGATTATGTGAAGGATGCCCTGGAGGGTGTGAAGGTTACCTTGAATGGTGTAAATGATGGATCGGAAGGTGTGAAGGATTCCTGTGACACATGATCCCTGACTGTTGACATATAAACATTACTGATAAATACATAAAAATTACTGTTATAACACAAACATTACTGTTATAACACAAACGTTACTGTTATAACACAAACGTTACTGTTATAACACAAACATTACTGTTATAACACAAACATTACTGTTATAACACAAACATTACTGTTATAACACAAACATTACTGTTATAACACAAACATTACTGTTATAACACAAACATTACTGTTATAACACAAACATTACTGTTATAACACAAACATTACTGTTATAACACAAACGTTACTGTTATAACACAAACGTTACTGTTGTAACACAAACATTACTGTTGTAGCACATAAACATTACTGTTATAACACAAACATTACTGGTATAACACAAACATTACTGTTATAACACAAACATTACTGTTGTAACAGAAAAATTACTGTTATACGACAAACATTACTGTTATAGCACAAACATTACTGTTGTAGCACATAAATATTACTGTTATAACACAAACATTAGTTATAATACAAACATTACTGTTATAACACAAACATTACTGTTATAACGCAAACATTACTGCTATAACACAAACATTACTGTTGTAACACAAACATTAGTGTTATAACACAAACATTACTGCTATAACACAAACATTACTGTTGTAACACAAACATTACTGTTGTAACACAAACATTACTGTTATAACACAAACATTACTGCTATAACACAAACATTACTGTTGTAACACAAACATTACTGTTATAACACAAACATTACTGCTATAACACAAACATTACTGTTGTAACACAAACATTACTGTTATAACGCAAACATTACTGTTATAACACAAACATTACTGCTATAACACAAACATTACTGTTGTAACACAAACATTACTGTTATAACACGAACATTACTGTTATAACACAAACATTACTGTTATAACACGAACATTACTGTTATAACACAAACATTACTGTTATAACGCAAACATTACTGCTATAACACAAACATTACTGTTGTAACACAAACATTACTGTTATAACACAAACATTACTGCTATAACACAAACATTACTGTTGTAACACAAACATTACTGTTATAACACAAACATTACTGCTATAACACAAACATTACTGTTGCAACACAAACATTACTGTTGTAACACAAACATTACAGTTATAACACAAACATTACTGCTATAACACAAACATTACTGTTGTAACACAAACATTACTGTTATAACACGAACATTACTGTTATAACACAAACATTACTGTTATAACGCAAACATTACTGCTATAACACAAACATTACTGTTGTAACACAAACATTACTGTTATAACACAAACATTACTGCTATAACACAAACATTACTGTTGTAACACAAACATTACTGTTGTAACACAAACATTACTGTTATAACACAAACATTACTGCTATAACACAAACATTACTGTTGTAACACAAACATTACTGTTATAACACAAACATTACTGCTATAACACAAACATTACTGTTATAACACAAACATTACTGTTGTAACACAAACATTACTGTTATAACACAAACATTACTGCTATAACACAAACATTACTGTTGTAACTCAAACATTACTGTTATAACACAAACATTACTGTTATAACACAAACATTACTGTTGTAACACAAACATTACTGTTATAACACAAACATTACTGTTATAACACAAATATTACTGTTATAACACAAACATTACTGTTGTAATAAACATTACTGTTATAACACAAACATTACTGTTATAACACAAACATTACTGTTGTAAAACAAACATTACTGTTATAACACAAACATTACCGCTATAACACAAACATTACTGTTGTAACACAAACATTACTGTTATAACACAAACATTAATGTTATAACACAAACATTACTGTTATAACACAAACATTAGTGTTGTAACAAACATTACTGTTATAACACAAACATTACTGTTGTAACACAAACATTACTGTTATAACACAAACATTACTGTTATAACACAACCATTACTGTTGTAACGCAATCATTACTGTTATAACACAAATGTTACTGTTATAACACAAACATTAATGTTGTAACACAAACATTACTGTTGTAACACAAACATTTCTGTTGTAACGCAAACATTACTCTTGTGACAGAATTTCCAATACAAATTCTGAGAGTTTGAAACCAATCTGAAGAAGCGTTCCCAAATTATTGCAATGAAAACAATACCACAATGTAAATAAAATTGGGGCATAAAATGCCATAATTTCCCTAGCTCCCATAATTTCCACATCAAGGCGTACCATCCCAATTCTGGAAGTTTGAAGCCTATCAGAAGCAGCGTTCCAGGAGGATAGCAGAATAAGCATTATAGGTATTCCTTTCTAGAGATAGGTATTCCTTTCAAAAGAGGATACCTGCTGATTAAGGAAGAGTACACAATCAATATACCCTGGTGGTGGTTGACACCAGCAGGAAGACCTGGTGATGGTGGTGGTTGACACCAGCAGGAAGACCTGGTGATGGTGGTGGTTGACACCAGCAGGAAGGCTTGGTGGTGGTGGTTGACACCAGCAGGAAAACCTGGTGGTGGTGGTTGACACCAGCAAGAAGACCTGGTGGTGGTGGTTGACAACAGCAGGAGGACCTGGTGGTGGTGGTTGATTCCAGCAGGAGCACTTGGTGGAGGTGGTTGACACCAGCAACAGGACCTGGTGGTGGTGGTTGACACCAGCAGGAGGACCTGGTGGTGCTGGTGAACACCAGCAGGAAGACCTGGTGGTGGGTGGTTGACACCAACAGGAAGACCTGGTGGTGGTGATTGACACCAACAGGAAGACCTGATGATGGTGGTTGGCACCAGCAGGAAGACACTAGAAGTCCTGGTGGTGGTTGACACCAACAGGAAGACACTAGACCTCCTGGTGGTGGTTGACACCAACAGGAAAACACTAGACCTCCTGGTGGTGGTTGACACCAGCAGGAAGACACTAGACCTCCTGGTGGTGGTTGACACTAGCAGCAAGACACTAGACCTCCTGGTGATGGTTGACACCAACAGAAAGACACTAGACCTCCTGATGGTGGTTGACACCAGCAGGAAGACACTGGATCTCCTGGTAGTGGTTGACAGCAGCAGGAAGACACTAGCCCTCCTGGTGGTGGTTGACACCAACAGGAAGACACTAGACCTCTTAGTGGTGGTTGACACCAACAGGAAAACACTAGACCTCCCGGTGGTGGATGACGCCAACAGGAATACACTACACCTCCTGGTGGTGGTTGACGCCAACAGGAAGACACTACACCTCTTGGTGGTGGTTGACACCAACAGGAAGACACTACAACTCCTGGTGGTGGTTGGCACCAACAGGAAGACACTAGACCTCCTGGTCTTGCTTGACACCAGCAGGAAGACACTAGACCTCCTGGTGGTAGTTGACACCAGCAGGAAGACACTAGACCTCCTGGCGATGGTTGACACAAACAGGAAGACACTAGACCTCCTGGAGATGGTTGACACCAGCAGGAACACACTGGATCACCTGGAAGTGGTTGACAGAAGCAGGAAGACACTAGACCTCATGGTGGTGGTTGACACCAACAGGAAAACACTAGACCTCCTGGTGGTGGTTGACACAAATAGGAAAATACTAGACCTCCTGGTGGTGGTTGACACCAACAGGAAGACACTGTACCTCCTTGTGGCGGTTGACACCAACAGGAAGATACTACACCTCCAGGTGGTGGTTGACACCAACAGAAACACACTACACCTCCTGGTGGTGGTTGACACCAACAGGAAGACACTACACCTCCTGGTGGTGGTTGACACCAACAGGAAGACACTACACCTGGTGGCGGTTGACACTAGCAGGAAGACACTAGACCTCCTGGTGGTGGTTGACATTAACAGGAAGACACTGCACCTCCTGGTGGCGGTTGACACCAAAAGGAAGACACTACACCTCCTGGTGGCGGTTGACACTAGCAGGAAGACACTAGACCTCCTGGTGGTGGTTGACACCAACAGGAATACACTAGACCTCGTGGTGGTGGTTGACAGCAACAGGAAAACACTAGACCTCCTGGTGGAGGTTGACACCAACAGGAAGACACTGGACCTCCTGGTGGCGGTTGACACCAACAGGAAGACACTACGCCTCCTGGTGGTGGTTGACACCAGCAGGAAGACACTAGACCTCCTGGTAGCGGTTGACACCAACAGGAAGACACTAGACCTCCTGGTGGTGGTTGACACCAACAGGAATACACTAGACCTCGTGGTGGTGGTTGACAGCAACAGGAAAACACTGGACCTCCTGGTGGCGGTTGACACCAACAGGAAGACACTACGCCTCCTGGTGGTGGGTGACACCAGCAGGAAGACACTAGGCCTCCTGGTGGTGGTTGACACCAACTGGAAGACACTACACCTCCTGGTAGCGGTTGACACCAACAGGAAGACACTAGACCTCCTGGTGGTGGTTGACACCAACAGGAAGACACTACACCTCCTGGTGGCGGTTGGCACCAGCAGAAAGACACTAGACCTCCTGGTCGTGGTTGATACCAACAGGAACACACTACACCTGGTGGTGGTTGACACCAACAGGAAGACACTAGACCTTCTGATGGCGGTTGACACAAACGCGAAGACACTAGACCTCCTGGAGGTGGCTGACACCAGCAGGAAGACACTAGACCTCCTGGTGGTGGTTGGCACCAGCAGGAAGACACTAGACCTCCTGGTGGCGGTTGACAGAAACGGGAAGACACTAGACATCCGGGTGGTGGTTGACACTAGCAAGAAGACACTAGACCTCCTGGTGGTGGTTGACACCAGCAGGAAGACACTAGACCTTCTGATGGCGGTTGACACAAACGCGAAGACACTAGACCTCCTGGAGGTGGCTGACACCAGCAGGAAGACACTAGACCTCCTGGTGGTGGTTGGCACCAGCAGGAAGACACTAGACCTCCTGGTGGCGGTTGACACCAACGGGAAGACACTAGACATCCTGGTGGTGGTTGACACTAGCAAGAAGACACTAGACCTCCTGGTGGTGATTGACACTAGCAGGAAGACACTAGACCTCATTGTGGTAGTTGACACTAGCAGGAAGACACTAGACCTCCTGGTGGTGGTTGATACCAACAGGAAGACACTAGACCCCCTGGTGGTGGTTGACACCAACAGGAATACACTAGACCTCCTGGTGGTGGTTGACACTAGCAGGAAGACACTAGACCTCCTGGTGGTGGTTGACACCATCATGAAGACACTAGACCTCCTTGTGGTGGTTGACACCAACAGGAAGACACTAGACCTCCTTGTGGTAGTTGACACCAACAGGAAGACACTAAACCTCCTGGTTGTGTTTGATACCAGCAGGAAGACACTAGACCTCCTGGTGGTGGTTGACACCAACAGGGAGACAATAGACCTCCTGGTGGTAGTTGACACTAGCAGGAAGACACTAGACCTCCTGGCGATGGTTGACACCAACAGGAAGACACTAGACCTCCTGATGGTGGTTGACACCAGCAGGAACACACTGGATCTCCTGGTAATGGTTGACAGCAGCAGGAAGACACTAGACCTCATGGTGGTGGTTGACACAAACAGGAAAACACTAGACCTCCTGGTGGTGGTTGACACCAATAGGAAGATACTAGACCTCTTGGTGGTGGTTGACACCAACAGGAAGACACTAGACCTCCTGGTGTTGGTTGACACCAACAGGAAGACACTAGACCTCCTGGTGGTGGTTGACACCAGCAGAAAGACACTAGACCTCCTGGTGGTGGTTGACACTAGCAGGAAGACACTAGACCTCCTGGTGGAGGTTGACACCAGCAGGAAGGCACTAGACCTCCTGGTCGCGGTTGACACGAAAAGGAAGACACTAGACCTCCTGTTGGTGGTTGGCACCAACAGGAAGACACTAAACCTCCTGATGGTGGTTGACACTAGCAGAAAAAAACTAGACCTCCTGGTTGGTGGATGACACCAACAGGAAGACACTAGACGTCCTGGTGGTGGTTGACACCAACAGGAAGACACTAGACCTCCTGGTGGTGGTTGACACCAACAGGAAGACACTACACCTCCTGGTGGCGGTTGACACCAACAGGAAGACACTACACCTCCTGGTGGCAGTTGACACTAGCAGGAAGACACTAGACCTCCTGGTGGTGGTTGACACCAACAGGAAGACACTAGACCTCCTGGTGGTGGTTGACACCAACAGGAAGACACTAGACCTCCTGGTGGTGGTTGACACCAGCAGAAAGACACTAGACCTCCTGGTGGTGGTTGACACTAGCAGGAAGACACTAGACCTCCTGGTGGAGGTTGACACCAGCAGGAAGGCACTAGACCTCCTGGTGGCGGTTGACACGAAGAGGAAGACACTAGACCTCCTGTTGGTGGTTGGCACCAACAGGAAGACACTAAACCTCCTGATGGTGGTTGACACTAGCAGAAAAACACTAGACCTCCTGGTTGGTGGTTGACACCAACAGGAAGACACTAGACCTCCTGGTGGTGGTTGACACCAACAGGAAGACACTAGACCTCCTGGTGGTGTTTGACACCAACAGGAAGACACTAGACCTCCTGGTGGTGGTTGACACTAGGAGGAAGACATTAGTCCTCCTGGTGGTGGTTGACACCAACAGGAAGACACTAGACCTCCTGGTGGTGGTTGACACCAGCAGGAAGACACTAGACCTCCTGGTGGTGGTTGACACCAGCAGGAAGACACTAGACCTCCTGGTGGTGGTTGACACCAGCAGGAATTCACTAGACCTCCTGGTGGTGGTTGACACTAGCAGGAAGACACTAGACCTCCTGGTGTTGGTTGACACCAGCAGGAAGACACTAGACCTCCTGGTGGTGGTTGACACTAGCAGGAAGACACTAGACCTCCTGGTGGAGGTTGACACCAGCAGGAAGACACTAGACCTCCTGGTGGCGGTTGACACCAACAGGAAGAGACTAGACCTCCTGGTGGCGTTTCACACTAGCAGGAAGACACTAGACCTCCTGGTAATGGTTGACACCAACAGGAAGACACTGCACCTCCTGGTGGTGGTTGACACCAACAGGAAGACACTACACCTCCTGGTGGCGGTTGACACTAGCAGGAAGACACTAGACCTCCTGGCGGTGGTTGACAACAACAGGAAGACACTAGACCTCCTGGTGGTCGTTGACACCAACAGGAATACACTAGACCTCGTGGTGGTGGTTGACACCAACAGGAAAGCACTAGACCTCCTGGTGGTGGTTGACACCAACAGGAAGACACTGGACCTCCTTGTGGCGGTTGACATCAACAGGAAGACACTACGCCTCCTGGTGGTGGTTGACACCAGCAGGAAGTCACTAGACCTCCTGGTGGTGGTTGACACCAACAGGAAGACACTACACCTCCTGGTAGCGGTTGACACCAACAGGAAGACACTAGACCTGGTGGTGGTTGACACCAACAGGAAGACACTACACCTCCTGGTGGCGGTTGGCACCAGCAGAAAGACACTTGACCTCCTGGCCGTGGTTGATACCAACAGCAACACACTACACCTGGTGGTGGTTGACACCAACCGGAAGACACTAGACCTCCTGGTGGTGGTTGACACCAGCAGGAAGACACTAGACATCCTGGTGGTGGTTGACACCACCAGGAAGACACTAGACCTCCTGATGGCGGTTGACACAAACGGGAAGACACTAGACCTCCTGGTGGCGTTTGACACCAACGGGAAGACACTAGACCTCCTGGTGGTGGTTGACACTAGCAGGAAGACACTAGACCTCCTGGTGGTGATTGACACTAGCAGGAAGACACTAGACCTCCTGGTGGAGGTTGACACCAACAGGAAGACACTAGACCTCCTGGTGGTGGTTGACACCAACAGGAATACACTAGACCTCCTGGTGGTGGTTGACACTAGCAGGAAGACACTAGACCTCCTGGTGGTGGTTGACACCATCAGGAAGACACTAGACCTCCTGATGGCGGTTGACACAAACGGGAAGACACTAGACCTCCTGGTGGCGTTTGACACCAACGGGAAGACACTAGACCTCCTGGTGGTGGTTGACACTAGCAGGAAGACACTAGACCTCCTGGTGGTGATTGACACTAGCAGGAAGACACTAAACCTCCTGGTTGTGGTTGTTACCAGCAGGAAGACACTAGACCTCCTGGTGGAGGTTGACACCAACAGGAAGACACTAGACCTCCTGGTGGTGGTTGACACCAACAGGAATACACTAGACCTCCTGGTGGTGGTTGACACTAGCAGGAAGACACTAGACCTCCTGGTGGTGGTTGACACCATCAGGAAGACACTATACCTTATGGTGGTGGTTGACACCAACAGGAAGACACTAGACCTCCTTGTGGTAGTTGACACCAACAGGAAGACACTAAACCTCCTGGTTGTGGCTGATACCAGCAGGAAGACACTAGACCTCCTGGTGGTGTTTGACACCAACAGGGAGACAATAGACCTCCTGGTGGTAGTTGACACCAATAGGAAGATACTAGACCTCATGATGGTGGTTGACACCAACAGGAAAACACTAGACCTTCTGGTGGTGGTTGA
>NC_069435.1:16555607-16558107 GCF_026875155.1 Cherax quadricarinatus | reverse complement strand
CTCGTACGACATTCCCTTGAGCTCTGGGACTAGCCTTCTTGCAAACCTTTGTACTTTCTCTAACTTCCTGACGTGCTTGACCAGGTGTGGGTGCCAGACTGGTGCTGCATACTCCAGTATGGGCCTAACATACACAGTGTACAGTGTCTTGAACGATTCCTTATTAAGGTATCGGAACGCTATTTTCAGGTTTGCCAGGCGCCCGTATGCTGCAGCGGTTATTTGGTTGATGTGTGCCTCCGGTGATGTGCTCGGTGTTATGGTCACCCCAAGGTCTTTCTCTCTGAGTGAGGTCTGTAGTCTTTGTCCACCTAGCCTATACTCTGTCTGCGGTCTTCTTTGCCCCTCCCCAATCTTCATGACTTTGCATTTGGCTGGATTGAATTCGAGAAGCCAGTTACTGGACCACATGTCCAGCCTCTCCAGGTCTCTTTGCAGTCCTGCCTCATCCTCGTCCGATTTAATTCTTCTCATCAACTTCACGTCATCTGCGAACAGGGACACTTCAGAGTCTATTCCTTCCATCATGTCGTTCACATATATCAAAAATAGCACTGGTTCTAGAACTGACCCTGGGGGGCCCCGCTCAAAACAGGCGCCCCACTGTGATCCTCTTCAGTACCGACTCGTTGCTGCCCCCCTGTCGGGTTTTCCCCTTATCCATTGCAGTCCCTCCCTTTTACATGCGCCTGATCCTCCGCTTCTGCACTTAATCTCTTGGGGGACTGTGTAAAAGGGCCTTTTCCTGCGTCGGGAAAACGCAATTTTACCCACCCCTCCTCTCGTGTCTTATTCTGTTCCTGTCATAAAACCCAGGGGGTTGTGATAAAAATTTTTGCCTTCATGAACCCATGCTGGTTTTCATTTATAATCTTTTTCCCCTTTCCAGGTGTTCGCCCACTCCCCCTGTTAATTTTCTCCATGATTTGCACACAGTACATGTCAGAGACACGGGTCTTATTTAGTCCCTCGTTCTTTTTTCCTTTTCTTAAATAGGGGACTACTTTAGCTGTTTCCATTTCTCGGGTAGTTCCCCATTTCAAGGGATGTTTTGAAGTTGGGTTAGAGGCACGCACGCATCCTGCCCCTTCCAAGGCCCTGCCTTTGAAGTGTCAAGGCCCTTTAAGAGCTTCTTCACCTCCTCCATTTTCGTATGTCATCCAACATTTGTTGGTTTTTTTTCCCTCTTGTTTTCCCCTTCTGTGCTGTTTCCCACACCCCTTCCTGTCTCTACTGTAAAAACTTCCTTAAATCCCTGTTCACTCCTTACATACCCCCTGATATTTTTTGTGATTCTCCCCCTTTTTGTCCCTAATCTGAAAACCGGGTCTTTGACGTTGTCTTTTTCCTGATGTGGCTATACAGCAGTTTCGGGTCGTCTTTATTCTCGTGCTATGTCATTTTTATACTGTCGCTGGGCCTCCCTCCTTACCTGTGCGTACTCATTCCTGGCTCTGCGACTGATCTCCCTATTTTCGTGTGTTCTCTGCCTTCTGTACTTTTTCCATTCTCTGTTGCACTTTGTTTTTGCCTCCTTACACCGTCGGCTAAACCAGGGGCTCGTTCTGGTCTTCCCGTTGTTACTGTTTCCCTTGGGAATAAACCTTTCCACTACCTCCTTGCATTTTGTTGTTACATATTCCATCATTTCATTTACTGGCTTTCCTGCCAGTTCTCTGTCCCACTGGATCTCCCGCAGGAAGTTCTTCAACCCTATGTAGTCCCCTCTTTTATAGTCAGGCTTTTCCCATTCAACTCCTGTTATTCTCTCCACTTGCAGCTCTACTATTTATTCAAAGCACAGAACCACGTGGTCGCTAGCTCCTAGGGAACTCTCATACTTGATGTCCTCAATGTCTGAGCTGCCCAGGGTGAACACAAGGTCCAATCTTGCTTGTTCATCCTCCCCTCTCACTCTGGTAGTGTCCTTAACATGTTGGTGCATGAGATTTTCCAGCACCACGTCCAACATCCTGGCTCTCCATGTTTCGGGACCCCAATGTGGCTCCAGGTTTTCCCAGTCAATCTCCCTGTGGTTGAAATCCCCCATAACCAGCAACTTTGCTCTGCTGGAGTGAGCTCTTCTTGCCACCTCAGCAAGTGTGTCCACCATTGCTCTGTTGCTCTCTTCATATTCCTCTCTTGGCCTCCTGCAGTTCTGTGGTGGATTATACATCACTACAATGACCACTTTGTGTTCCCCGGACTGAAGTGTACCTGCTGTGTAGTCTCTCTCTCCCGTCTCATTTATGCCTTCCATTTTCTCGAATTTCCATCTGTTTTTTACGAGCAGAGCAACCCCACCTCCCCCCCTGCCCCTTCTATCTTTCCTCACGATCTGGTATCCTGGTGGGAAGATTGCATCTGTTATTGTCTCCGTGAGTTTTGTTTCTGTAACTGCTATGATGTCTGGGGACTTGTCATTGATTCTTTCTTGCCATTCCTCATGTTTATTCGTTAATCCATCTGCATTTGTGTACCAAACCTTCAACTTCTGTTC
>NC_069435.1:16535607-16550607 GCF_026875155.1 Cherax quadricarinatus | reverse complement strand
ATATCTGCTCCCTCTCTAAGGACCCACGGAGAGATGTTGTCCGGTCCCATTGCCTTTGAGGTATCGATGTCCCTTAGCAGTTTCTTCACCTCCTCCTCATCTGTATGTATGTCGTCCAACACTTGTTGGTGTATTCCTTGTTGGTGTCCCCATCTGGTCTGTCCCCCCAGAGTCCTTCCTGTCTCTACTGTAAATACTTCCTTAAATCTCGTGTTGAGCTCCTCACATACCTCTTGATCGTTTCTTGTGAGTTCTCCACCTTCTTTCCTCAGCCTTATCACCTGGTCCTTGACTGTTGTCTTCCTCCTAATGTGGCTATACAGCAGTTTCGGGTCAGATTTGACTTTCGATGCTATGTCGTTTTCATACTGTCGCTGGGCCTCCCTCCTTATCTGCGCATACTCGTTTCTGGCTCTTCTACTAATCTCCTTGTTTTCCTGGGTCCTATGCCTCCTGTACCTTTTCCATTCTCTGTTGCACTTAGTTTTTGCCTCCCTACACCTTCGGGTAAACCAAGGACTCGTTTTGGTCTTCCCTATTATTTCTGTTTCCCTTGGGAACAAAACTTTCCTCTGCCTCCTTGCACTTTGTTGCCACATATTCCATCATCTCGTTTACTGATTTTCCTACCATTTCTCTGTCTCACTGAACCTCCTGCAGGAAGTTTCTCATACCTGTGTAGTCCTCCCTTTTATAGTTTGGCCTGTCCCCTTCAGTTCCTGTTACCTTCTCCACTTGTAACTCTACTATATAGTCAAAACTCAGAACCACATGATCGCTAGCTCCAAGGGGCCTCTCGTAAGTGATGTCCTCAATGTCTGAACTGCTCAGGGTGAACACAAGATCCAGTCTTGCTGGCTCATCCTCCCCTCTCATCTCTGGTTGTGTCCCTGACATGTTGATGCATGAGGTTTTCAAGTACCACATCCATCATCTTGGCTCTCCATGTTTCGGGACCCCCATGTGGCTCCAGGCTTTCCCAGTCGATCTCCCTGTGGTTGAAATCGCCCATTACCAGTAACTTTGCTCTGCTCGAGTGAGCTCTTCTTGCCACCTCAGCCAGTGTGTCCACCATCACCCTGTTGTTTTCTTCGTACTCCTCTCTTGGCCTCCTGCAGTTCTGTGGTGGGTTATACATCACTCCAATGACTACTTTATGTTCTCCGGACTGAATTATACCTACAATGTAGTCTCTTTCTCCAATCATGTCCATGCCTTCCATTTCCTCAAATCCCCATTGGTGTTTTATGAGCAGTGCAACCCCTCCTCCCCCTCTACTCCTTCTATCTTTCCTCAGGATCTGATATCCTGTTGGGAAGATTGTGTCTGTTATTGTCTCAGCGAGTTTTGTTTCTGTGACTGCTATGATGTCTGGGGATTTTTCACTGATTCTTTCAATCCACTCCTCATGTTTATTCGTTATTCCATCCGCGTTTGTGTACCAAACCTTTAGTTTCTTTTCTATCATTGTGGTCATGCAAGTATATTGGGGTTGGGGGGAGCGAGAGCCTTGGTGGGGGCCTATATGGGGCTGTGGTGTAGGTGGGGTTTGTGTTGATGGGGGTGGGGTCAGAATGCCCATAAGGGACAGCTGTTGGGGTGAGGTTTGTGATATGGGGTTGGTGGCAGAGGAACAGTGAGTGGGTTGTAGTATAGGTTGCTCAGTTGCGTTGAGAATGTCGCGGGTGGAGTCTTTTGGTGGGAGATTCTGTGGGGTGTGTTTGCCCTTCCTCCTGTGTCTGGGTCCTGCTCATTTTCATTGCTTCTCGTTCCTCCTTGCGTCTCTGTACCCTCTCTTTCAGTGTAGTCCTTTCTTCTTGTGTTCTGTCGCGGTCGAGGTATACTCTCTGGTACCCCTCTTTGTCCCTCAATCTTGCTTTCTCTTGCAGAATCCTGGTTCGAACTGATGTGTGAGTGAGTGTGTGTGTGTGTATTTGTGTGAGTGTGTGTGTGTGTGTGTATTTGTGTGAGTATTTGTATGTGTATTTGTGTGAGTATTTGTATGTGTATTTGTGTGAGTGTGTGTGTGTGTATTGTGTGAGTGTGTGTGTGAGTATTTGTGTGAGTGTGTGTGTGTGTGTATTTGTGTGATGTGTGTGTGTGTGTTTATTGTGTGAGTGTGTGTGTGTGTGTTGTGTGGTGTGTGTGTGTGTGAGTGTTTGTGTGTGTGTGTGTATTTGTGTGAATGTTGTGTGTGTGATTGTGTGTGAGTGTGTGTGTGTGTATATTTGTGTGAGTGTGTGTGTGTGAGTGTGTGTGTGTGTTGTGTGTGTGTGTGTGTGTGTATTTGTGTGAGTGTGTGTGGTGTATTTGTGTGAGTGTGTGTGTGTGTGTTGTGTATTTGTGTGAGTGTGTGTGTGTGTGTATTTGTGTGAGTGTGTGTGTGTGTGTATTTGTGTGAGTGTGTGTGTGTGTATTTGTGTGGTGTGTGTGTGTGTTGTGTGTGTGTGTGTGTGTGTGTTTTGTGTGTGAGTGTGGTGTGTGTGTGTGTGTGTGTGTGTAGTGTGTGAATGTGTGTGTGTGTGTGTATTTGTGTGAGTGTGTGTGTGTGTGTATTTGTGTGAGTGTGTGTGTGTGTGTGTGTATTTGTGTGAGTGTGTGTGTGTGTGTATTTGCGTGAGTGTGAGTGTGTGAGTGTGTGTGTGTGTGTGAGTGTGTGAGTGTGTGTGTGTGTGTGAGTGTGTGTGTGTGTGTGAGTGTGTGAGTGTGTGTGTGTGTGTGAGTGTGTGTAAGCACTTAGATTTATTTTCCTATTTTCACTATTGCATTTGTGAGTGTTTGTGTAAGTATATGAAAGCACTAAGGGTTTTTTCTGTAATCACTGTCGTCTATGTATTCACCAAGTTGTGGTTGCAGGGGTCGATTCACAGCTCCTGGTCCCGCCTCTTCACTGGTCGCCACTAGATCACTCTTCCTGCTCCATGAGCTTTATCATACTTCTTCTTAAAGCTGTGTATGGATCCTGCTCCACTACATCACTTCCCAGACTATTCCACTTCCTGGCAACTCTGTGACTGAAGAAATACTTCCTAACATCCCTGTGATCCCTTGTTGTTTATATATATATATATATATATATATATATATATATAATATATATAATATATATATATATATATATATATATATATATAATATATATATATATATATATATATATATATATATCTTTTACATCGTGATCATAGCTCCTTTGAGTCTCCATTCCTCCATCATTACTCAGACGTAGGACGACGAATAGTTTTTATAGCGCAAAATAAATTTATTTAATAATAATAAAATAATAAATAATAATAAGAGTAAAAAATAATAGTAAAAATGGTAATGATAACAATAATAATAATAATAATCATAATAATATTAATAAATAATCCTAATAAAATAATGAATAATCATAATAAAATAATAAATAATAATAATAAAATAAGTAACTTAATAATAATAATAATAATAATAATAATAATAATAATAATAATAATAATAATAATAATAATAATAATAATAATAATAATAATAATAACAGAGACTAAGAAGTCGTGTTAACCTTCTCCCTCTCACCAGCACTTGAGCGCTGGCCATGCCTGAGGCCACAGCGCTTGAGCACTCTCCATGCTTGAGGTCACACTCCAGCGACCAGCCCTCAAGTGCTTGTCATGCCTGAGGTCACACTTGAGCGCTAACACCCCGTCAGGAGGGTGGCGAGAGGAAGTGACAAAGGAAGAAGGAGACAGTTTGCTTCTTCAAAGAAGTTTAAAGATGAGTGGACCGAAGAAGAGGGGGAGGGGTGGTAAGATGAGGGGAGGGAAGAAGAGGGGGAGGGGTGATAAGATGAGTGGAGGGAAGAAGAGGGGGAGGGGTGATAAGATGAGTGGAGGGAAGAAGAGGGGGAGGGGTGGATAAGATGAGTGGAGGGAAGAAGAGGGGGAGGTGTGTGGGAAGATGAGTGGAGGGAAGAAGAGGGGGAGGGGTGGTAAGATGAGTGGAGGGAAGAAGAGGGGAGGGGTGATAAGATGAGTGGAGGGAAGAAGAGGGGAGGGGTGGTAAGATGATGGAGGGAAGAAGAGGGGAGGTGGTAAAGATGGAAATGGGAGGGAAGAAGAGGGGAGGGGTGGTAAGATGAATGTGGAGGAAGAAGAGAGGAGAAGGTGAGACAAAGAGGAGAAGAAGGAAGAAGGACGATAGAAGGAAGATGAAGAGAGAAGAGAAAGGGAAAATTAAACAAAAATATGAGGAAAGGGTGTGAGAGGAAAGAGAGAGAGAGAGAGAGAGAGAGAGAGAGAGAGAGAGAGAGAGAGAGAGAGAGAGAGAGAGAGAGAGAGAGAGAGAAACACTTGGAAATACAAAAAAAAAAATGTTTATTCGAAGGTCGTCTGTTTAAAAATATAGCAGTGCTATCTAGCTATCACTCCTTCTGTCTAGACAGGAGCAGTCAGAATTTTTAGCAAAAGGCTCATTCCCCATCCACCACTTCCTCCGTCTATCCAGCTAGACCTTCCATAGAGTTAAACACCTATCTAGTCTCTTAATTACCATCACCACACCTGCATATCTCGAGCAATCAGAAGAGTTCGTGCACAGTCGAAACATCGACATGGAGAACAAAAATCTCGCCAACTTGGTCGTGATATCGCTCTGCACCATGATATCCATTTCACAAGCCATTGATCTCCTACACTGGAAAAATGGTTGTCTCCTATGATTTACCTATTCCTAGTAACGACGTCGTTTACCCGTTCCTGGTTACGACGTCGTAGAATTCGTTGAACAGTATGTCAATTTTCAATTGTTTCTCCTTCAAAGACTCGCTCTTCCGACACACACACACACACACACACACCGTCGTCTAAGTATAAACGGGTTCGCCCTTGTAAACGCAGTCCTGGCAAACGTTTATTGTGGAAGATCCTTAACCTGTTAGGGAAATGTAAACAGGTGCAACTAATGTGACATTTTATTGTGGCAACGTTTCGCTCTCCAGGAGCTTTGTCAAGCCGTTACCGGCTTGACAAAGCTCCTGGAGAGCGAAACGTTGCCACAATAAAAATGTCAAATTAGTTGCACTTGTGTCCTTTTATTTTACAAGACGATCTTCTTGACTTTCTCTCACACCACAACACCTGGTCTAGATACTGTTTTCATAAGATTTATTTTTTCCAGGGAGGTCTCCGCATCTTCAGTCGAGAATTTCTTGAAGAGGAATGTTCTTTCTTCAAACAAGGCTTCCCTAAACTTCACGACCGTTGTCTTTTCACCAGAGATTACAGACGACTTACCCATAACATCACTCGCCCAGACTCGACGCTACCGAAAAAGATACGTAGTCCTCCCAAACAACTTGATGACCAAACACTTCTTCCGAGATTTTCGCCAACAACAAAGTCAACATAGCCACCGCTGCTTCTGTTTCCAACAAGGGCATCACCAGACACAAACACTACCTACATAATTCAACTGCTGTAACGTCGATAAATTAGACACATGTGCAACTCTTGGGTATCTTTATTGAGGGAACGTTTCGCCACACAGTGGCTTCATTATCCATACAAAGGAGAATAGTGAAGAACAGGAGGAGTTAGAGGTAATCAGTCCCTCAGCCTTGAGTCGACGTGGCGAAACGTTTCCTCAATAAAGATACCCAAGAGTTGCACATGTGTCTAATTTATCAACGTGTCGGTTCTCTGAACCATTCATCTATAATACTGTAACGTCCTCTGTTAGAATTGTGACAAGATTTACGAGGAACTGACATCTTGAGATTACGAAACGAATTTCAAAGCACCAATATGCCACAATTACTAATTGCCAAAGAGTACTAACATCCAGATAGGAAGGGTATTTGAAGCAGTACTCATCAGTGTCTCTAAGAACTTCAACCAGAGTACCAGTTTCTACACTCAAGCTCAACCTCTTGCCAGAAAATTAGGAAGTTTGGTAATTAATGTGAGCTGACTCTCACCTCGCTCGTTCGTTGTCTGACTCGCACCTCACTCGTTCGTCTCCTTACTGCTACTCGCTACAGACCTTTATTTTTTTGCTCACCCTTTCCAGGTTTCTCAGTTTGTGGCTTGATAAAGCCCACAGAGTTGACGAAACAGCGCCAATACAAGTTGTATATCAGAGCCTTTATATCTTCTTACAATACTGAGTGTATCTCATATAATTATATACCTTTATAGTGGATAAAAAGGCTTCAAGGAAGAATATTTGGATTTCTTCCTGAAGCCATTTGAATATTCCACTTCCCCTAGTGAATATCATAAGCAAATTTACAATTTATCTTGTTCTTCCCATTTCAATATCATTTATGCATCATTTACGAATAGGACTGGACCGAGGCCCCATTCCTGAGGAACTTCACTTATTTCGTTCAGTCACTCAGATACTTCCTCATATAAAGAAACAATCAGTGTTTCTTATTCGTGATTCAATCATTCATTGAGGCCTGAAATTTGCGCGATACTTTTTTTAATGCGGAAATTTGTTGAAGATTGAGAAATCTTGGTAAACTACATGTCTGGGATACTTTGTGTTCCAGTCTTCGTATGTCATTGAAAAATTATAATTTTTTTTAAGAGTTTTTAGTTTTGAAAGCAGTGTTGTTGTTTTAGCTAGAACTGTTTTGCACAAAATGTTACGATCTTGTCTTCAATAATGGTATCTATGAGTTTTCCAAAAGGCTGTGAGAATCTTCCACTGACCCATGTCCTGTCTAATTTTTTGGGCTCTTGATCAAAGAACACTGAGCTATCTTCCCCTTCCTTGGAACTAACCTACTAACTCCCCATTCCCAAAGAGCTGTGAGACCCCCTACAGATTTTACGTTTGCCAAAGAATATTATAACGAAAATAATATAAATATATCCGACGTATCGACAATGCTAATTTTGCGACCTAGATAAGACTGTGCTATCTTTATTTAATTAAACTTAAGTTGAAGGCTTTTGGTTGGATAGTTGGGTGAATATCGATTACACGATGGTCATAAAGGCTTCATGTCACCTGTTCACCACTATACCAGGATAATTTTAACCCTAAAGAATAAATCAAAGTAAATTCACAGCGTATGTACACTGAAAGACATACGCCTCTCAGTGTATACATCTTTACCTGAAGACTATTGAATACATTACTACAGACTTCTTGCTGCAAGCCAGTCTACGGCAGTGCTAATTGACAAGTTACACTGTAACTTTCACCAGTGTCATACAAGTTACACTGTAACTTTCACCAGTGTCATACAAGTTACACTGTAGATGAATAGTTCAGAGAACCATGAATGGTTCTCTGAACCATTCATCTACAAACCTGTCAGACACTGCAACTTCTTGGGAATTCTTCGCTTGCCTAATTCTTGGGCACGACCTACTTCAACATTGAACAAATGTGACACCACCTACGACTGCTGCACCTCTCCTGCCTACGGTTTATAAGCTCCTTCTCCGCACGTATGCCGTATTCTATTCAAGATTGATGGACTGACCACATCGACTCAAGGTTGAGGGACTGATTACCTCATTCTCCCCCGGGGTTTTCAAGATTCCCTTTGATGTATCTTACAAGTTAACATGACTCAAGAAATCGTAATGACACGATTGCAAACAAAGTTTTGAGACTCTATGACCGCGGGTTCAATCCCTGCCGGGGGTATGGTTTATCTTACAAGTTACATTGTATATTTCACCAGTATCTTACAAGTTACATTGTATATTTCACCACTGCCTTACAAGTTACACTGTATCTTTCACATGTATCTTACCCCTTCATAGTTAGATTTAATTTGCATGTAATAATTCTATTGTTTTAGTTTAAAAACGTTTTCAAATTGGGGGGCGCGTCTCCCGGGGGGAGGGGGGCGTGAACCCTAAAGGGGGCAAAACTACTGTTTGGGAGCCGCGTGGGATGCCGGGGGTGACCCGAAACGCGTTTGGGTGGGGTACGTACTACTGCCTGCGTCTACCTGGAGTCTATCTGGGGGGAATTGGGGGATCGACGCCCCGGGCCCGCTCCATGACGGGCCCCCCGTGATCGGGCCTGATCACCAGGCTTTTTTTACAGCTGGCCGGTGGAAGGAAACGGACTGTCGCGTGTTTTCCTCGGAGGAAGCAGTGCAGAACGTATCAGGCTAAACAAAGGGCCCAAAGGAACCAGGAGTCCATTTACAATTTTGTTTACGTGAGACAAAACCAAAGTTTTTTTTCATTTTTTTTTTATAACCAAAACCAACCAGGTTGTAAAAATTTTCCCAATTGTTCACGCAAAATTTAGTTTTATTCGTAATTTTCAAGCAAAAAAAAAAAGTCGTTTGGTCAAATTCTAGTCAGAACGTTACTCAAATCCCGTACCGCCCGAAATAGCTTCAAATTTTCGAAATTTTAGGGAAAAGACACTCGTAAAGAATCCATTCGAAATTTAATCTGGAAGGGATTACAGGACGCAGTATAACCCTGAGTCATTACGACGGCTGCTGCCGAAAAAATAAGAAAAATGGGAACCATGGGGCTAACCTTATTTTTTTTTAAACTTTTCCTTACTTTTTGTACTGAACAGGAGTGTTCATGACTTCGTGGGATCTCCCTTTCTAAAGGGCCCTCTTTGATCCAGGAATTTGGGAGCCGCCACCCTCTTGTCTTGGAGTTGAAATTGCCTCTTTTTTCCCACTGGTGTTGTAGGATTCTACGAGTTTAAGGGTCCCGAATATTGTTTAATAATTTATAATAATAATATAAAAAATATAATAATAATAAATAATAATAATTAATAATAAAAATAATATATAATAATAAAATAAAATTAATAATTATAATAATAATAATAATAATATTTTTAATAAATAATAAAAATTTAAAAAATTTGCTTCCGTTCCCTCGTTATTTTTATACATTTTCCTCTTTTTTTTCCCTCAATTTTTGTATATCCCCAAACTTAGTTAATTTTTTGGCGTTTCCGTAACTTTGGTTCTCCCTACTAAAATCCCCCGTTACTTACGTTTGAGCGACAGCTCTTGAAACGGCTTCCATCCTTTTTTTAAGGGACCCCGATTCCAACTTTTATATTCCGGATGGTACAAAAGGAAATTTCTTTTCCCCTTGTTTTTGTTAAGAGTTTTTTCTCCCATTCAAAATGCTTTTAAATTTTTATAAAAATTTTAAAATTTCGGGGGTAAAAAAAAAGGGTAAAACCTTGTCAGGACCTTTTTCAACATTTGTGAAAACCCCTGTGGGGACTATAGTGAAAAAATCTCTAAAAAGTACCAGTCACTTGCCCCATTCAAACCAGATGGTTTTTTTCGTTTTCTTTTTAGGTCCATCATCCTCCTTACTATTCTGCATTTCGGGAGGGGTTTTTCGCCAAAATTTTGTGTAAGGATTTTTCCTTTTCTATTTCCCAAGAAAATTAACCACAATCCTTGCTCAAAGATTCATGTGGTGAAATCATTCGGGGGTTTCCGGATGCTCCCCTACTTCCAAAGGGAACTACCTTTCTATTCCCCACCCAGATGTCCCTTGTTGTTCATTCCTCACTTCCAAAAGTGGGCGGTTTCGTTTTTCCTTTTCCTGGGAACTTGTCTCCGAAGTCACTTGTGTCCCCTTCAATGTCCCCCCTCCCCAGTAAACATCCTCCTTAAGTGACTTCTGAGGGAAACCTGGCTTTGTCTACTGGTCTAGATCACTGCGGATGGGACCTGGCCTTGTCTAACTGGTCTAAGACCACTTGCTGGATGGGACCTGGCCTTGTCTAGCTGGTCTAAGATCACTTGCTGGATGGGAACCTGGCCTTGTCTAGCTGGTCTAAGATCATTCGAAGAATTGAGACACTTATACAACATATGGGAATCTTTATTGAGGAAACGTTTCGCCACAAATTGGCTTCATCAGTCCAATACAAATCAGAAGGGTGAAAGGAGAGGAGAAGTTTGAGGTAATCAGTCCCTCAGCCTGGAGTCGATGTGTTCAGTCCATCAATCTTGTAGAAAGTACAGCATAGGGCCGTAGAAGTGGCTTATATACTCTCCTTTCACCCTTCTGATTTGTATTGACTGATGAAGCCACTGTGTGGCGAAACGTTTCCACCGTAAAGATTCCCTTATGTTGCATAAGTGTCTCAGTTCTTCAACTTGTCGGTTTTCAAAACCATTCATCACTAAGATCATTTGCTGGATGGGAACCTGGCCTTGTCTAGCTGGTCTAAGATCACTTGCTGGATGGGACCCTGGCCTTGTCTAGGTGGTCTAAGATTCCTTGCTGGATGGGAACCTGGCCTTGTCTAGCTGGTCTAAGATCACTTGCTGGATGGGAACCTGGCCTTGTGTACTGGTTTTAAGATCACTTGCTGGATGGGAACCTGGCCTTGTCTAGCTGGTCTAAGATCACTTGCTGGATGGGAACCTGGCCTTGTGTAGCTGGTCTAAGATCACTTGCTGGATGGGAACCTGGCCTTGTCTAGCTGGTCTAAGATCACTTGCTGGATGGGACCCTGGCCTTGTCTAGGTGGTCTAAGATTCCTTGCTGGATGGGAACCTGGCCTTGTCTAGCTGGTCTAAGATCACTTGCTGGATGGGACCCTGGCCTTGTCTAGCTGGTCTAAGGTCATTTGCTGGATGGGAACCTGGCATTGTCTAGCTGGTCTTCGATCACTTGCTGGATGGGAACCTGGCATTGTCTAGCTGGTCTAAGATCACTTGCTGGATGGGAACCTGGCCTTGTGTAGCTGGTCTAAGATCATATGCTGGATGGGAACCTGGCCTTGTCTAGCTGGTCTAAGATCATTGCTGGATGGGAACCTGGCCTTGTCTAGCTGGGCTAAGATCACTTGCTGGATGGGAACCTGGCCTTGTCTAGCTGGTCTAAGATCATTTGCTGGATGGGAACCTGGCATTGTCTAGCTGGTCTAAGATCACTTGCTGGATGGGACCCTGGCCTTGTCTAGGTGGTCTAAGATTCCTTGCTGGATGGGAACCTGGCCTTGTCTAGCTGGTCTAAGATCACTTGCTGGATGGGAACCTGGCCTTGTCTAGCTGGTCTAAGATCATTCGAAGAATTGAGACACTTATACAACATATGGGAATCTTTATTGAGGAAACGTTTCGCCACAATTGGCTTTATCAGTCCATTTCAAATCAGAAGGGTGAAAGAAGGAAAGTTTTGAGGTAATCAGTCTCAACCTGGATCGATGTTGTTAAAATCCATCATCTTGTAGAAAGTACGCTAGGCGTAGAATGCTTATACTCTCCTTTCACCCTTCTGAGATCTGTTCCATGTGTGGCGAAACGTTTCCACCGTAAGATTCCTTATGTTGCATAAATGTCTCAGTTCTTCAACGGGGTCGGTTTTCAAAACCCTTCAATCACTAAGTATTTGCTGGATGGGAAACCTGGCTTGTCTAGCTGTCTAAGAAAACACTTGCTGGATGGGACCTGGGCCTTGTCTAGGGGGTCTAAGATTCCTGCTTTGGATGGAAACCTGGCTTGTGTAGTGGTTAAGATCACTTGTGGATGGAACCTGGCCTGTGTAAGGCTGTCAAATCACTTTGGGTGGGTGGGAACCTGGCCTTTCTAGCGGTCTAATCACTTGCTGGATGAACTGGGCCCTTTTGTACTGTCTAAGATCACTTGCTGGATGGAACCTGGCCTTGTTAGCTGGTCTAAGATCACTTGCTGGAGGGACCCTGGCCTTGTCTATGTGGTCCTAAATTCCTTGCTGATGGAACCCCGGGCCCTTTTCTATGGGTTTAAATCCTTTCTGGATGGGGGCCCCGGCCCTTTTTATGGGCAAGGGATTTGCGTGGAACCTGGCTTGTCAGTGGTCTTCGATCCTTGTTTGGTGGAACTGGGGATTGTCTAGTGGTCAAGATCACTTGCGGGTGGGGAAACCTGCCTTTTGTAGGGTCTAAGATCAAAGGGGATGGGAACCTGCCCTTTTCTAGTGGTCTAAAATCATTTGCTGGAGGAAACCCGCCTGTCTACTGGGGTAAGATCACTTCGATGGGAACCCGGCCTTTTTACTGGGCAAAATCATTGTGGGTGGGGAACCCGGATTGTCTAGCTGGGCTAAAATACTTGCGATGGAACCCTGGCCTTGTCTAGGGGGTTTTAAAATTTCCTTTTGGGTAACCGGGGCCCGGCTAAATCACTTGCGGTGGGGCCCTGCCTTTTTTACGGTCTAAGGGCATTTGGGTGGGGGGAAAAATGGGATTTCTAGTTTTCGATCACTTCTGGGTGGAAACCCGGCATTGTCAAGGGGCAAATACTTCTGGTGGGGGCCCCCTTGTTATGGTCTAAGTCAATCTGGATGGGAACCTGGCCTTGTCTATGGTCTAAGATCACTTGTGGGTGGGAACCTGGCCTTCAGCTGGGTAAGATCATTGCTGGATGGGGAACCCGGGGCCCTTGACTGGGAAGATCATTTGCTGGATGGGGGCCGGGGAGCAGGGGGGTAAAATCACTTGCTGGGGGGAACCGGCCCTTTTCTAGTGGTCTAAGATCACTTGTGGTGGGAACCGCCTTGTTGTGGTCTAAGATCAAGACTGTCCAGGTGGGTGCAATTACAGGAGGGAACATACAGAAGTCTGCGTCTTATAGTTACAACCACCAACTCGACCACCAAGGTGAGGCTAATCAATGAAAACTGAAGATCTCTGTTTTTGTTGCACTACGTAGTTCTAATAAATACATGTTTTCTTTTTGTTTTTTTGCAGTTATGTGTATGAGTTTATTTGCAAACTTTTTTTTTTGCGTGCTAATGAGTGTCCGTGTGTTAGTCCGTTATTCAGCTCTTGTGAAATCTGTAATACAAAATGTATTAGTTTTCCTTAGTTTGGTGAATTACACATATGTGTAGCATCACGGTATCAGCATCTGTAGACGTTTAGCCATCTAGTTTATCGATATATTACATAGGCGTAATATAAAGACTGTAGAAATGATCAATAATTTACTTAGCAGTTATATCTTAACGGAAGTTAAGATATGATTGTTAATGTTCATAGTGAACTAAGTAATGTTCAGTAAGAACACAATCCATCTAAACATTTTTTAACAAGTATACGTTACATATAAACATTGAGGGTAAAGTAAACATTACATAATGACCCACATTTTTCATGGGTCACTTGAAATATGTACTAACATCCACACATCTTAACTTAACATTTTGTATCACAACATTCGTGAAATAATGTATGTTAGCATCCAAGCATCACAATTCATCACAATATAACTTGGAATCGGAGACATTAGCCAGGTTACAGCAGCGACCATTGTAATTTTCTTGTTAGATCGAGTCTCTTGGGATGAAAGTTTGCATTTCCTTCCATGAAGTTTGTGTGTGTGTGTGTGTGTGTGTGTGTGTGTGTGTGTGTGTGTGTGTGTGTGTGTGTGTGTGTGTGTGTGTGTGTGTGTGTGTGTGTGTGTGTGTGTACTCGCCTATTTACTCACCTATTTGTGGTTGCAGGGGTCGATTCACAGCTCCTGGCCCCGCCTCTTCACTGATTGCTACTAGGTCCTCTCTCTCCCTGCTCCATGAGCTTTATCATACCTCGCCTTAAAACTATGTATGGTTCCCGCCTCCACTACTTCACTTTCTAGGCTATTCCACGGCTTGACTACTCTATGACTGAAGAAATACTTCCTAACATCCCTTTGATTCACCTGAGTCTTCAACTTCCAATTGTGACCTCTTGTGTCTGTGTCCCATCTCTGGAACATCCCGTCTTTGTCCACCTCGTATATTCCGCGCAGTATTTTATATGTCGTTATCATGTCTTCCCTGACCCTCCTTGCCTCCAGTGTCGTCAGGGCGATTTCCCTCAACCTTTCTTCGTAGGACAATCCCCGTAGCTCTGGGACTAGTCCTGTTGCAAACCTTTGCACTTTCTCTAATTTCTTCACGTGCTTGACTAGGTGTGGATTCCAAACTGGTTCTGCATACTCCAGCATGGGCCTGACGTAAATGGTATACAGAGTCTTGAACGAATCTTTACTGAGGTATCGGAACGCTATCCGTAGGTTTGCCAGACGCCCGTATGCAGCAGCAGTTATCTGATTGATGTGCGCCTCGGGAGATATGCTCGGTGTTATACTCACCCCCAGATCTTTTTCCTTGAGTGAGGTTTGCAGACTTTGGCAGTCTAAACTATATTGTGTCTGCGGTCTTCTTTGCCCTTCCCCAATCTTCATGACTTTGCATTTGGCAGGGATAAACTCAAGGAGCCAGTTGCTGGACCAGGCTTGTAGCCTGTCCAGGTCTCTTTGTAGTCCTGCCTGATCCTCATCCGATTTGATTCTTCTCATTAACTTCGCATCATCTGCAAACAAGGACACTTCTGAGTCTATCCCTTCCGTTATGTCATTCACATATACCAAGAACAGCACAGGTCCTAGGACTGACCCCTGTGGAACCCCGCTTGTCACAGGCGCCCACTCTGACACCTCGTCACGTACCATGACTCGTTGTTGCCTCCCTGTCAGGTATTCTCTGATCCATTGCAGTGCCTTTCCTGTTATGTGTGCCTGATCCTCTAGCTTTTGCAGTAACCTCTTGTGAGGAACTGTGTCGAAGGGCCCTTTTTGCAGTCCAAAAAAATGCAGTCGATCCACCCCTCTCTCTCTTGCCTTACTTCTGTCACCTTGTCATAAAACTCTAGTAGGTTTGTGACACATGATTTTCCCTCCCTGAAACCATGCTGGTTGTCAATTGTACATTTGTTTCTTTCCAGGTGCTCCACCACTCTCCTCCTGATGATCTTCTCCATGACCTTGCATACTATACACGTTAGTGATACAGGTCTGTAGTTTAGTGCCTCATGTCTGTCTCCCTTTTTAAAAATTGGGACTACATTTGCCATCTTCCATACCTCAGGGAGTTGCCCAGTTTCAAATGATGTGTTGAAGATCTTTGTTAACGGTACACACAATATCTCTGCTCCCTCTTTAAGGACCCACGGAGAGATGTTGTCTGGTTTCCCCCCGCCTTTGGGTGTCAAATTCGCCCTAGCAGCTTCTTC
>NC_069435.1:16521620-16535107 GCF_026875155.1 Cherax quadricarinatus | reverse complement strand
ACTCATACACCCCCCCCCCCCAAACACAAACACACCCTCATAAACACAACTACACACACATGGAAACACCGACATACACAAGCAGAAACACACACATACAGAACACTTTCAAATTATACAAACAAAACACATACAAACACACAACAACATAATGATTCAGAACGTAACACGTTATGAAAACACACACAACACACACAAAAGAGGTCAAGCGTCCATTTGACAAATATCTTAAACAGACTGGTAACTACTACTACTACTACTACTACTACTACTACTTACATATTATCGTTTTCTCTAACAGATAATAACCACTGTATTTCAGTTTTCCTATCAGACACAAATCTCTCGTACACTACAAAATTTTCCATTTTATTCCTCCCACATTGTCCCTTCCCGAGCTCTCTCTAAATACTCGCAATCTACCCATTCAGTCGTTCCTGAACATTTTTAAGACGTAAGTATTTCAGGGATTAAATAAACATAATTTGGTAAGGAGAAGCCGAGTTGTCTGCTCGTTAGCAGAATTTTTGCTCACCAAGTGTTTTATCCACTTCCTCTAATGTTTTTTGTTAAATATTTTGCCAACAATGCTTGTCAACGATGCGGGTGACAGTTCAAAGGTTGCTGCCTCACTGCCTTCTTTTTTTGAATATCGGAACAATTGTTTCCATTTTCCATTTGTCAGCAGCTTACTTGTTTTTATGTTTTTCGATGTGGTGTGTGTGTTTGTGTTGTGTGGTTTGGGTGTGTGTGTTTGTGCATGCGTAGTGAGGTGTGTGTGTCGTGTGTGTGTGTGTGTGTTGGTTGTGTGTGATGTTGTGTGTGTTTGTGTGGTGTGTGTGTGTGGGTGTGTTGTGGTGTGTGTGTTTGTGTGTGGTGTGGTGGTAGTGTGTGTGTGTTTGTGGGTATGTGTGTTTGTTTGTATATTAGAGTTCATATTTGCATTGTGTGTGTTGTGCGTGTTTGTGTGCATGTGTGCTTGTTTGTGTGTATGTTTATATACTCACCTATATGTGATTGCAAGGGTCGAATCTCAGCTCCTGGCCCCTACTGGGTTCATTCCTGCCTTCAAGAGCCTTATTGCATCTACTACTCCACCGTGTAAGTTGTTCCACATCCTGAAGAAATACTTCCTAAAATCCCTGTGACTCATTTGTGTTTTCAACTTTCATCGTACCCTCTTGTTCCTGTTTCCCGCCTCTTAATATGTTTCTGTCTACCTGGTCAATTCCTCTCAGCAGTCCTTCTTTCCCTGAATGTCCTCAGGTATAGTTCCCTTAACCTCTCCTTATAGGATATACCTTTTGACTCAGGGACTAGTCTCGTTGCAAACCTCTGCACTTTCTCAAGTTTCTTGACATGTTGAGGTGTGGGTTCCATACTGTTGCTGTATACTCCATTGTTTTCTTGACGAATGGTGAATACAGTGGCGTGAATGGCGCCTTGTTTAGGTTTCTAAAGGCTAGATTTACCAGACGCGCATTTGCTGCAGCGGTTATTTGGTTGGTGAGCGCCTGAGGCGATATACTCGGTACAATGCTAACCCCGAGGTTTTCTTTGAGCGAAGTTTGGGTGTGTATGTGTGTGTGCGTATGTGTGTGTATGTGTGTGTGTGTGTTTTATACAACTCACACTCACAACTTCCTGGAGTTCAACACACCATGAACTACACTGTTCTTAAGAAGCATTTCCTTCACCCTTCATCACACAGATCTCTCACAACTTGGGACTGTATCCTCTTGTCCAGCCAAGTTACTAATACCCAGAGACTTTCCCTTCTTTTATTGTAGATTCTCGTGAAGTTAAAGATAGTTATCACCTCTCTTCCTTCTCCTTCCTTCCTCGCACCATGATAAGTTTAATGTCTCCGATTTTTCTTTAAAATTCTATTTAAAGTCATCACTGAGGCTTTAAATGTAGGACACATACGATAGTGATTGTTTTCACTGTTTTTTGCTTTAAAGTGTTGTAGATGAAAGGTTTCTGCTAAGTAATGTCACTGAAAGCTAAAAATATAAAAACGTAGGGGGACACAGACTCAGAGTGGACGTAGACACTCAGAACCGGACATAGTCATACTCATCCCTTTTGTCAGTTGAATTTCTTTGACACATGCAGTTTCAGCAACACACGCAACCACATAGGGCATTACTCCGAAGTATGGGGATATCACAGATTAAATTAAAACTGGTGTCAAATTAAACAGTAAAATATTCTTTACTGGCAGTAACAGGGAACCCACAGCCTATACGACCCACCTCAGTAAATAGGACCAACGAGACCCACTTTAAACACAGACACCAGCAGTGTATTACATTGCTCTGTGCTACTGATGTTGTGTTGAAAATGGTATAAATACCGACAAACTGATGAGTAAGACACATGTGCAACAGCTGGGTATCTTTATTATTGAAACGTTTGACTGACGAAGCCTGCTGTGTAGCCGTAACGTTTCAACAACAGAAATACTCAACTGTTGTTATTGACGACTTGGATGAACAATTATTATAGTACAGGTACAAAATGGAAGATATTGTGTACAGGTACAACATGGAAGATATCCCACACATGTTTGGCAGAGAGAAATCTCTTAAGTTCTCTCTCTCTCTCTCTTACTCGCTATCCCTCACTCTTTAAGTTCTTACTCTTCATTCTCTCTCTCTTTCTCATTCTCCCCAATCCTCCCACTCTCCACCTTCGCTCTCTCCTCTCCCCCATTATTCCCCATAATTCTCATACTCTCACACCTCATACTCCCACACTCACATTTCATTACACTCACTCTCTCACTTTTTAAATATTATTCGGGAACATTCTCACCCGTCGTTCTCCCTCTCCGGTAATTCTAACCAAATTTATCCACAATAAAGGAGTCTAGAATCCCTTTTATTTATGTGTTTCTCGTAAACGACAACCTGAACACGACGACCTAAACACGATGACCTGAACACGATGACCTGAACAAGACGACATGACCACGATGACCTGAACACGACGACCTGAACACGATGACCTGAACACGATGACCTGAACACGATGACCTGAACACGATGACCTGAACACGATGACCTGAACATGATGACCTGAACAAGACGACATGACCACGATGACCTGAACACGACGACCTGAACACGATGACCTGAACACGACGACCTAAACACGATGACCTGAACACGACGACATAAACACGGAGACCCAAACACGACGACCTCAACATAACCTAAACACTACGTCCTAAGCATGATGACCTCACCATAACCTAAACACGACGTCCAAACATGACGACCCAAAGACGCCGACTATAGACGACGACCTAAACAGGACGACCTAAACACGACGACCTAAAGACGCCAACCTCAACACGACGACTAAACATAATGTCGTCCTGGCTGAACTTTCCTCCAACATAAACACAGCAGATAATCTCCCGCATCATCCCACGCTGCTTGCGGTGTTTTCCTGGAGACGATGTTAAGGAAAATTACGAAAAATTTAAGTGAAAATAAATTCGTCGGAGTAAATTTTGGCGGCGGTCAGTGTGTGGAAGAGCCCACTAGCGCCATCTGTTGAGTGAATTCAGAGTGTGTTGAGAGGTGTGCCAGATGTTGCGGGTATTGACAATTCCCGTGTTTATAGTTGCAATGGCTGGTTGTGCGCTGTAATCTGTATGAAGCGCTCCACAGTGGCTTTTCTGACTGTTGTATTTTATTTACAGGCAAACAGCTGCCATTTCCTTGTTGGATATACACAGCATGAGGTGTATGTCTATCAGTGTATGTTCTGTATATTAAGAGGTGATTTTAATCCCTGGTTTAGGGATTACATTAATCTTGACTTGTGGTGAGCAGGTGACATGCAGTCTTAATGACCCTCGTGTAGTTGATAGGTTTCAAACCCCATTAACCAACCTTGTATCCTGCCTCGGTTCATTTTACAGCCTGGCACCACCTGATGTATACTGCCATTCCCCCAGGATGCCACCCATAACACCTGGTTCACACTCGGGTAACTATTTACTGCTAAGTGAACGGGCGCAGGGGGTGGGAGGAAACATTTCCATAGCCGCTTCGGGTTGAACCTAAATTTTTTTCGCTTGTAGACGATGCTCAGCACAAGCTACATTTTTTTTTTTTTTTTTGTTACAATTTTGCCTACTAAACTACCTATTGTTAAGGGTTAATGTCGGCCCGCCCCCCCTTACAATTTCTCAAATCAATTTTTTTTTGGCCTTAGGCACTGTCATACTCCAAAATCTGCTTCCTAAATCCTTGTCAATCATCTGCCCCCAAAGGGAAAGGGTTCCCTTGATCCGGGGGGGACCTCTTGTTCCTAGGAATTGATCTTTTCTCCATTCTTCCAGCCTGAAGAAAGGCCCAAAACCCTTTCCCAAATCCCCCCAGGCACTGCATAACCCCTAGGGTTTAGCGCTTCTCTATATCCCTTTTGCTCCTGTTAGTCTATATCTATTTTATTGACATTGAGTATTTTATACCTCTAATCATATCTCCCTTGATATTCCTTTTTTTCCAAATGTGACACTGGAATTTATTAATCTTCCTATGGCGCTTATTCTTAAATGCAATTAATTTTGACAATTAAAAAATTTTAAAAGGTTCAGATCAATTTTAAAACGTGGCAACTTTTCCTCTTGCAGGTTTTAGTGTAAAAACAGTTTTGAAAACCGACAAGTTAAAAAATGAACATTTTGCAACCTTTGGAATTTTTATTTAAAAAATTTTTTCGCCCCATGTTCATCAGTCTAATACAAAAAGAAAAGTAAAAAAAAAAGAAAGGAAATTTTTGGGAAATCACCCTCAGCCTCGATCAATTTTAAAAATCCTTCAAACTTGAAGACGATGACTGAACACATAAAATTTCCGGGCTGAGGGACTATTACCCAAATTACCCCTTTTTTCCAACGTTTTTTTTTTGTATTTGGGCTGATAACCCTATGTGGCGAAAAGTTTCCTAAATAAAGATTCCCCAAAGCGTAAAAGGGCCATTATTCAAGTTTTACGTAACCATGATTGGTAATTTTTTTCACCGTCACTTAGTCAACAAAGGGGGTTCCCCTTCGCCTTGGCGCCAGTCTTCGGCAAGGAAGGTTTACTCTGGAAGGCGATTTCCTTGGGGCTGCTACCGGGAATCTTCCCAATGCCCGTACTGAAAATGAAAATGCATTGTTTGTAGAGGGATCTTTAGTACGCTCTCAAATTTTTCCGGGGCGCGCATCACCATAGGGTCCCAACTTAATTTTCTATTAGTTAATTAAGAGTCATTTAAATTAAGGCTGATTAACCAGGCAGGGAAAATTCAATCTCTAAAGGGGAAATTTAAAATGGGGCCCATTATATACCCGAGTTTTACCAGGAGGGGTTACAGGGGGGGCAACCCCCCCCGGGCCAGGGCTAACCAGGGCCTCAGCGGAACTCACTCTCAGGGGGATATACACAGAGACATACATCTCAGTGTATATACATAAAACTTACACCTCTCATGTAAATTACACAGAAGACATACCCCTAAATCAAATAAGGGTTTTTTATGGGTTTAAACTGACTCTTTTTACTGCCGGGGTTCAATCCACTAACTTTCCCTTTTTATTTCTCTCCCCTCTCTCCCCCCTTTTTCTCTCTCCTCTCCTCCTTTTTTCTCCCTCTCCTTTTCTCTCTCTCCTCTTTGACATTCGAGGGGGTTTTTAATGCCCTGGGACCTTGACCCGGAATTACCAAAACCCCCTCATTCCCCGGGTTCAATCGATTTACTCCGCCCCCGCGCTGCAAGCTCCTACTATGTACACGACCAAGATTGCACTACTCTACTAAAAAAACAAAAAAACTACTTTTCTACTACATCACATTCTAATACAACTATTATTACTCTATCAAAAACCCATTACTCTACAACTATATTAATTCTTCTACTACATCCTTTTACTACACTTAAAACTAAAAATACTACTCAACTCTATTACACTACAACTATCTATACACTACTATAAAAACTGCTACTACTACTACAGCTACTCTACTACTACTACAACCACTACATCAAAGGTTTTTTTAGTAAACAAAATATCTTAAGGCTGTAGAATGAACCCAAATTTGAGAAAATTCTACTTTCATCAGAAAGAAACAACAGGTTGACAATTCTTTTGCATCCTGTCGCCCAAAAGTCGTCAAGGTGTCACCACAGAAAAGGGAAACGTGGGGATGTAACTTCACAAACCCCTGATAGCTAAATCTCGTACTTCGACAGCAGAAGATGTAACTGAGTACCTCTGGGCCCGATAATTCTTCTTACGAATGAACAAAGTAAACATTGCCCAACGAATGTAATGTTTTTAAAAAACATCAAACAATCAATCAACAAAATTTTTTCTATAAGGATTACAAGCGGGGTTCAGATTTTGGGGGGGTTTGGGTTTTCATTAAAAAAAATACAATTTCAAGGGGGGCCCCTAAAAACCCCCATGGGTAGCATTTCGGGAAACTTAGGAAAAAAAATTTTAACCCTAAATTTTCAAATTGTGGGAATTTGGGTAAATACTAAGTGCAAATGATTTTTTGAGTTTAGCAAGTAATGCTTTTTGTTTTGACACAAACATATTTCTTTTTGGGGGGATCACAGGGGAAAATTATCTATTTAGGAATCATTATTTTAAGATTTAAAATACGTACTTCTGTGCAATAGTCAAGTGGGTGGTGAGTGAGTGAAAGTTTAACCCCCAGTGGTTTTTAATGATTTATTGAGGGGGGGTTTTCAGGGGGGATAAGGTTTCTAACGTAGTTTTGAAGGGGACGAAGTGTCTGCATTCAAAGGTTTTCAGGAGGGTGTTCCAGATTTAGGGGCCTTTTTATACATTGAATTTTTGTAAGGTTTAGTCGGTCACAGGGGTGTCATAGAGTTTTGTCTGGGTTTACCTTGGGGTTTTGTCACAACTACAAAAAAATTTTTAACAAGGTTTTAAAATTGGGAATTTTAAGTCCCGTAGATGTATTACATTAATGTGGAAATTTCTGAAAAGGGGGTAGGTTTAGATCTATGAAAGTGGGGGGGTTTTGGCCAGGGATGGATTTAGTGATTTTCTTACTCGGCTTTTTTTGAGTTATTATTGGCTTTAGGTGTATTGCTGCAGTTGATCCCCAAGCACAAATAGCATAGGTGAAGTATGGATAAATGAGTGAATGGTATAGTGTGAAAAGGGCATTTTGCGGCACGTAGCATCGTATCTTGGAGAGGATCCCAACTGTTTTGGACACCTTTTTAGATATGTGATGGATATGGGTGCTGAAATTCAGGTTGTTGTCGAGGTATAGGCCTAGGAGTTTGCCCTCATTATGTCTGGCAATTAGAGTGTTGTCTATCTTAATGTTAAGTTGCGCAGCACCTGTTCTGCTACCAAACATAATATAGTAGGTTTTGTCAGTATTAAGTGTAAGTTTATTGGCTGTCATCCAAGTCGATATTTTGAGCAGTTCCTCGTTAACAATGGTGTTGAGGGTGGCAAGATTAGGGTGGGAGATGACATAAGTCGTGTCGTCAGCAAAGATAATGGGGTTCAGGTGTTGGGATACGTTTGGAAGATTAAAGATGTAAATGAGGAAGAACAGGGGACCAAGGACACTTCCCTGCGGAACTCCAGTATCAAGTGGCCCTGTTTGATGATTTCTGTGTCTTTAATGGTGACATACTGATACCTATTAGTAAGGTAGGATTTGAAATATGCAAGCGCATGGCCTCTTATACCATAGTGGTCAAGTTTGTGGAGTAGGATGCCGTGGTCTTCTGTATCAAACGCTTTTCTTAGGTCAATAAAAATTCCTAGCGGATATTCCTTATTTTCCAGTGCTGTGTAAAGCAGATCTAGCATTTTTATAGTTGCATCATTAGTGCTTTTATTTTTCCTGAATCCAAATTGGCAGGGGTTAAGTATGTTTTGTGCCGTTGTAAATGAATACAGTCTCCTGTGCACGAGTTTCTCGAAGATTTTGGATAGCAATAGTAAGTTTGATATTGGCCTAAAAGCTGTTACATCTGTAGGTCACCACCTTTATGTATTGGTGTAACCCTTGCTGTCTTGAGTAGTTCGGAAGGTGCTAGTTTTCTAGTGACTTTTTTTAAAAAAATAATAAAAATAGCATGCGAAAGGACATGGGCCGCTCGCTTTGTACAATAATGGGGGACATAAATACAGGTTCCCTGAGTTATTTTTAAGTGACTTTAAATCTCAGTGACTTCCGTGGGCTCAGTTGGTACAAGATAAAAGGGAATTTGGGGAAATTCCCCACTAGATAGTCCCCGGCTTTGGCTTTAGTACGTGGGATTTTACTGGCAAGATTAGATCCTATGGTTGAAAAAGAAGTCGTTTACCTTGTAGAAGAAATCGTTTATCTTGTTAGCTTTTATCAGTGGAAAACAGTGGGCGTTTCATTAGGTTTAGTTAGGACAATATTTCTTGTTTTTTTTCAGTTTGTGGGTCCCCAGAATCTAGAGTGTTTTTCCAGGTCTTTTTTATATCTCTTGTGTCAGTGAATTGCTGGAGTAGTATAGTTTTTTGGCTTTCTTTATTACTTTGGTGAGGACTGATGAATAGTGTTTAAGAATATCTTTGTGTTTTAAAGCCCTGTCTATTTTGCATTTCATATTTTGGTGTTTCTTATCAATGGTTTCAGATTGCTGCTGGTTTGCCAGGGCAACCGACCGTTTATTACGTGATCTGTTCGTTTTTATAGGACAATGTTTGTTGTATAGTGTAAAGTAATTTGTTAAGAAAAATGTCTGTCCAATTGTCAATACCATTGCCTCAACTACAAAGATCACGTACTTGGGTAGGAAAATGCCCTCGGCTATCTGTTATCCCATTATAATATTATTTAAAATTTATATAAATATATATATATATATATATTATATATATATATAATATATATATATATATGTGGGATAACAGTGGGGTCGTCTCCCACCGAGGCAGGGTGACCCAAAAAGAAAGAAAATCCCCAGAAAGGAAATACTTAAGGTCATTCATTCAACACTTTCAACCTCACTCATATTCACTGTTTTTGCAGAGGTGCTCAGAATACAACATTTTAGAAGCATATACGTATAAAGAAACACAACATATTCCCCCAACCTGCCAATATCCCAAACACCTCCTTTACAATGCAGGCATTGTACTTCCCTTTTTCCAGACTCAAGTCCGGCAATAAAAATAACCGGTTTCCATGAATCCCTTCACTAAATATTACCCTGCTCACACTCCAACAGCTCGTCAGGTCCCAAGTACCATTTGTCTCCATTCATTTCCAACTAACACACTCACGCACGTTTTGCTGGAAGTCCAAGCCCCTCGCCCACAAAACCTCCTTTAAACCCCCTCCCCCCAAACCCTTTTTGAGGACGACCCCTACCCCGCTTTCCTTCCCCTACAATTTTATACGCTCTCCATGTCATTCTACTTTGATTCATTCTCTCTAAGTAACCAAACCACCTCAACAATCCCTTTTCACCCCTCTGACTAATACTTTTATTAACTCCACACCTTCACCTAATTTCCACACTCCGAATTTTCTGCATAATATTTACACCACTCATTGCCCTTAGACAGGACATCTCCACTGCCTCCAACCGTCTCCTCGCTGCTGCATTTACAACCCACATATACCTCAATGCACCACTCACCTTTTTTCCTTCATCAATTCTATGATTAACCTCATCCTTCATAAATCCATCCGCTGACATGTTAACTCCCAAATATCTGAAAGCATTCACTTCTTCCATACTCCTCGTCCCCAAATTGATATCCAATTTTTCTTTATCTAAATCATTTGATACCCTCTTCACCTTACTCTTTTCTATGTTCACTTTCAAGTTTCTACCTTTACACACACTCCCAAATTCGTCCATGAACCTTTGCAAATTTTCTTTAGAATCTCCCACAAGCACAGTATCATCAGCAAAAAGTAACTGTGTCACTTCCCATTTTGTATTTAATTCCCCATAATTTAATCCCACCCCTCTCCCGAACACCCTAGCATTTACTTCTTTTACAAACCCATCTGTAAATATATAACAACCATGTGACACTACACATCCCTTTCTAAGACATACTTTTACCGGGAGTTTCACCCTCTCTTCTACACACCCTAACTTGACCTCATATCCTCATAAAAGCCTTTAAAAGCATTTAGGTAACTTACTACTTTTCCATATACTTGCAAATCTGCCACATTGCTCTCTATCCATCTATCATATGCCTTTTCTAATCCATAAATGCAAAAAAAAACTTCCCTACCTTTATCTAAATACTTTCACATATATGTTTCAATGAAAACCTTGATCCACACATCCCCTACCCACTCCTGAAGCCTCCTTGCTCTTTCCGCAATCCTACACTCTGTCTTACCTCTAATTCTTTCAATAATAACCCCTACCGTACACCTTTCCGGGTATACTCAGTAAACTTATTCCTCTTAATTTTTACAATCTCTTTTGTCCCCCTTCCCTTTATAAAAAAGGTATTATACACGCTCTCCGCTAATCCCTAGGTACCTTCCCCTCTTCATACATTTATTAAACAAAAAAAACCAACCACTCCAACACTTAATATCCCCCCTGCTTTTAACATTTCTTCATGATCCCGTCAGTTCCAGCTGCTTTGCCCCCTTTCATTCTACGTAATGCCTCACGCAACCTTCCCCACACCACACCCTGTTCTTCTTCACTTCTAAAAGATGGTATACCTCCCTGGCCAGTGCATGAAATTAAACAGCCCCTTCTTCGCCGACATTTAAAAATTTCTAAAAAATATTCTCACCATCTACCCAATACCTCCATCTCCCCATCTACTAACTCCCTACTCTTTTTTTTAACTGACAAATCCATTCGTTCCCTAGGCTTTCTTAACTTTTTTAACTCACTCCAAAATTGTTCTTTTTTTTTCATTAAAATTTCTTGACAGTGCCTCTCCCTTTCTATCATCTGCTCTCCTTTTGCACTCTCTCACCACTCTCTTCACCTTTCTTTTTTTACTCTCCATTTTCCCTCTACTCTTCTTATAACACTTCTACTTTGTAAATACCTCTCATAAGCTACCTTTTTCTCTTTTATCACACCTTTACTTCATCATTCCACCAATCACTCTTTTTTCCTCCTGCACCCACCTTCATATATATAATATATATATTTTATAATATATAATATATATATATATATTTGTATATACCGTGCTTTCCTCGCATAAAAGGGTGCAACTTTTTCTCACAAAAACTCATGGAAAATCAGCCTGCGCCTTATATGCTCGGGATCGGGGTCAGGGTTAGGGTCAGGGTCAGGGTCAATCAGTCAGGGTCAGGGGTATTCTTTGGGTTATATTTTGTGTAAAGTAAAGGGTAATTACCCCCTTTGATTATGTTACTGTTTTTACCGTTATGATACTCCTGTGGTGCGCCTTGTATGCCGGAAAAAATACGATACACCCCTTCCTCCCCTTCCCCTCCTCTCTCTCTCCTCCTCTCTCTCTCCGGCTCTTCTCTCTCTCTCTCCCCTCTCTCTCTTTTCCTTTTCTCTCTCTCTCTCTCTCTCTCTCTTCTCTCATCTCTCTCTCGTTCTCTCTCTCTCCCCTCTCCCTCTCCCTCCTCTTCTCTCCCACTCCCCCTCTCTTTTTTCTTCTCTGTTGTCTGTCCTCTTCTTCCTCTCCCCCTCTCTCTCTTTTCTCCTCTTCTCTCCTCTTCTCTCTCCCTCTCTTCTCCTCTCTCTCTTCTTCCTCTACTCTCTCCTCTCCCCCTCCCCTCTCTCTCCCTCTCTCTCCTCTCTCTCTCCTCTCTCTTCTCCCCTCCTGCTCTCCTCTCTCTCTCCTCTTTCTCTTTCTCTTCTCTCCCTCTTTCTTCTCTCTCCCTTTTATCTTTCCAATCTTCATTTAAAAAAAACCCTTTTTTTCTTTTTTCTTTCCGTTTTTATTCATCCTTTTCCCTGTTAATGCTTTATAACTAATCATAAAAATTTTGGAAATTTAAATTTTTTAAATAAATAATTAAATTTTTTTAAAAATAATTAAAAATTAAAAATTTTTTTAATTATCATTAATAATAATTATATATATTTTTCCCCCCTTACTCAATATTATTAAAAAAAAATTTAAATTATTTTAAATAAAATATAATAATTTTTATAATGTTAAATATAAAAATTATATAATAATTAATTAAATTTTTTAAACCCCCACCATTTTTACCATAATAAAAATTACTTCAAGGGGAAAAAACAAATAAAATATTGTTTCAACAAGTCGTGTTTTGGGTAAAATAATTTGTTTAAATAATTGGGGGGTTTAAAACTTTATAAACGTTCTTTTCCATTATTCTGGTATAAAAATAATTATCTGTGGGGCCCAAACATAGGTGCGGTGGGGTCAAACATAGTGCTGGGGGGGGTCAAACATAAGGTGCTGGGTGGGGTCAAACATAGGTGCTGGGGGGGGCAAACATAGGTGTGGGGGGGGTCAAACATAGGTGCTGGGTGGTCAAACAAGGTGCTGGGTGGGGTCAAACATAGGTGCTGGTGGGTCAAACATAGGTGCTGGGGGGGCCAACATGTGCTGGGTGGGTCAAACATAGGTGCTGGGTGGGGTCAAACATAGGGGCGGGTGGGTCAAACATAGGGGCTGGGTGGTCAAACATAGGGGGTGGGTGGGGGCAAACAAAGGTGCTGGGTGGGGTCAAACATAGGTGCTGGGTGGGGTCAAACATAGGTGCTGGGTGGGGTCAAACATAGGTGCTGGGTGGGGTCAAACATGGTGCTGGGTGGGGTCAAAAAATAGGTGCGGTTGGGGTCAACATAGGTGCGGGTGGGTCAAACATAGGTGCTGGTGGGGTCCAAACATAGGTGCTGGGTGGGGTCAACATGGTGCTGGGGGGGGGTCAAACATAGGTGCTGGTGGGTCCCAAAAATAGGGTGCTGGGTGGGGTCAAACATAGGTGCTGGTGGGGTCAAACATAGGTGCTGGGTGGGGTCAAACATAGGTGCTGGGGGTCAAACATGTGCGGGTGGGGTCAAACATAGGTGCTGGGGGGGTCAAACATAGGTGCTTGGTGGGGTCCCTACATAGGTGCTTGGTGGGGTCAAACATAGGTGCTGGTGGGGTCATACATAGGTGCTGGGTGGGGCATACATAGGGGCTGGGGGGGGTCATACATAGGGGCTGGTGGGGTCATACATAGGTGCTGGGTGGGTCAACATAGGTGCTGGGTGGGGTCATACCTAGGGCTGGTTGGGTCATACAAGGTGCTGGGGGGGGTCATAAAATAGGTGCTGGGTGGGGTCATACATAGGTGCTGGGTGGGTCATACATAGTGCTTGGGTTTGGGGGCATACATAGTGCTGGGTGGGTCATACATAGGGGCTGGGTGGGGTCATACATAGGTGCTGGGTGGGGGTCAAACATAGGTGCTGGGTGGGGTCATACATAGGAGTGGTGGGGTAACATA
>NC_069435.1:16503274-16518620 GCF_026875155.1 Cherax quadricarinatus | reverse complement strand
TGTCAGAAATGGAGCTTCCTCTTGTTTAGTTTAGAGAAATGGTCTTTAAATTTTGTGTTCTTGCAAGTTATTAATGTAAATCAAGAAATATTATTGGTGCATACAGGTGTCCTTGTGGGACGCTGATGGTGCCATTGTAACAACACACACACACAACACACACACACACACACACACACACACACACACACATATACACATACACAAAACACTCATACACACTCATCCACACACAAACACACCCTCATAAACACAACTACACACACATGGAAACACCGACATACACAAGCAGAAACACACACATAAAGAAACACTTTCAAATATACAAACAAAACACATACAAACACACAACAAACATAATGATTCACGAACGTAACACGTATGAAAACACACACACACACACACAAAAGAGGTCAAGCGTCCATTTGACAAAATATTTAAACAGCTGGTAACTACTACTACTAATACTACTACTACTACTACTACTACTACTACTATTATTATTCGTGTTTTCTAACAGATAATAACCACTGTATTTCATGTTTTCCTATCTAACACAAATCTCTCGTACACTACAAAATTTTCCATTTTATTCCTCCCACATTGTCCCCTTTCCCGAGCTCTCTCTAAATACTCGCAATCTACCCATTCATGTCGTTCCTGAACATTTTTAGAGACGTAGATATTTCAGGGATTAAATAAACATAATTTGGTAAGGGAGAAGCCGAGTTGTCTGCTCGTTAGCAGAATTTTTGCTCACCAAGTGTTTTATCCACTTTCCTCTAATTGTTTTTTGTTAATATTTTGCCAACAATGCTTGTCAACGATGCTGGGTGACAGTTCAAAGGTTGCTGCCTCACTGCCTTCTTTTTTGAATATCGGAACAATGTGTTCCATTTTCCATTTGTCAGCCAGCTTACTTGTTTTGTAGTGTTTTCGAGTGGGTGTGTGTGTTTGTGTGTGTGGTTTGTGGTGTGTGTGTTTGTGTGCTGTGGGTATGTGTGCATGTGTGTGTGTGTGTGTGTGTGTGTGTGTGCTGTGTAGTGTTGTGTGTGTGTGTGTGTGGTGTGTGTGTGTGTTTGTGTTGCGTATGTGTTTTGTTTGTATATTTGAGAGTTCATATTTGCATGTGTGTGTGTGTGTGCGTGTTTGTGTGCATGTGTGCTTGTTTGTGTGTATGTTTATATACTCACCTATATGTGATTGCAAGGGTCGAATCTCAGCTCCTGGCCCCTACTGGGTTCATTCCTGCCTTCAAGAGCCTTATTGCATCTACTACTCCACCGTGTAAGTTGTTCCACATCCTGAAGAAATACTTCCTAAAATCCCTGTGACTCATTTGTGTTTTCAACTTTCATCGTACCCTCTTGTTCCTGTTTCCCGCCTCTTAATATGTTTCTGTCTACCTGGTCATTTCCTCTCAGCAGTCCTTCTTTCCCTGAATGTCCTCAGGTATAGTTCCCTTAACCTCTCCTTATAGGATATACCTTTTGGCTCAGGGACTAATCACGTTGCAAACCTCTGCACTTTCTCAAGTTTCTTGACATGTTGAGGTGTGGGTTCCATACTGTTCCTGTATACTCCATTGTTTTCTTGACGAATGGTGAATACAGTGGCGTGAATGGTGCCTTGTTTAGGTTTCTAAAGGCTAGATTTACCAGACGCGCATTTGCTGCAGCGGTTATTTGGTTGGTGAGCGCCTGAGGAGATATACTCGGTACAATGCTAACCCCGAGGTTTTCGTTGAGCGAAGTTTGCAACCTTTGGGTGTGTATGTGTGTGTGCGTATGTGTGTGTATGTGTGTGTGTGTGTGTTTTATACAACTCACACACAACTTCCTGGAGTTCAACACACCATGAACTACACTGTTCTTAAGAAGCATTTCCTTCACCCTTCATCACACAGCTTCTCTCACAACTTGGGACTGTATCCTCTTGTCCAGCCAAGTTACTAATACCCAGAGACTTTCCCTTCTTTTATTGTAGATTCTCGTGAAGTTAAAGATAGTTATCACCTCTCTTCCTTCTCCTCCTTCCTCGCAACCATGATAAGTTTAATGTCTCCGATTTTTCTTTAAAATTCTATTTAATGTCATCACTGAGGCTTTAAATGTAGGACACATACGATAGGTGATTGTTTTCACTGTTTTTTGCTTTAAATGTGTTGTAGATGAATGGGTCATTCTGCTAAGTAATGTCACTGAAGCTAAAATATAAAAACGTAGTAGTGGACACAGACTCAGAGTGGACGTAGACACTCAGACCGGACATAGTCATACTCATACTTGTGTCAGTTGAATTTCTTTGACACATGCAGTTTCAGCAACACACGCAACCACATAGGGCATATACATCGAAGTATGTATATCACAGATTACTTAAAACTGGTGTCAAATTAAACAGTAGAATATTCTTGACTGGCAGTATACAGGTAACCGACAGCCTATACGACCCACCTACAGTAAATAGGACGCAACGAGACCCACTTTAAACACAGACACCAGCAGTGCATTACACTGCTCTGTGCTACTGATGTTGTGTTGAAAATGGTATAAATACCGACAAACTGATGAGTAAGACACATGTACAACAGCTGGGTATCTTTATTATTGAAACGTTTGACTGACGAAGCCTGCTGTGTAGCCGTAACGTTTCAACAACAGAAATACTCAACTGTTGTTATTGACGACTTGGATGAACAATTATTAAAGTACAGGTACAACATGGAAGATATCCCACACATGTTTGGCAGAGAGAAATCTCTTAAGTTCTCTCTCTCTCTCTCTTACTCGCTATCCCTCACTCTTTAAGTTCTTACTCTTCATTCTCTCTCTCTTTCTCATTCTCCCCAATCCTCCCACTCTCCACCTTCGCTCTCTCCTCTCCCCCATTATTCCCCATAATTCTCATACTCTCACACCTCATACTCCCACACTCACATTTCATTACACTCACTCTCTCACTTTTTAAATATTATTCGGGAACATTCTCACCCGTCGTTCTCCCTCTCCGGTAATTCTAACCAAATTTATCCACAATAAAGGAGTCTAGAATCCCTTTTATTTATGTGTTTCTCGTAAACGACAACCTGAACACGACGACCTAAACACGATGACCTGAACCGATGACCCCGAACAAGACGACTGACCACGATGACCTGAACACGACGACCTGAACACGATGACCTGAACCGATGACCTGAACCGATGACCTGAACACGATGACCTGAACACGATGACCTGAACATGAAGACCTGAACAAGACGACATGACCACGATGACCTGAACACGACGACCTGAACACGATGACCTGAACACGACGACCTAAACACGATGACCTGAACACGACGACATAAACACGGAGACCCAAACACGACGACCTCAACATAACCTAAACACTACGTCCTAAGCATGATGACCTCACCATAACCTAAACACGACGTCCTAAACATGACGACCCAAAGACGCCGACTATAGACGACGACCTAAACAGGACGACCTAAACACGACGACCTAAAGACGCCAACCTCAACACGACGACTAAACATAATGTCGTCCTGGCTGAACTTTCCTCCAACATAAACACAGCAGATAATCTCCCGCATCATCCCACGCTGCTTGCGGTGTTTTCCTGGAGACGATGTTAAGGAAAATTACGAAAAATTTAAGTGAAAATAAATTCGTCGGAGTAAATTTTGGCGGCGGTCAGTGTGTGGAAGAGCCCACTAGCGCCATCTGTTGAGTGAATTCAGAGTGTGTTGAGAGGTGTGCCAGATGTTGCGGTATTGACAATTCCCGTGTTTATAGTTGCAATGGCTGGTTGTGCGCTGTAATCTGTATGAAGCGCTCCACAGTGGCTTTTCTGACTGTTGTATTTTATTTACAGGCAAACAGCTGCCATTTCCTTGTTGGATATACACAGCATGAGGTGTATGTCTATCAGTGTATGTTCTGTATATTAAGAGGTGATTTTAATCCCTGGTTTAGGGATTACATTAATCTTGACTTGTGGTGAGCAGGTGACATGCAGTCTTAATGACCCTCGTGTAGTTGATAGGTTTCAAACCCCATTAACCAACCTTGTATCCTGCCTCGGTTCATTTTACAGCCTGGCACCACCTGATGTATACTGCCATTCCCCCAGGATGCCACCCATAACACCTGGTTCACACTCGGGTAACTATTTACTGCTAAGTGAACAGGCGCAGGAGGTGGGAGGAAACATGTCCATACGTCCTGCTCTGCCTGGGATTCGAACCTCAATTCTTTCGCTTGTGAGACGAGTGCTCTAGTCACAAGCTACATTTTTTTTTTGTTACATAGTTTTGCCTACTCATCTACTTGCTATTGTTAAGGGTTGAATGTCGGCTCCTGGTCCCTCCTTACAATTTCTCATAATCACATTATTTTTGGCCTTAGGGACACTGTCATACCTACTCCTAAATCTGCTTCCTGACATCCTTGTCAATCATCTGCCCCTCAAGGAAGGTTCCTTGATGCCGGTGAGGGGCTCTTGATCTAGGGAATTGGATCTGTTCTCCAGTTCTTCCAGTCCCTGAAGTAAGCCCGAATACCTTCCACATCCCCCCTCAGGCACTGCATAATCCTACGGGTTTAGCGCTTCTCTATATCCCTCTTGCTGCCTGTCAGTCTATATCTATTTTATTGAGCAATTTGAGTATCTTATACCTCGTAATCATATCTCCCTTGATATTCCTCTTTCCAAGTGTGATTCACTGGAATTCTATTAATCTTCCTATGGCGCTTATTCTTGAATGCAATTAAGTTTTGACAAGTTTAAAACAATATTAAAGTTACAGATCAAGTTTTAACTGTGGCAACGTTTCGCTCTGTGCAGAGTTTTAGGTGTGATAAATAGTTTTGAAAACCGACAAGTTGAAGAATGAGACACTTGTGCAACCTTTGTGAATCTTTATTTAAGAAACGTTTCGCCACTCAGTGGCTTCATCAGTCTAATACAAAGAAGAAACAGTGAAAAAAAAGAGAAGGAACTTGAGGTAATCAGTCCCTTAGCCTCGAGTCAATGTGTTCAATCCTTCAAACTTGAAGACTGATGAGCTGAACACATCGATTCCAGGCTGAGGGACTGATTACCGCAAATTACTCCTCTTTTTCCAACGTTTCTTTTTTGTATTGGACTGATGAAGCCACTGTGTGGCGAAACGTTTCCTAAATAAAGATTCCCAAATGCTGTATAAGTGTCTCATTATTCAGAGTTTTACGTCAACTCATGACTTGGTAAATCTTTTCACCGTCATCTTGGTCAACAAAGGTCGTTCCTCTTCGCTCTGGCGCCAGTCTTCGGCGAAGAGAAGGTTGCTCTGGAAGGCTGATGTTCCATGCTGGTGCTGCGTACTCGGTAATGCTTCCAGCAACTGCCATGTACATGAAACTGAAGATGCATTGTTTTTAGAAGTATCTCAGTACAGCTCTCAAGTTTGCCGGACGCGCAGTCAACCTGACCCCCAAACCTTAATTTTTTTTTATTTTTTAAAAAGGGGTTCATTAATTTAAAGGGCTAAATGAAACCCGGGCAGGAAAAACTTAAATCCAAAAGGGGGGAAATTTTAAAGTGGAAGTCTCAGTTATTTCCCTGGGTTCAAAGGCGGGGGGGTTACGGGGGGTCAACGCCCCCCGGGGCCCGGGGCCTGAGCCCGGGCCTCAGCGAGAGACTCCCAATCTCTCAGTGTTTTTACACAGGAACATACACCCTAGTGTATTTTACATAGAGAGTCCCCACCTTCAGTGTTATACACAGATAGACAAAAACCCTCAAGTAAAAAAGGTTCTTTTTGGTTTAAATTTTTGACTTTTTGGGTATCCCCTGGGGTTCTAACCCACTAATTTCCCTGTTCTGTATTCTCTCTTCTCTTCTCCCCCCTCTCTTTTCTTTTCTCTCCCTTTTTCTCTCTCTCTTTTGACATTCGAGGGGGGGTTTTTTTAATCCACTGAGGGACTTTTGATCCAGGGAATTGGCCCAACCCCTTTTTTTTCCCTGGGATTCAATTAAATTAAATCCTTTTTTCCCCACGGCGCTTTATCCTACTAGGGGAACGACACCTATTTCCCAATACTCTACTAAAACAAAACCAACTATTTACCCCTACAAACTTTCTATTTTTCTAATAAAAACTTTTTTATACTACTATACAACTACTTTTACTACTAAAAACTACTTTATTACTGTACTACATCTACCTATACTAAACAATTACTACAAACTACTCAACAACTATTACTCTACAACACTACAACTATACAGTTTCTACTTTTAACTGCTACTACTACTAAAAGTACTACTACAATTCAAAACAACCACTACTACTACAAGGTCTTTTAGTGAACAAAATTATTAAGGCTTTTAGAATGAAAGCAGTGCTTGAAAAATATTCCCTTTCTCAGAAAAAACCCCAAAACCCAGGATGACAAGTTCTTTGTCATCCTGTCCCCCAAAAGAAGTCCTAAAGGATGTCAGAAAAGACAAGGAAACGCGGGATGTAACTTCACTAACTCTGATAGCTAAATCCGTCGTCGCGGGAAGGAAGATGGGGACTGAACCCTCGGGCTTCGATAATTTTTCTTACAAATGAAAGCAATGTTTACATACCCTCAGCAAATGAAAAGGTTTTTAAAAACCCCAAATAAACATAAAAGTTTATTTCTATAAGGTTTTAAAATGGGGGGTTTTTACAATTTGGGTTTATTGTGGGGTTTAATGTAATAAAATACTTTTACCAGGGGGGGCCACTAAAACCCCTAGCAGGGTTTGGAATTTTTGGGAAACTTAGAGATTAATTTTTAAACCCCAAATTTTAAAAATTTGTGGGAAAGGTTGACAAAATTTCAAAAGTGACAAAATTTAAAGTGAAAAATGCTATTTTTGGGGTTTTAAGCAATTTTGAATTTTTTTGTTTTGACACAATACTTTTGTTTTAAATATTGGGGAAATCACTGGCAAACTTGTGACTAGTTAGGAATCATTTTTTAAAGTTTGGGATACGTTTTCTGTGTTTTAATAAAGGGGTTGAGTGAGTGTAATTGTGAACCCCCAGGGGGTTTTTTTAATGTATTAGTTGCGGGGTTTTCGGGAGATAAGTTTTTTTCAAATGGTATTTTTTGAAGGTATGAATTGTCTGCAGTTCTAGAGTTTTAAAGGTGGGGTTTTTCCCAGTTTTAAAACCCTTTGACATACATTAAATTTTTGAAAGGTTTTTGGGAAAAGGGGGGGAAATTTCATAGAGATTTTTGTTTTTGGTGTTATGCCTGGGGTCCTGTCCAACTATCAAAAAAGCTTTTTAGGTAAAGGGTTAATACGGGGAATTTTAAGGTCCTGAAATATGTACTTGAAACAAAAAGAAATGTGGAATGTTCGAACGGGGAAAAAGTTTAGATCTATGAAAGGGGGGGGGTGTGTTGCCGGGATGGGTTTTTAATTTTGTTTAAATTTTACGGGGGTTTTTTGTTGAGTTTTTTTTGGGGCTTAGGTGTATTGCTGCAGTTGACCCCCAAGAAAAAAATAGCATAGGTGAAGTAGGAAAAAATGATAAAATGGATAGTTTGAGAAGGTTTTTTTGCGGCACATAGTATCGTTCTTGGAGAGGGAACCCAACTTTTTTTGGATACTTTTTTTGATAGTGATGGATATGGGTGCTAAAAATTCGGGTTTTTGGTCTTTTTATAGGCTAAAATTTTTCCTTCTTTAAATGTCTGGAAATTAAAGAAGTGTTGTTGAAACTTAAAAGTTAAGTTGCGCAGCACCCGCTCTGCTACCAGGAAAATAATATAGTAGGTTTTTTTCAGTGTTAAGTGTAATTTTTTGGGTCTCCAAGTTTATATTTTTTTGGGACTTCATTAACAATGGTGTTGGGGTGGCCCAAGGGTTAAAGGGGGGGAGATGACATATTTCGTGTCGGGCAGCCCAAAAAGAATGGGGGTTTATTGTTGGATTTCGTTTGGGAAAATCAAAATGTAAATGAGGAAGAAACGGGGACCCAAAGGGCACCTTTTCCCCCGGAAAATCCCTGTTGTGATGCTGTGTCTTTAATGGTGACATACTTTATACCCATTAGTAAAAGGGAGGATTTGAAATATGCAAACGCATGGGCCCCATAAACCCTAGTGGGCAAGTTTTTGGATAATGCCGTGGTCTCCGTATCAAACGCTTTTCTTAGGGCAATAAAAAAAATTTCCCGGGATATTCCTTATTTTTTCCAAAGCTTTTTTGTAAAGAGATCTGCATTTTTTAAATTCATCATTATGCTTTTTTTTTTCCGGGAAACCCAAAATTGGGAGGGGAAAAAGATGTTTTGTGCCCTTTTAAATGAATTTCATTTTCCCTTTTTACGAGTTTCTCGAAGATTTTGGGTAACAATGGGAAAATTTGATATTGGGCCCCATAGTTGTTTAAATCTGTGGGTCACCACCCTTTATGTATTTGGTTTTAACCCCCGCTGTTTTAAGTGGTTTGGTTAAAATGTAGTTTTTTTAGGTGACTTTTTAAAAAATAATGGGAAAAAGCAAAGCAAAAGGACTTGGCCGGGCCCCTTGTACAAAAAATGGTGGGACCTGAGACAGGTTCCCCGAGGGTTTTTTTTTAAGTGATTTATAACTCAGTGACTTCCCGGGGGGTCAGTTGGTACAAGTAGAAGGAATTTTTGGGAAATTTCCCCCAGATAGTCCCCGGGAGGGGGGTTTGGGATGGGGTTTTAAATGGAAGATTAGATCCTAAGGTTAGAAGGGAAATCGTTTTTCCCTTTTTTTGAGAAGAAATCGTTTTTTTGTTTTGCTGTATCATTTGGGAAAAAAAAAGTGGCGTTTAAATTTGGTTTAGTTAGGAAAAATATTCTTGTTTTTTTTCTTTCAGTTTGTGGGTCCCCAGAATCTGAGAGGTTTTTTTCCAGGCTTTTTATTCTCTTTTGTCAGTGAATCTGCTGGAGTTTGTAAAAAGTTTTTTTGGTTTCTTTATTACTTTGGTGAGAACTGATGGGGTAGTGTTTAAGAAAATCTTTGTGTAAATTAAACCCTGGGCTAATTGCATTCAAAATTTGGTGTTTTTTAACAATGGATTTCAGATTGCTGCTGGTTTGCCATGGACAACCAAGCCGTTTTATTTTCGTGATCTGTTCGTTTTTATAGGACAATGTTTGTTGTATAGTGTAAGTAATTTGTTAAGAAAAATGTCTGTCCAATTGTCAATACCATTGCCTCAACTACAAAGATCACGTACTTGGGTAGGAAAATGCCTCGGCTATCTGTTATCCCATATATATATATATATATATATATATATTATATATATATATATATATATATATATATGGGATAACAGTCGTCGTCTCCCACCGAGGCAGGGTGACCCCAAAAAAAAGAAAATCCCCAGAAAGGAAATACTTAAGTCATCATTCAACACTTTCACCTCACTCATATTCACTGTTTTTGCAGAGGTGCTCAGAATACAACAGTTTAGAAGCATATACGTATAAAGATACACAACATATCCCTCCAACCTGCCAATATCCCAAACACCTCCTTTAAAGTGCAGGCATTGTACTTCCCATTTCCAGGACTCAAGTCCGGCAATAAAATAACCGGTTTCCATGAATCCCTTCACTAAATATTACCCTGCTCACACTCCAACAGCTCGTCAGGTCCCAAGTACCATTTGTCTCCATTCACTCCTATCTAACACCCTCACGCACACTTGCTGGAAGTCCAAGCCCCTCGCCCAGAAAACCTCCTTTACCCCCTCCCTCCAACCTTTTTGAGGACGACCCCTACCCCGCTTTCCTTCCCCTACAGATTTATACGCTCTCCATGTCATTCTACTTTGATCCATTCTCTCTAAGTAACCAAACCACCTCAACAATCCCTTTTCACCCCTATGTAATATCTTTTTAACTCCACAACTTCACCTAAATTTCCACACTCCGAATTTCTGCATAATATTTACACCACACATTGCCCTTAGACAGGACATCTCCACTGCCTCCAACCGCCCTCCTCGCTGCTGCATTTACAACCCACATATACCTCAATGCACCACTCACACTTTTTTCCTTTCATCATTCTATGATTAACCTCATCCTTCATAATCCATCCGCTGACATGTTAATCCCAAATATCTGAAAGCATTCACTTCTTCCATACTCCCCGTCCCAAATTGATACCAATTTTTCTTTATCTAAATCATTTGATACCTCTTCACCTTACTCTTTTCTTTTTTCACTTTCAAGTTTCTACCTTTACACACACTCCCAAAATTCGTCCATAAACCTTTGCAATTTTTCTTTAGAATCTCCCACAAGCACAGTATCATCAGCAAAAAGTAACTGTGTCACTTCCCATTTTGTATTTAATTCCCCATAATTTAATCCCACCCCTCTCCCGAACACCCTAGCATTTACTTCTTTTACAAACCCATCTATAAATATATTAAAAAACCATGGTGACACTACACATCCCTGTCTAAGACCTACTTTTACCGGGAAGTAGTCACCCTCTCTTCTACACACCCTAACTTGAGCCTCACTATCCTCATAAAAGCTCTTTACAGCATTTAGTAACTTACTACCTATTCCATATACTTGCAACATCTGCCACATTGCTCCTCTATCCACTCTATCATATGCCTTTTCTAAATCCATAAATGCAATAAAACCTTCCCTACCTTTATCTAAATATTGTTTACATATATGTTTCAATGTAAACACTTGATCTACACATCCCCTACCCACTCTGAAACCTCCTTGCTCATCCGCAATTCTACATTCTGTCTTACCTCTAATTCTTTCAATAATAACCGTACCGCACACTTTTCCTGGCATACTCAGTAAACTTATTCCTCTATAATTTTTACAATCTCTTTTGTCCCCCCTTCCCTTTATATAAAGGTATTATACACGCTCTCCGCTAATCCCTAGGTACCTTCCCCTCTTTCATACATTTATTAAACAAAAATACCAACCACTCCAACACTATATCCCCCCCTGCTTTTAACATTTCTGTCATGATCCCATCAGTTCCAGCTGCTTTACCCCCTTTCATTCTACGTAATGCCTCACGCACCTTCCCCACACTCACATCCTGTTCTTCTTCACTTCTAAAAGATGGTATACCTCCCTGGCCAGTGCATGAAATTACAGCCTCCCTTTCTTCGTCGACATTTAAAAGTTCCTCAAAATATTCTCTCCATCTACCCAATACCTCCATCTCCCCATCTACTAACTCCCCTACTCTGTTTTTAACTGACAAATCCATTCGTTCCCTAGGCTTTCTTAACTTGTTTAACTCACTCCAAAATTTGTTCTTATTTTCATTAAAATTTCTTGACAGTGCCTCTCCCCCACTCTATCATCTGCTCTCCTTTTGCACTCTCTCTCACCTTTCTTTTTTCTCCACTATTCTCTACTCTCTTCTTATAACACTTCTCTTTGTAAATACCTCTCATAAATACCTTTTTCTCTTTTTATCACCCTTTACTTCATCATTCCACCAATCACTCTTCTTTCCTCCTGCCCCCTTATCCCCTATATATTATTATATATATATATATAGTTATATATATAATATATATATATATATATTATATTATATTATACGTGCTTTCTCGCATATAAGCGTGCAACTTTTTTCTCATCAAAAACTCATGATAATCTGCCTGCGCCTTATATGATCGATCAGGGCATAGGGTCCAGGTCAGGTAGATCAGGTCAGGGTCAGGGGTAGTCTTTGGGTTATATTTTAGTGTAAAGTAAGAGGGTAATTACCCCTTTGATTATTGATTACTGATTTACCGTTTATGATTACTCTGTGGTGCGCCTAGTATGCCGGAAATATACGATACACCCCTTCCTCTCTCTCTCTCTCTCTCTCTCTCCTCTCCTCTCCCTCTCCCTCTCTCTCTCTCTCCTCTCTCTCTCCTCTCTCCTCTCTCTCTCTTCTCTCTCTCCTCTCTCCCTCTCTCTCCCCTCTCTCTCTTTTCTCTGTCTGTCTGCTGTCTGTCTGTCTGTCTCTCTCTCTCCCCTCTTCCCTCTCCCCCTTCTTCCCCCTCCTCCTTCCCTTCTCTCTTCCCTTTCTCTCTCCCCCCTCTCTCTCTCTTCTCTCTCTCTCTCCTCCTCTCTCTCCCTCTATCCTCTCTCTATCCCTTGTTAAAAATTTACAATCAAATCAAAAATATAGGAAAAAATTTACGCTTTAAATTACGTTTTTTCGGGTGCAGGAAATTATATTCATCGCGTTGTTCACTCGTTCAACATTGAAGTAAAATAATGCTATTTTATTTTTTTGATTACCATTTTAAATTTTTTTAATAAAAAAATTAATTAATTTTAATAAAAATAATTTAAAATAAAAAAAATTAATTAAAAAAAATAATAAAAATAATAATAAATAACAATAATAACACCTACAACCCGCATCACCATCATCACAACAACAACAACAACAACAACAACAACAATAAATAATTTTAAAAATTTCACATCAAAACAGTCGTGTTTATTTGGGAAAATTATTATAATTGATACAATAATTTTATTTAAAAAATTTATTAAAACGTTCTTTGCATTATTCGGGCAGAAAATGAATTTCTTGCTAAAAAGGGGGGGTCAAACAAGGGGCGGTGGGGGCAAACTAGGGCGGTGGGGATAGTGATGGGTTTGGGGGCAAAAATAGATGCTGGGTGGGGGCCCAAAAATAGTTGGTGGGGTCAAAAATGGGCTGCGTGGGGTCTACAAGGTGCTGGGTGGGCAAACAAAGGGGCTGGGGGGGGGTCAAAAATAAGGGGTTCTGGGTCAAACAAGGGGCCGGATGGGGTCAAACATAGGTGCTGGATGGGGTCAAACAAGGGGGGGTGGGGGCAAACATGGTCTGGGTGGGGTGAAACAAGGTGCTGGGGGGGGCAAACAAAAGGGGCGGGGGGGGGGCAAACATAGGTGCTGGGTGGGGGCAAACAAAAAAGGGGCTGGTGGGGTCATACAAGGCGGGTGGGGCAAACAAGTGCGGTGGGGTCAAACATAGGGCTGGGGGGGGTCAAACAAGGTGCTGGTTTGGGGGCAACATAGGGTTTTGGGTGGGGGCAAACATAGTGCGGGGGGGCAAACATAGGTGCGGGTGGGGGGCAAACATAGGTCTGGGTGGGGGGCAAACATAGGGGCGGGGGGTCATACATATTTCGGATGGGGTAAAACATAGTGCTGGGGGGGGCAAACAAAGGTGCTGGGTGGGGTCATACATAGGGGCCGGGGGGGGTCAACTAGGTGCTGGGGGGGGCATACAAGGGCTGGTGGGGTCATACATAGGGCTGGGGGGTCAAACATAGGTGCTGGGTGGGGGCAAAATAGGTGGGGGGGGTGGGGCAAACATAGGTGCGGGTGGGGTCATACATAGGGCGGGGGGGGGTCAAACATAGGTGCTGGGGGGGGTCATACAAAATCGGGGGGGTCAAACAAGGTCGGGGGGGTCATACATAGGGGCCCGGGGGGGGTCAACAAGGGCTGGGTGGGGCAACAAGGTGCGGGGGGGTCATACCAAAAGGTGTGGGTGGGGTCAAAATAGGTGCGGGTGGGTCAAACAAAAGGGCCTTGGGGGGGGTCAAACATAGGTGCTGGGGGGGGGTCAAACAAGTGCTGGGTGGGGGCAAACATAGGGCTGGTGGGGGCAAACAAGGTTGGGGGGGGGGTATACATAGGTCGGGGGGGGTCAAAAATAGGGGCTGGGGGGGGGTCAAACATAGGTGCTGGGTGGGTTTATACAAATGCTGGGGGGTCAACAAAGGTGCTGGGTGGGGCATACATAGGGGCTGGGTGGGGCATACATAGAGCTTTGGGGGCAAAAAGGGTGGGTGGGGGGAAAAAAGGTCTGGGGGGGGTCAAAACCCGGGGGCGGGTGGGTCCAACATGGTGCTGGGGGGGCAAACAAGGTGCTGGGGGGGGGTCAAACATGGTTCTTTTGGAAACATGGTGCTGGGTGGGGTTTTAAACATTTGGGTTTTTTCAACATTAGGCCCCCGGGGGGGGTTAAACAAAGGGTGGGGGGGAAACTAGTGCGGGTGGGGCCCCAAAAAAAAGGTGATGGGGGGGGTCAAAACTAGTGCTGGGGGGGGTCCCCCTGGGGGGGTAAACCCATGTCGGGGGGGGAACAAACAAGGGCGGGTGGGGGCACTTTTGGGGTGGGGTCAAACAATTTTGGGGGGGGGTCAAACATAGGGGGCTGGGTGGGATCAAACATAGGTCTGGGTGAGGGCAAACCATAGTGCAGGGGGGGTCAAACATAGGGGCTGGGGTGGGATGAAAAAAAAGGTGCGGGGGGGAACCCCCCCGGGGGCGGGGGGGGGGGGGGGGGGGGGGGGGTGGGGGGGACCCCCTTTGTTTGGGGGGGGGGGGAAACAAGGTCTGGGGGGGGCAAACAAGGTGCTGGGTGGGAACAAAAAAGGTGTTTTGGGGGGGGTCAAACATAGGGGGCTAGGTGGGGGGCAAACAAGGTGTGGGTGGGGTCAAACATAGGTGCTGGGGGGGGGCAAACTAGGTGTGGTGGGGTCAAACATGTGCGGGGGGGGGCAAACATAGGGGCGGGTGGGGGCAAACATAGGTCTGGGGTGGGGTCAAACAAGGTTTCTGGTGGGGTCAAAACAAAGGTGCGGGTGGGGTCAAAATGGTGCGGGGGGGGTACAATCTGGGGGGGGGGCAAACAAGGCGGGGGGGGTCAAACATAAAGGTTTGGTAGGGGGGCAAAAATAGGTGCGGGGGAAAGTCAAAACATAGTGCTGGGTGGGGTCCTAGTGCTGGGGGGGGGTCAAACAAAGGGCGGGTGGGGTCAACATAGGTGCGGGGGGGGAAACATAGGGGGCAGGTGGGGTCAAACATAGGCAGGGGGGCATACTAGGGCGGGGGGGGTCGTACATAGGGGCGGGTGGGGGGTACAAGGTCGGGTGGGGGCATACATAGGTCGGGTGGGGGCAAACTAGGTGCGGGTGGGACCAAACATAGGTTCTGGGGGGTGTCAAACTGGTGTGGGGGGGTCATACAAGGGGCAGGGGGTCAAAAAAAGGGCTGGGTGGGCCCAAACTGTGCGTGGGTCATACAAAAGGGTGGGGGGGGCAAAATAGGGCTGGAGGGCAAACAAAGGCTGGTGGGGTCATACATAGGGCTGGTGGGGTCATACAAGGGCGGGTGGGTCAAAAATAGTGCGAATGGGTCATACATAGGTGCGGGGGGGTCAAACATAGGGCTGGGGGGGGGTCAAACATAGGGGCGGGTGGGCAAAAAATGGGGGCTGGGTGGGGTCAAACATAGGTCTGGGGGCCAAACAAAGGTGCTGGTTGGGGGCAA
>NC_069435.1:16490774-16498274 GCF_026875155.1 Cherax quadricarinatus | reverse complement strand
ATGACTGAAGGAGGCAGAGTGAAGGAGAATGACTGAAGGAGGCAGAGTGAAGGAGAATGAGTGAAGGAGGAAAAGTGAAGGAGAATGACTGAAGGAAAAGAGGAAGAATGAAGATAAAAGGAACGTGAAAAATAGGGAGATTGATGCAAAGGAAGAGTAATGAGAGAGAGAGAGAGAGAGAGAGAGAGAGAGAGAGAGAGAGAGAGAGAGAGACAGACAGACAGACAGACAGACAGACAGAGACAGAGACAGAAGGAAAGTAACAAAAAAGGGAGCGAGGATACAAGCATGGAAAACAAGAGAAAGTAATAAAGAGCAAAGTAAAGAATAATCGCAGCAGGTGTTAAGCGACAACATCACGATGGAAAATATCTTAAACACATAACTCGAATACAGACGAGTAGAGTACATAACGAATCAGACTTTTCTTTATCATGAAATGCAGCGTACCTGATCAGTCCTTGAACCACCGCGAGGACGAGGGGGCGCTGACCCCCGGAACACCCTCCATGTATACCCAAGGTATCAGAAAATAGAATAGAAACAGTGTTAAAACTGTACACAGAGCGAATCGCATTTCCAGTTAAAGCTTCGTCAGCTCTGGAAGTCTTTCCCTTAACTATCGTTATAGTCTTCGTAAAGCCAAGACTTCTTCAGGGGAAAGACTCACATTTACCACATTTACGGTTACGTTGGACACCTTTACTGAAAGCGTTTCAGTCCTGGGACTTTGATCATTGTAAATAAACCTGATTTATACATTTTAAGTATAAGTTTAATCAAAGTGTCCTAAGTGGCAGTATCTGTGTCCTTGTCCCTTTAAGTTGTCGGCATTAACTTCCACTTACTGTTTCTTAAATGGCCAGAAGAGACTTTTTGATGTTTTGATGGACTCAGACACACCGTGCCAGTGTTCCTCAAGCTGATAATTGAAATGAAGTTACATATGTAATGATGGTTTTTTGACAACTCAGGAAAGCGATCATCAGACACGAAAAGGCCTAACACAGTCTTGTGAAGTTTGTAGATCATCGTCGTGAGGAAGCTGTCACTTCACTATTAAAACACACGAAATACTCAGGAAAGTGCACAACGTAGGCAGGGAGAGGAGATGCACAGGACACAGAAAGCACCTGGAGATGTAGGCGAGCCACATCGAAGATAAGAACATTGAAGGACTCTCATCTATGTGGTACAGATATAACTTGGAGGACAGAAATGAGGCACAGGGAAGATAAGAACATTGGAGGACTCGCATATACGGGGCACAAATGACAGCTAGCAACGAAGATGAGCCACGTGTATATTGAGAAAAATGTTGTCAACGTATAGAGAGTGAAGGCAGGGAAGGAATTCTGATGAAAGATGGAGAGAAACTTTGTGTACGAATTCAGTCTGAAGGATAGTGCGTAGGGAGATTAAGAAATTTGATAAGTGGAGGCCAGAATATGTAGCTCGATCCCTCCTAGAACAACTAGGAAAGAACACACAGAGAGAAAGAAAGAAAGGGAGAGAAAGACAGAGAGAGAGGGAGAGAGAGAGAGAGAGAGAGAGAGAGAGAGAGAGAGAGAGAGAGAGAGAGAGAGAGAGAGAGAGAGAGAGAGAGAGAGAGAGAGAGAGAGAGACGGGGGTCGCACAGGAAGAGAGTTATGCCTCCCGGCTGCCACGAAGAAAATAAAATAAACAAATAAAAATAACCACCGACCCAGGGTTGGCAGCAAAGAAAATATACCATGTTGTCTTAAGGGATTTGGGATGTACACGGTATCTCCGGGGATTATAATACCCCCCCTCCCCTCCCTTCCTTCCCTCCCGTTATCCTTCCTTCCCTCCATCCCCTTGTGGGGATATGCTTGTGTAGTCCACTCTCCTTTGTGGCAAAGACCCAACAAAAAAATTCCCATTTACGCCGCTTTATGGGGAAAATGAATATATATATATATATATATATATATATATATATATATATATATATATATATATATATATATATATATATATATATAATATATATATATATATGTCGTGCCGAATATATAAAACTGGTCAATTAGCAAGAACTCATTTAAAATTAAGTTCTTTCTGAAATTTTCTCTTATACATTTAAAGATATATTTTTTTCATTAAAGATAATGTAAAAATTTATAATTTTGCACCAAAAGAATCTTAGAAAACTTACCTAACCTTATTATAACAAGAACAATTTATTTTAGCCTAACCCAACTAAATATATTTTAGATACGTTTACAATAATTTAATACTAAACAAACACAGTGAAATATATTTTTTTCGTTAGGTTCAGAATGATTTTGGCGAAATTATTGCATACACAAATTTTCACTCGTCTTATATGGCAAGGTGAACGTTGCTATTTAAGCCAAGATCGCAAGTTCTACCTATTCGGCACGAATTATATATATATATATATATATATATATATATATATATATATATATATATATATATATATATATATATATATATAAATATATATATATATATATATATATATATATAATATATATATATATATATATATATATATATATATATATATATATATATATATATATATATATGTGTGTGTCTTATTTGTGGTTTATAAGTTTTCTGTTTTGAGTGGCGAAGTATGATTAAGTCTTGGTAAGTTCCCGTATTTTTCAAGTTAGTTAGGTATTGAGAGTCTTTAACACTTCCCGGATTGCAGAGTTCGTGGAGGAGGGCGCGGGGCTAATCTTGCAAACTTGAGGATTTAGTGGGATGGGAAGAGAAACGAGATTTGTGAAGAGGGACGGGAAGGAGAGGCGGAAGGGGGAATGTGAGGGGCAGGGGGAGGGGAAAGAAGGAATATACATAGAATATGCAGGCAATTAACACCAATTATTCTGGTTAACCATTCATTTCCAACTCATCTCCTTTCCAAAATGTTACATATTAGAGGGTATCATTTTTTTGGCACAAAATATGCAGACAAGTATACACACGAACACTGAATGTGCCCAAAGGAACACAAACAAGCAGGTATCCCTGTATCTCCTAAGCCAAGCCCTTTCTACCTCAGTGCCCGTAAAAAAGGGATAACACGGAATAGTATTTATGGTATTTAACGTGGTTAAATACCATTGTTGAAAGTCTGAATTCATTCAGATGAAGCATTAACAAACTATCACATGGAAATTAACACCACAATGTTATTAATACAAATGGAAGGTTATCGTCTGCACAGCCCAGAGCCATTTCTAACCTTGCACTAAGACACAAGTGTTGAAAGTTGAAGACAAATCAGAGTAAACATTGTCTAAACAACAAAAGGCACAATACCGTGACTGGAACAACACACAAATAACCCGCACATAGGAGAGAGAGAAGCTACGACGACATCGTGAGACTTTTGATCTAAGTCGGACCGAAACATCGTCGTAAGCTCCTCTAGTTATTGCAAAACGGATGAATATCCCATAATGCGCTAGCACTTTGATTCTGAAGATACTAAGAAGCTGCTTTCTCAATTCAATGGCGTTTTAGTTTGAAGCCGGTCGGAGAACGCATTCACAAAAATTGACAAATTAGCTCTTAGCCTAAATTCAAACCTAACCTTTCTCTAAGATAAATCAACATTTCGGATTTGAAGCCGAGCAGAAGAGACATTACTTAGTTATCACAAACAAACCAATTTGTTTAATAGAATAGGAAAAAATTCAACATTCAAAACCCCAAATCAACCTGCCTCTTCTTTTTAGTAGACTCCATCAGTGCTGAAAGTTTGAAGCCGACCAGAAGACGCATTTTCCAGCCATAAAATCCAACAATTGTAAGTTTATTATAACAATTATTATTTATTACACGTATGTTAGTAAATATATAGATTGTCAGCATGGCCCTACATACTGCAGTAACACTCCTAGATTTCTTCTAGTGGGATACACCAGCGTTGAAAGTTTGATGCTGATCGGTTGTGGCGTTCTCAAGTTACTGCAAGCAACCTTGAATCTGGAATTTGCCAAAATAAAACTGATCCTTGGGCATCTGCTGACGCTAATAGTTGCAAGGATCTTTCGTTAGTTTTAGTAACCCAGCGCTGAAAGTTTGAACCTGATCGGATTTGACGTTCTCAAGTTATACATGAAATCCTGTGAGGAAGAAAAAAATAGGTGAAGTTGTGTCAACCACTTAAAGGTAACTCCTGGGGGGGAGGAGGAGGAGGAAGAGGGGGAAGATGTGAAAGAGGAGGAAGAGGAAGAGGGGAAGAGGAAGAGGAAGAGGAGGAAGAGGAAGAGGAGGAGGAAGAGGAGGAAGAGGAGCAAGAGGAAGAAGAGGAGGAGGAGGAGGAAGAAGAAGAGGAGGAAGAGGAAGAGGAGGAGGAGGAAGAGGAGGAGGAGGAAGAGGAGGAGGAAGAGGAGGAAGAGGGGGAAGAGGAAGAGGAAGAGGAGGAGAAGGAGGAGGAAGAGAAAGAGGAGGAGGAAGAGAGGGAGGAGGAGGAGGAGGAGGAGGAGGAGGAGGAAGAGGAAGAGGATGAAAAGGAAGAGGGAGATAAGGAAGAAGAGGAAAGAAGAGGAAGAGGATGAAAAGGAAGAGGGAGAAAAGGAAGAAGAGGAAAGAAGAGGAAGAGGAGAAGAGGAAGAGGGGAAGAGGAAGAGGAAGAGGAGGAGGAGAAGATGAGGAAGAGGGGAAGAGGAAGAGGAAGAGGAGGAGGAGGAGGAGGAGGAGGAAGAGGAGGAAGAGGAGCAAGAGGAAGAAGAGGAGGAGGAGGAGGAAGAAGAAGAGGAGGAAGAGGAAGAGGAGGAGGAGGAAGAGGAGGAGGAAGAGGAGAAGAGGGGGAAGAGGAAGAGGAAGAGGAGGAGAAGGAGGAGGAAGAGAAAGAGGAGGAGGAGGAGGAGGAGGAGGAAGAGGGAGATAAGAAGAAGAGGAAAGAAGAGGAAGAGGATGAAAAGGAAGAGGGAGAAAAGGAAGAAGAGGAAAGAAGAGGAAGAGGAGGAAGAAGAGTAAGAAGAAGAGAAAGAGAAGGAAGAAGAGGAGGAAGAGGAAGAGGAGGAGGAGAAGAAGGAGTTAGAGAAAGAGGAAGAGGAGGAAGAGAAAGAGTTAGAGGAAGAAGAGAAGGGAGAGCAGAAGCAGCAAGAAAACATTTGGAATATCGTAAGTTTAAAATATTATATAGCATCTAACTTTATTAAGATATTTGTTAGTCTTGACAATAACAGAAGATCCAATGTTAAGAACATCAAAGATCAGTTATCTGAGGCACAACCATGTAAGTGTTATTGCTAACACTTGAATAATTCTTACCAAACAACATAGTCGTGGAGGCTTTTGATATTATGCAACCATTTCAACAGCCTCTCTTTCTCCCTCTGGCAATTATACATTTAAATTCTTTATTCACAGCATGATGGTTGCATCGTGTCCACCTGTGGTACATTATTACCACTATTTCTGTGGCCGCCTCCTCGATGCATCCTCCACACACTTGCTGCCTCTCATGTACACCACACTCCACTCACCTGTGCACTATGTACCACTCAACTGTACACCACACTCCACTCACCTATGCACTACATACCACTCAACTGTACACCACACTCCACTCAACTGTACACCACACTCCACTTAACTGTATACCACACTCCACTCAACTGTACACCACACTCCACTCAACTGTACACCATACTCCACCCAACTGTACGCCACACTCCACCCAACAGTACACCACACTCCACCCAACTGTACACCACACTCCACCCAACTGTACACCACACTCCACCCAACTGTACACCACACTCCACTCAACTGTACACCACACTCCACCCAACTGTACACCACACTCACCCAACTGTACACCACACTCCACCCAACTGTACACACACTCCCACTCAACTGTACACCACACTCCACCCAACTGTACACCACACTCCACCCAACTGTACACCACACTCCACCCAACTGTACACCACACACCACCCAACTGTACACCACACTCCACTGAACTGTACACCACACTCCACCCAACTGTACACCACACTCCACCCATCTGTACACCACACTCCACCCAACTGTACACCACACTCCACTCAACTGTACACCACACTCCACCCAACTGTACACCACACTCCACTCAACTGTACACCACACTCCACTCAACTGTACACCACACTCCACCCAACTGTACACCACACTCCACTCAACTGTACACCACACTCCACCCAACTGTACGCCACACTCCACCCAACTGTACACCACACTCCACTCAACCGTACACCACACTCCACCCAACTGTACACCACACTCCACTCAACTGTACACCACACTCCACCCAACTGTACACCACACTCCACTCAATTGTACATCACACTCCACTCAACTGTATACCACACTCCACCCAACTGTACACCACACTCCACCCAACTGTATACCACACTCCACTCAATTGTACATCACACTCCACTCAACTGTACACCACACTCCACCCAACTGTACACCACACTCCACTCAACTGTACACCACACTCCACCCAACTGTACACCACACTCCACTCAATTGTACATCACACTCCACTCAACTGTATACCACACTCCACCCAACTGTATACCACACTCCACTCAACTGTACACCACACTCCACTCAATTGTACATCACACTCCACTCAACTGTACACCACACTCCACCCAACTGTATACCACACTCCACTCAATTGTACATCACACTCCACTCAACTGTACACCACACTCCACCCAACTGTACACCACACTCCACTCAACTGTACACAACACTCCACCCAACTGTATACCACACCCCACTCAACTGTACCCCCAACACTCCACTCAACTGTACACCACACTCCACCCAACTGTACACCACACTCCACCCAACTGTATACCACACTCCACTCAACTGTATACCACACTCCACTCAATTGTACATCACACTCCACTCAACTGTACACCACACTCCACCCAACTGTACACCACACTCCACTCAACTGTACACCACACTCCACTCAACCGTACACCACACTCCACTCAACTGTACACCACACTCCACCCAACTGTACACCACACTCCACTCAACAGTAAAACCACACTCCACTCAACTGTACACCACACTCCACCCAACTGTACACCACACTCCACTCAACAGTACACCACACTCCACTCAACTGTACACCACACTCCACTCAACTGTACACCACACTCCACTCAACTGTACACCACACTCCACTCAACTGTACACCACACTCCACTCAATTGTACACCACACTCCACTCAACTGTATACCACACTCCACTCAACTGTACACCACACTCCACTCAACTGTACACCACACTCCACTCAACTGTATACCACACTCCACTCAACTGTACATCACACTCCACCCAACTGTACACCACACTCCACTCAATTGTACATCACACTCCACTCAACTGTACACCACACTCCACTCAATTGTACATCACACTCCACCCAACTGTACACCACACTCCACTCAATTGTACATCACACTCCACCC
>NC_069435.1:16458274-16485774 GCF_026875155.1 Cherax quadricarinatus | reverse complement strand
ATCCCGAGAGCTTGTAAGCATCGAATCTCCCTGAACATCTTAGGGATAAGATTGGAGTTCCAGGACCAAAAATTCATTGACGGAGCCAGTCTGGGATAATCTAACGGCCTCTGAAACCAGCCTGCTCCCCCCCAACAACTACAAAAATATCGGCACTGGGATGGTCCAATAGTGTGAAAATATAGCCTCACAATGCCTCATAGTATGTCAGGTGAAGGATATAGCCCGCCGTCCTGGCAATGAGTATCCCCTCATGCTGGGAACTTTCTGTTGGTCTGTTCCCAACTCCAGCCTTGGCACACGCCTCGACTCACAGACCATCCGCATCGGTGTTGCCCTTCCGATTTGCCGCCCTCTTCTCGCCCGAACACTGCGTATTTGTGGCTGTGAAGCAGCAGACGATTCGAGGGAACCAATGGTCCTTGTGTGCCGTAAATCCGAGTAAAAGATTGCAAGACATGAGGAGGTGTTAATAACATTATCAAAGGAGCCTCACAACAGCTGATGCCCAGCAGTAAGAGGGACACCCAAACAAGCAGGATCTGATGGCAACAGCCAGAAGCGTCAAGATGGTATCACCCTTCTAGCCTGGACGGGAATGGAAAGCATGTGGTGTGGGACTTACATGCGCACTACCTGGCTGATACCATATCTCCAATACACCAGGGAGGAAGGAGGGGCAGCTGCCAGCTTCTGGAGTCCAAAATTCTAGAAAATATGGAGAACTTGCCCATCATTATAGTTTGTTCCATAGCTCAGAGACCCTTGGCTCATGGAGAAAGAGTGCATCAAATTCCTTAAGGAGCTGGGAAAAAGACCTCATCAGGGTAACTAGGGGATCCCAGGGCAGCTAGTTTTTCTGTTCCAGCGGTCCAGTGGCGGCTGTTCCAAAGGGTAAATGACTGCTGTATTTTTGGGCACACCCCAGCCTCTGAGGAGCTGATAGGTTTTCGCCTTATATCGGTGACACTACACGTAACAACCATGTTAACCCGTTTGGAACTGCCACCCTTATATCAACAATATATCTCTATATAGCGGTATATATATATATATATATATTATATATATATATATATATATATATATATAAATATATATATATATATATAATATATATATATATATATATATATATATATATAATAGCGGTTGTGGTGGCAAAGTCAAAAAAGGAAGCATGTGGATTGGAAAGACTTTCCTAGTATTGCCTGATGAATTTTTTCCTGGAATATTTAAAATTCTAGTCCCATCTTTACTTCAGCTGGTAAACTGAATCATACCTGTATTGCACTGTATGTCCTGACCCTTGCCAGGGATCAATTCAAGACAAGGAGGAGTCCAGACTTGATCCTACGTTCCCTACTAGCGGCCCACTCTTTGACCAGCCAGGCTGTTGGTATGGCAATTAACTCTTCCAAAAGTTCAGTATTCACCTGAATAATTTTCCTACTTTCTGCACCGCATTCATAGCATGAAGGTCATACCCCATGATGGTATGAACTTTAAGTTGTAAACTTAGGCACTTTGAATCAAAATTAATGTTTTTATTAGCTCAAATTATGAAAGCTATAGTGGAAAATTTTGAAGTTTCCTCAAAAATGCTTGATAAACCTCAAATGATAGTGAAAACACTGCGAATTATCACGTTTTCTTTATTATATATGACATGTTGATAAACCTCAAATGATAGTGAAAACACTGCGAATTATCACGTTTTCTTTATTATATATGACATGTTGATAAATGAGACAAATATATAATATCTTGGTATCTTTAGCTTGTGAAAGAACTGAGTTAAGATAACATCCTTTAACCTGTAAATGGATGAGTCAGAATAAAAGATTTTAAGTTTGCGAATGAGATGAGATAAGAAATCAGGTTTTAAATCTTGTAAATAGAGAGGTAGGATAACAGATCTTATCCTAAATTAAACGTTAATAAAAGGTTGGAAGGGCAAAGAAGTCTTAATGAGGGTTTGAAGTGCCTAATCAGCAGCGAGGAAGAGGGAAGATTTAGAAGATAATGCAATAGAAGCAAACACCGTACACAGTTTTAAAGATAGGTATGCCAGGAGTTTTATCAGACAAGAAACTCGTGAATCCAAATTTCTCGCGGTAAATAGGAAGGGAAAGCAGGAGTTGATATTTATAAAGACTTGATACTCTGTCTCCAATGAAGAAAACAGATATGTACTCCTCTCCCTTCCGAACTTCTCCCCTAAAAATGCATGCTTTAATGAGACCTGCTAAGCATATAATTATGAAAATGTAGAGTCATTAAGACATTAAGGAAATGTAGAGGCATTTAGATATTTGTGAAGAAAATGTAGAGGGTTTAAGACATTAAGAAAATGTAGAGTCATTAAGACATCAACAAAATGTAGAGGCATTTAGACATTTATTAAGAAAATGTAGAAGCGTTAAATGTCTTAAGGCCTCTGCATATCTTTTCTTAAATGTCTTAAGGCCTCACTCTCTCTGCCTCGCTTCATAATGCATTCAACCTGCTCGGCACTGAAATAAAAAGTAATCCTTGTACGTGTCTGCCTCACGTCAGCCTCCGAATTCCATTATAGTTTCTCATCATTGTGTTACCTCTTGTGTCTCACTTCATCAGCGGGGATAAAGAATCAGTAGGCTTTTGTTGGCACTAAGCTTCGCTCAGTATAGAGCTTTATCAAGCTCTGTGAAAGCTAGTTTTTCCCTTGCATATTCATAGGGATCTTTAACTCTCAGCATTAATTCCAATGGTAAAGGAGTTTTAAGCTCAATTCTTTGGATCGAGAACTCTTTTCCAGCATCGAAACATTGTCCTCGAATTACACATTGACGAACGAAAGTCACAATACCTTCGCTCGAAAAAATCACAAAAAACCTTCACTCTCCAGAGAGAATTATAGACGACGTTTCGCTCTGTCCAGGAAAATTATCAGGTCATGTCTTGATAATGGTCTATGATGGGGGAACGGGGGTTTTCAGAGTCAGGGAGGAACCACCCAAAGGAGCCGGGAGGAGGCCAGGGAGGGCCAAGGAGGAGGCAAAGGAGAAGACCGTGGAGAAGATCAGGGAGGAGGCCAGGAAGGAGGCAAGGGAGGAGACCATGGAGTTGGCCAGGAAGGAGGTCAGGGAGAAGGCCAAGGGAGGTCATAGAGGAGGCCATGGAAGAGATTCAGCATCTTAGAGAGAGATGCAGGGTACGTTCCAGGAACAAAAGAACCAGCCACAACAATGATAGGACCAGCCACAACAATGATAGGACCAGCCACAACAATGATAGGACCAGCCACAACAATGATAGGACCAACCACAACAATGATAGGACCAACCACAACAATGAGAGGACCAGCCACAACAATGATAGGACCAGCCACAACAATGAGAGGACCAGCCACAACAATGATAGGACCAGCCACAACAATGATAGGACCAGCCACAACAATGATAGGACCAGCCTCAACAACGATAGGACCAGCCACAACAATGATAGGACCAACCACAGCAATGATAGGACCAGCCACAACAATGAGAGGACCAGCCACAACAATGATAGGATCAGCCACAACAATGATAGGACCAGCCACAACAATGAGAGGACCAGCCACAACAATGATAGGACCAGCCACAACAATGATTAGGACCAGCCACAACAAGATAGACCACCCACAACAATGAAGGACCAGCCCAACAATGATAGGACCAGCCACAACAATGAAGGACCACCAAAAACAATGATAACCAGCCAAACAATGATAGGCCCAACACAACAATGAGAGGACCAGCCAAACAATGATAGGAAAAATCCACAAAAACGATAGGACCACACAAAAAGATAGGACCAGCCACAACAACGATAGAACAAGCCAAAACAACGATGACACCACAACAATGATAGGACCCCCCCACAACAACGATGAACACCAAAAAACGATAGGACCACCTCAACAACGATAGACACCAAAAACAATGATAGGACCAGCCACAACAATGAAGACAAGCCACAACAACGATAGAACCAGCCACAACAATGAAGAACCAGCCTCAAAACGATAGGACCAGCCAAAAAACAACGATAGAACCAGCCACAAAAAACGGATTAGAACCAGCCACAACAACGATAGGCCCCAGCCACAACAATGATAGGACCAGCCACAACAACGATAGAACCAGCCACAAAAAAACGATAGGACCAGCCACAAAAATAAGAGGTCCAGCCACAACAACGATGGGAACCAGCCAAAACAACGATAGGCCCAGCCACAACAACGATAGAACCAGCCACAACAACGATAGAACCAGCCACAACAACGATAGAACCAGCCACAACAATGATAGGACCAGCCACAACAACGATAGAACCAGCCACAACAATGAGAGGACCAGCACAACAATGATGGACCAGCCACAAACAATGGAGGGACCAGCCACAACAACGATAGAACCAGCCACAACAATGAGAGGACCAGCCAAAAACAATGATAGAACCAGCCACAACAATGATAGGACCACAAACAATGATAGGATCAGCAACAACAATGAGAGAACCAGCCAGAACAATGAGAGAACCAGCCACAACAATGATAGGACCAGCCACAACAATGATAGGACCAGCCACAACAATGATAGGACCAGCCACAACAATGAGAGAACCAGCCACAACAATGAGAGAACCAGCGACAACAATGATAGGACCAGCCCAACAACGATAAGAAACCAGCCACAACAACGTTTAGAACCAGCCACAAAAAACGATAGAACCACCCACAACAACGATAGGACCACCCACAACAATGATAGGACCAGCCACAACAATGATAGGACCAGCCACAACAACGATAGAACCAGCCACAACAATGATAGGACCAGCCACAACAATGATAGAACCAGCCACAACAATGATAGAACAGCCACAACAATGATAGGATCAGAAAACAACAATGATAGGACCAGCCACAAAAATGATAGGACCAGCCAAAAACAATGATAGGACCAGCCCACAAAAATGATAGGACCAGCCACAACAATGATAGGCCCAGCCACAACAATGATAGGACCAGCCACAAAAATTTGGATAGAACCAGCCACAACAATGATAGGATCAGCAACAACAATGATAGGACCAGCCACAACAATGATAGGACCAGCCACAACAATGATAGGACCAGCCACAACAATGATAGGACCACCCAAACAACAATGATAGGACCAGCCACAACAATGATAGGACCAGCCACAACAATGATAGAACCAGCCACAACAATGATAGAACCAGCCACAACAATGATAGGACCAGCCACAACAACGATAGAACCAGCCACAACAATGATAGGATCAGCAACAACAATGATAGGACCAGCCACAACAATGATAGGACCAGCCAGAACAACGATAGAACCAGCCACAACAATGATAGGATCAGAAAACAAACAAGATAGGACCAGCCCCCAACAATGATAGGACCAGCCACAACAATGATAGGACCACCCAAACAAATGATAGGACCAGCCACAACAATGATAGAACCAGCCACAACAATGATAGAACCAGCCACAAAATGATAGGACCAGCCACAACAACGATAGAACCAGCCACAACAATGATAGGATCAGCAACAACAATGATAGGACCAGCCACAACAATGATAGGACCAGCCAGAACAACGATAGAACCAGCCACAACAATGATAGGATCAGCAACAACAATGATAGGACCAGCCACAACAATGATAGAACCAGCCACAACAATGATAGGATCAGCAACAACAATGATAGGACCAGCCACAACAATGAGAGAACCAGCCACAACAACGATAGAACCAGCCACAACAATGATAGGACCACCCACAACAATGATAAAACCCAGCCACAACAATGTTTAGAAACCAGCCACAACAATGATAGGATCAGCAACAACAATGATAGGACCAGCCACAACAATGATAGGACCAGCCACAACAATGATAGAACCAGCCACAACAATGATAGAACCAGCCACAACAATGATAGGACCAGCCACAACAACGATAGAACCACCACAACAATGATGGGAAATCAGCAACAACAATGTTTAGGACCAGCCACAACAATGATAGGATCAGCAACAAAAATGATAGGACCAGCCACAACAATGATAGGACCAGCCACAACAATGTAGGATCAGCAACAACAATGATAGGAACCAGCCACAACAATGATAGAACCAGCCGCAACAATGATAGAACCAGCCACAACAATGATAGAACCAGCCACACCAATGATAGAACCAGTCACAACAATGATAGAACCAGCAACAACAATGATAGAACCAGCCAAAACAACGATAAAAACCAGCCACAACAATGATAGGATCAGCAAACAACAATGATAGGACCACCCAAACAACAATGATAGGACAGCCACAACAACGATAGAACCACCCACAAAAATGATAGAACCAGCCACAACAATGATAGGACCAGCCACAACAACGATAGAACCAGCCACAACAATGATAGGACCACCCACAACAATGAGAGAACCAGCCACAACAATGAAAGGACCAGCCACAACAATGATAGGACCAGGCACAACAATGATAGGACCAGCCACAACAATGATAGGACCAGGCACAACAATGATAGGACCAGCCACATCAATGATAGGACCAGCCACAACAATGATAGGACCAGCCACAACAATGATAGGACCAGCCACAACAATGAGAGGGCCAGCCACAACAATGAGAGAACCAGCCACAACAATGATAGGACCAGCCACAACAATGATAGGACCAGCCACATCAATGAGAGGACCAGCCACAACAATGATAGGACCAGCCACAACAATGATAGGACCAGCCACAACAATGAGAGAACCAGCCACAACAATGATAGCCCAGCCACAACAATGATAGGATCAGCAACAACAATTGATGGCCCAGCCACAACAATGATAGACAGCCACAACAATGATAGGCCCAGCCACAACAATGATAGGACCAGCCACAACAATGAGATAACCAGCCACAACAATGATAGGACCAGCCACAACAATGAGAGGATCAGCCACAACAATGATAGGACCAGCCACAACAATGATAGGACCAGCCACAACAATGATAGGACCAACCACAACAATGAGAGGACCAGCCACAACAATGATAGGACCAGCCACAACAATGAGATAACTAGCCACAACAATGATAGGACCAGCCACAACGAGAAGGAGACGAGCCACAGTGGTTGGAAACTGGTGAGTAGGACAAGTTTGAAAATGAAAATGAGGAATGTCCTGAAAAGTTGATGTGGTGCCTGCAAACTTCTTTGCTGTGTTGCCAGGTGAAGGTGGCTCAGCCATCAAGGACGTGGTGAAGGTGGCTCAGCCATCAAGAAGCTGGTGAATGTGGCTCAGCCATTAAGAAGCTGGTGAATGTGGCTCAGCCATCAAAAAGCTGATAAATGTGGCTCAGTCATTAGGAACGTTCCACTGAAGACCACTGGTGAAGGCAAGAATGGGGCCTTGGTAAGGAATTTTCAACTTACGTTAATGGAGAGATTTTCATTTTTTTTTTGCTTCAGTGATAAGAAGAAGAGTCAGATGGTGTGTTTTCCTGGTGCTAGGATGGAGGATATTGTTTACCGACTTGAAAACGTCGTAGCTAATCAAGAAATCAATATTCTCAGCTATCTGCCCCATCGCTGAGGATAATGATGCTAGTGTACGCATTAGTGACGACTTGCTTACCAGAAACAGGACAGCAATAGATATAATTAGGAAAAAAAGATCCCTGTTAGAAATCTATTTTTTTCGCAGAGCAATTGGTTATTGATTGTTGGGTGACAAGCACCGCCAGAGTATAGTAGTAATATTAGATGATATTTGGGATCACAGCTATGGTAGGAATGGTATACGCCAAGGAGGGGATGCATTTATCTAAGACAGAGTTTACTGTGGTGTATCAAACTTTCAACTAGAAATAGAGTTATGGTGCTTGTGGTGCTTTGTGAATTGTGATTCTATATATTTAGGCAACATTAATTATCAAGTTTATGATACTAGAAATTTTAGAGATAACAGTTATTAAAGGCGTAAACTGAAACTGTCAATTAAATTCAAGCAAATCGAAGGAAAAAAAAAACTCTGTAACAGTGAGAAAAGATGATAGCAACGGAAACAGCGAAAAGACGAAGATGAACAGAAAAAAAATACCGAAAAAAAATTCGCAGTATTAAAAATAATATGACCGAGTTGAAATCAGTTGCTTGAGCAGGAAACGGTGATGTTTTCGCAGTAATGAGACGGTGCTAAATTTAAAGATGCAAGACCTTTTGTGGGTATCACCATACCATTTCTCAAGACGTGTCTACTGAGTAATATGTTTGGGAATTTAAATTGTTTTATTTGACAAAAATAAGAGGAAGAGAGGCGAGGTGGAGCTGTTTGTCAGATATAACTTGAATTACTCCATAAAAACAAAAATAAAAGCTTAAATAACAGAAAATGAGTGTCTCTAGGTAGAATTTCTAGGAAACAAGGGAGACTGGGACCAAATTATTAGCGTTTCAAGACACGATAATGCAGTAATTCTAGGAGTTTTTAATTTTACACATAATAACTGTAATTTTTTTGACTGGGAATTTGCAGTCCAACAATTTATAAGAGGTAGTTTAGATAGATTCTTGGAAGCAGTTTGTTAAAGAATAAATCAGAGGAAATAACCTGCTTGACCTGGTCTTGACAAGTAAAGAAACATTAGTAAATAATCTAGAGATCGAGGAAAAGTTTGCTCCAGTGGTTACATAATCTATCTTAAATATTATCTGAGAGTATATAAGGTAAACGCAGATTATAATGGACTTAGTGAACACCTGTCTCGCAGAGACCGAGAAAATCCGACCAGTGGTTCTTACAAGCGGTAACAAGAAGGGATCTTGGAAGCAATGAATTTTCTAAATGAGGTACAGCCTAATGATAGTATATATATTTCCAAAATATAAATTAGATCCAATAAAAACAATACCAGATTTAGGAACAGAAATTTAAAACATTTCTTGAGAGAGAAGAAACGAATTTGCAAATGCATCGCTTCATCACTGAAGTATACAAGTGGAAGACAGGCATTAATAAGGGCGATATAAAGAAGATACTGAAGATAGTCAACCAAGAAAGAACTCAAAATTTATATTTAGGTAGAATATAGGAGAGTCCTGGTTCGGTACTAGATTTTCGAAGAGTGGAGCAATCCGGGTAGGGCATGGAAGCTGAAACCTTGTGTAACTTTTACAGTAGGCTAGACAAATATATCAGTGAGAAGGGTTGCATTTTAAGAAGGACCTATCTAGCAGGGGCCAGTAGGCTTATTCTTGTGTTTTTTCATGTCTATAGTGTCCTTTCGAAAGTGTGGGTTATTTGGGAACTTAAGTAAGAAATATATAAACGCATAAGTCTGCGGAGATTGCCAGCCATGTTTCACTAGCTCAGGCCAGAGAAGTACGAAGCCCGTCCATCATCATTTAAGCCTGTGCTTGACTCACCCACGGCACGGAGATGAATGCTGTCTTTGCCACGGCACGGAGATGAATGCTGTTTCTCCCACGACAAAGAGATGAATGTTGTGTCTCCCACGACACTGAGATGAATGCTTTCTCTCCCACGGCACGGAGATGAATGTCGTCTCTCCTACGATGACCTTTGACTTAAGGACGAAGTGTCTCTGGAAGCTGTAGTTATTTGATGAGTTTGTGTACTGTTTTTTGAGGTGAGGACAATCTAATGGATGCACGGAGGCTTGGACATGCTGTAATGCAGACAGACACGCAGGACACGGACACACAGAACATGGACACACACAGGACATGAACACATAGGCCATGGGCAGACAGACATGCAGGACATGGACACATAGGACATGGGCAGACAGACATGCAGGACATGGACACATAGGACATGGGCAGACAGACATGCAGGACATGGACACAGACACACACAGGACATGGACACAGACGCACAGGACACGGACGCACAGGACATGTATACACGGACACGTACAGGATATGGACACACACAATATACCCAGATATACGGTAAATCGAAGTGGATTTAAAATATGCCGCACACGCTAAAACGTTTGGATAACAACAAGTGTGCCAAGTTGAGGAACAGCAACAATTACCCGACCCTGGAACATAACCAATAAACAACAGCACTTGCCAGTACCCTGTAAGATAACCAATACACAGCAGCACTTGCCACCAGCACTTGTCACTACCCTGGAAGATAACCAATAAAGAACAACACTTGCCTGACATATAACATTCGTTTAAACACTCGTTCATAACTAATCACTCTCAATTCTGATTACAAATACACTGTCACATTCAGCACCTCAATACAGGTGCCCGAAATTTTTTTATTGTCACAACGTGTCGCTCTATCACTGACATGATGAAGTTCTACACAGAGCGAAATATCACTCCAATGAAGCTGGTCTTGCAACTGTAACTTTTCTATATTGTCGTTGGTAGTGCGCTTTTGTATGCACTCTGAACAAATACAATATACAGATGTATATTTGTATCATCAGTTTGGGCAACATGATCTCGTCTGTCATACGTCGGAAAGGACATATGCCAGACATGACGAGGTCAGCAAAGTCATCAACGAAATCTTGTCACACTCCGTTACTCTGGAGAACGGGAACCACAGATACTGAGGTCTGACGGAAGTTAATAGCGTCCAGATGGAGTCACCATTGCTACCCTGGAAAAACAGTAATCTGATTGCATGGAACTACACTTGTGCGTCTTCAATGGCTGAGTCTTATCTGAAATACTCAGTAGTTGAAGGTGGTGCTTCCAGTTTCAGGGAAACCCAGAAAATCAACAAATATAGTGGGCTGGCACTATGCTGTGACTAGGTCCCGATCCTATCGGGACTAGTATGCGCAAGTGTGACAAACTCATCACAAAAAGCAAGGATCCCAGAGCGACCAGCTATCCTTTGCAGAGACTCAGTGTAGCAGCATTACGGGCACAAGTCCACCGCTAGGGAGCTGGATAAAGTAGACTGTAATATCATGCATGTTGTTCTCCATCCCAATGGATTTTTAAAAATGTATTTGTCTTTTAAATAAAATTGAATAACATAGCATATAGGGGTGGTAGGAGAAGAAAATACATACATACATACACGCATATATATATATATATATATATATATATATATATATATATATATATATATATATATATATTATATATATAATATATATATATATATATATATATGCAATAAGATCACAGTAAACAGGTGATTTCAGAATATGCAAAACAGCCACTCTGAAAGAATAGAGAAATTCCAAGCGCTTTCGTGACAACTCACATTATCATTATTATAGTTCCTTGATAATGTGAGTAGTCACGAAAGCGCTTGGAATTTCTCTATTCTTTCAGAGTGGTTGTTTTGCATATATATATATATATATATATATATATAATATATATATATATATATATATATATATATATATATATATATATATAATATATATATATATATATATATATATATATATATATATATATAATATTTATAAAATGCTTGCCGCTTTCAATCTGAGGATTCCAAAAATGGCTTCCACAACTCTCAGGGGAAGAGTGGAATGTGATGTCATCGTAATCCAGCCAAAGAGATTCTAGGATTTTTAAGTTTCTGCCACAAGGAAAGGCTTTACTTATCCTGTGAGTGAACACTCCACCATAAACACATTTCAACCCCAAAAAGTTGCTACGCCGTTGCCAGTATCAACTCCATCCTCGACGCTTGCAACATTCAGGTATCACTAACTTTACAAATTGTCATTACCTAACTCCTGCAATTCCAACAATTTTTTTAAAATGCTGCGAACATTAGTTTCAACTTACATAAATTCCTCATGAAAGTTAGTGATATAAATTCAACGTTCTTGCACTCTGCAGAAGAATACCTACCAGGGAGGGAATTAACACAACAAGTTATATGTTTACTGAGAGATGAACATCGTGGTCGAATATTTGGCTTTTTTTCTATTAATTCGTTAATAGTCATACAGTTTAACTTTTAATGGAGATTAAAGTAAACGCCCAGTATATATATATAATATATATATATAATATATATATATAATATATATATATATATATATTATATATAATATATATATATATATATATATATATATATATATATATAATATATATATATATATATTTTATAGATACATGTATGAACATACGAATATAAATATATATGCATATATTTATATATTCTTGAGCAAAAATCCTCATAGTCGCCGATACGTAAGACTGGACCAGCTCAATTGAACCGACTCAACATAAAACTTCAACAAGGAACAATATTGTACCGTGTTACTTAAACGCTGCTCAGGTAACACGGTACAGATGTGGCACACATCTGACGCAAATATAAAAATTAACATATCAGAGTTTTAATTTGAAGCATCTTTAATAAATCTTGTTTGATATCTGCAAGGCTTAAATGCAATTATTGCTGTTAATAGCATTCTCATGCTTGACTCGGAGAGTCCAACACACCTTTAAAAGCTTTAGATTTACTAATGGGAGCTGTGGCTAGAAAAACAGAAGGACCACCGGGAGGCTTTGAGCTTATAACAATACAACTTCTCACATAACTACAAATATGAGCCGTCGCAGCCCTTATATAGCAACAATAACAATAACAGCAGCAGCAGCAGCTGCAACGCCTACAAATATGTAATGAAAATAGTTATCACGTCAAGCTTGTCTGTCAACAAATGGTAATATCAGACAACTGGTTTATATTGCGTTGTCGGCTGTTTGTTTACGAAATATTCCAAAGAACAGAGGCATTGTGTGTGTGTGTGTGTGTGTGTGTGTGTGTGTGTGTGTGTGTGTGTGTGTGTGTGTGTGTGTGTGTGTGTGTGTGTGTGTGTGTGTGTGTATGTGTGTGTGTGTGTTATGTGTATATATATATACATATATATATATATATATATATATATATATATATATATATATATATATATATATATATATATCAATAACAACACTGCCACTAGCCGAGGGATAGAACCCGTGTTGTTTTAGCCCGCCTCAGGATGAGCGAAAATTCACGACGCTCTAACCCACTGGACTATACAATCATACAAACAAATTGAGCCTAGCGAACTAGTCTTGCTTCAGTTTGCGAGGACATACGATGGTGTGGGTTTGGACTGTGGATTGTATGGTCCAGTAGGTTAGAGTGTCGATCCTCAGGCTAGTCGCAATGTTGTTATTGGTTAAATACCACTTGTTCGTGGTTACAGTAATATGTATACTGCTTGCGGAGGCTAATACACCAAACGGGGAGTAGAATGAAATTAGCTCCAAGGCAACCACACCATCGTATGTCCTCGTAACTAGAAGCAAGCCTAGTTCGCTAGGTTCAAGTTGTTGTAGGATTGTATGGTCCAGTGGGTTAGAGCGTCGTGAATTGTCGTTCACCATGATGAGGGCTAAAACAACACGGGTTCGATCCCCGGCTAGTCGCAGTGTTGTTATTGATTAAATACCAAATTATATATATATATATATATATATATATATATATATATATATATATATATATATATATATATATATATAAAATATATATATATATATATATAATATATAATATTTAGCAAAAACTTTAAAAAACAACACAACTTTCTTAAAAAAAATTGGATATGTTTTTCTTATGGATTGCTTAGATATATTTCTGTGAGAATTAAACACGTCATTTACAACGAGAGGCGGATACTTCCAAGAATATACAAACTGAGAATATTAATTTCAATGCACAAATTTTTCATGAAGTTAATTTGCCGGTGAATAATCTTCATTGCATTTAATAGGCACTGAATTTAGCAATGTAAATATTATCAATAAAGCAACTAAATTAACGTTTAAATAAAAACTTACAGAATGGATGGGATTCGAACTAACGTCTAGCCAGTCCCAGGGCTAGGAGATCAATGTGCTTCAAAAAAAAAATAGTGAAAAACTTCAGGTTTGATTACTTTTAAAAAGTGTTACAAAATGATGAGTACTGTACCAGTACAAAGTTCCTTTCCAGTTTCAAATATATGTAGATGGCCCGTGAATATTCGCAAACCTACATATGTAACAGCCTCTGTGTGGTTCACCTTCACAGACGAATCATTAGTTTCGAGAGTGTTAGTGAACGGGTTCATTCGACTTCCTCAGCTTCACATATCGGCTCTACTGTGACCATTCATGCACTAGATAATGTAGTGCGTGTGTGTGTGTGTGTGTGTGTGTGTGTGTGTGTGTGTGTGTGTGTGTGTGTGTGTGTGTGTGTGTGTGTGTGTGTGTGTGTGTGTGTGTGTGCCTCTGTGTGTGCCTCTGTGTGTGCCTGTGTGTGTGCCTGTGTGTGTGTACTCACCTAATTGTACTCATCTAATTGTGGTTGCAGGGGTCGAGACTCAACTCCTGGCCCCGCCTCTTCACTGAGTGCTACTAGGTCCTCTCTCTCCCTGCTCCGTGAGCTGTGTGTGTGTGTGTGTGTGTGTGTGTGTGTGCGTGTAATTCAGTGATAATGTTTTATATACATTACGCGGGAATGTTTGCTGATACGAATTTAAAATTAAAGTGGTAAATATAATCCTGCAGCCTATATGATGTGACAAGGTTAATTGATACCATTAACCGGAATTTTATTGCAAATTTATATTTAATATATTTTTGAGATACACTTGACGTTGGCAAAAGTGAATTTACACAGGTGGATCACACAAGGTATATATATATACGCAAATATGTAATTATATTCTCATTGCATATATGTAAAATGCACTTTTATCCGTAGTTTAGAAGTTGACGTAATATTGATGCCAGCGAGCAAAAATATTGCAGCTGTAACGAACAAGGTGCAACACGAGTGATATTTATATTAGTTTACATAATGAAGAGTTAGGGGAAATCCGTGAGAACCACTGACTGGTTACAACCATCAGGCGAGGACGAGGGTGGCGAGGTGAAGGGTCACACCAGTGTGAATACTTTGTGTGTTGAGGTAAGTGAGAGGGAACGAATCAGGGGACAACACACAGTTATTTGCTGTGATATAGAGCTCTCGTAATCAGGTAGGTGGCCACCACGCTATTACTCAGAAAGTTTCTCAATTATTATTGAAGTAACATTCCGGTACCAGGGCAGTGGGAGCATGGTAGTGGGAGCATTGTAGTGGGAGCATTGTAGTGGGAGCATGTTAGTGGGAGCATGGTAGTGGGAGCATGGTAGTGGGACCATGGTAGTGGGAGCATGGTAGTGGGACCATGGTAGTGGGACCATGGTAGTGGGACCATGGTAGTGGGACCATGGTAGTGGGACCATGGTAGTGGGACCATGGTAGTGGGACCATGGTAGTAGGACCACTCATAGCCTTTAAGGAACTTTAGGGCTATGAGTTTCTCATCGACTGTTTCTGTCATAATTCTCCGCTTATCAAGAATTATTTAATAATTTCTTCCCTACTGATTCGTTACATACAACAGAACTATGGGTAGAAATGCGTTTTTTTTCAATAAACAAATTAGTTCCCCATCATCCTCCGTCTTAATGAGTGCTTACTCACTTGGGTAATGGAACTTACTGCCCATCAACTACACGAGGGTCAATAAGGCTGCATGTGACCTGTTCACCACCAGTCAAGAAACACTTTAATCCATAAAATAGAGATTAAAATTTATCAGTGGAGATACACAGAGAGATATACACTTCTCGGGGGTATGTACTCTGTTACTGGAGTTTTGAGTCGAGAGGTTCTCGAGAACCTCTCGACTCAAACCTGCCTGTTGGACACTATTGTATTTTATTGCCTAATTGAGTGTTATTACGTAGGTTAGAGATGCACTTTATGGTCCCACGTTTTCACTTCCTGTTGGTAGATTTTACTTTAAATATTCGTTTTCTCTAAACCTAAGAGCAACAGAATAGTGAAGCACTGCAGAAGGCATACTGGCGCTTGTTTCAATTTCTATTGACTTCTTGTAGTCTCTCTCACTTTTGCTGTCTCCTTATTTTTTTGTTTACTCCTCCAAGTAGGTTCCCTGATGCTGGTGAGACGCTTTTCATCCAGGGAACTGAACTTGCTTCTTCTCTTTCTTGAACCGACCCTGATTACCTTTCATTGTCCGGCTGTTGTATGATCCTTACGGGTTTAGCGGTTTTTCCCGAAATATAATAATAAGAGTAACAGAACATTTAGATTTTGATAGCAATATACGAATTGTTATTTACGTTCGTGTGAAACGTGTGGGTGTTTTCTTACGTTCGTGCGAGACGTGTGGGTGTTTTCTTACGTTCGTGCGAGACGTGTGGGTGTTTTCTTACGTTTGTGCGAGACGTGTGGGTGTTTTCCTACGTTCGTGCGAGACGTGTGGGTGTTTTCCTTACGTTCGTGCGAGACGTTGTGGTGTTTTCTTACGTTCGTGCGAGACGTGTGGGTGTTTTCTTACGTTCGTGCGAGACGTGTGGGTGTTTTCTTACGTTCGTGCGAGACGTGTGGGTGCTTTCTTACGTTAGTGCGAGACGTGTGGGTGTTTTCCTACGTTCGTGCGAGACGTGTGGGTGTTTTCTTACGTTCGTGCGAGACGTGTGGGTGTTTTCTTACGTTCGTGCGAGACGTGTGGGTGTTTTTTTACGTTCGTGCGAGACGTGTGGGTGTTTTCTTACGTTCGTGCGAGACGTGTGGGTGCTTTCTTACGTTAGTGCGAGACGTGTGGGTGTTTTCCTACGTTCGTGCGAGACGTGTGGGTGTTTTCTTACGTTCGTGCGAGACGTGTGGGTGTTTTCTTACGTTCGTGCGAGACGTGTGGGTGTTTTCTTACGTTATTTTCTTATTAGTTCATTAACTTCTATTTAATAATGATGTTATTAGTAAAGAAACTAATGTTTAGGCATAAATTCTCTTTATATCCTAAATGCAGGTGTGGAGGTGGCTGGCGCCAGCCTCCCGCCACACCTGATTACTGCTGCAGGTGTGGAGGTGGCTGGCGCCAGCCTCCCGCCACACCTGATTACTGCTGCAGATGTGGAGGTAACTGGTACCAGCCTCCCCCCACACCTGATTACTGCTGCAGGTGTGGAAGTGGCTGCGCCAGCCTCCGCCACACATTATGCTGCAGATGTGGAGGTAACTGGTACCAGCCTCCCCCCACACCTGATTACTGCTGCAGATATGGAGGTAGCTGGTACCAGCCTCCCGCCACACCTCATTCTGAGACGCAGGTAGCTCCAGCGTCACGACATAAATCTCCTGACGTAAGAGGTAGCGAATGTGTCGAATGAAATTATCGATTTCCAATTATCAGAAAGTTATTGTTTCATGAATTTTCAAGTCATGATTGATGATGCAGCAAGACTCTTGATAATGATGTAAAGAATTCCATTTCAGATAAGTGTAAATTTACAGATCGTCGTGGGACAGCTCACGCACCGAATTTCAGGGATGTTTATATATAATTAAATGTTGGTTCTCAGTGTATGCTGGTGATAAGTTGTGGTTGAAGATGTCTGATATTAAGTGGGTTTTGCCAGGGAGATAGTTTTATATTGTGTAATTAGGGTAAAAAACGTAATAAACTTAATATAACCCAAGGTAATTCATCGTGACCCAACGTAACCTAAACCAACATGACCCACCTTAACCCAACATAATCCAACTCACTAACCCAGTAAACCTAACGTAACAGTACGCAACTTACTCCGCCATCGGCAGACACGGAGCTGGTAAGACTTTGTTTAGGTTCTCTGTGATTGGCCAGGCACATCGACTGATTCAATTACTGCTGATTGGCCCAGACATGGCATTCCAGCCAAAATTAAGACACTACTTTACCTGGGGATAACATTCCCACAAATCAGTGGGAGAAACAAAATACCATGGGAGGTGTCGTGTGGGACAGCATAAAAACATACCTCCATGTAGATTTTTTTTGGTATATTGAATTTCCAGATAATAAGATGAATATTCTTGATATTTTTTTTATATTCAAGTAATAAAACGGATTTCGTTTATTTTTTATAAGCAAAATTAACGTTTTGCTTATGATGCTGATGATGAGGGAGGAAGAGGCTCTTGATCCAAGAAACTGGACAAGTGCTACACTCTCTTCAAACGTGTCTGAATGCCTTCCATTACCACTCTGCCCCCAACACCCAAAGCGGTGTATGGCCCTTACTGGTTTAGCGCTCCCCCTCATGAATGTAGTAGTAGCATTAATAACTATTATAATAGTAATGATATAATTATTATAATCTCATTAGTAATCCACATGGAGACAGAAACTCAAAAAATTAATTGGTCTGCATATTTCGACCCACCGTTGTGGTCCTCTTCAGCAGACACAAATACGAAAGGAGAGCATAGGAAGACAGGTCAGTGTGTGGGAAGACAGGTCAGTGTGTGGGAAGACAGGTCAGTACGTGGGAAGACAGGTCAGTGCGTGGGAAGAGAGGTCAGTGCTTGGGAAGACAGGTCAGCGCGTGGGAAGACTGGTCAGCACATGGGAAGACAGGTCAGCACATGGGGAGACAGGTCAGTGCGTGGGAAAACAGGTCAGCACATGGGAAGACAGGTCAGTGCGTGGGAAGACAGGTCAGCGCGTGGGAAGACAGGTCAGCACGTGGGAAGGCAGGCCAGAACGTGGGAAAACAGGTCGGTATGGTGTCAGTCCTTGAAGTAGGTGACTGTAACTAAGCTTAAAATTTGAACAAGTGTCTCTGTGCTATGTAATTCCTGATTTTGTGTTGGCGTTCTGTGTTACTCTGGGTGCTGGTATGTACTTCTTATGGGCGAATTTTGAAATGACGTCGGTTTCCATTGTCCCTGTGAGATGTTATAATTAGGGGTAGTAGCTATGAGGACAGATTCTATGAATTTGTATTTGTAAGCGCAGTTTGATTTGTGTTTGATTTGATGGCGGCACCTTCCCAAAGGATATTATTGTGATTGTTATTGCTCACATGTTAAAAACAGCTGAATTCTCATGCCAATAAGGTATTGCTCTCAGTGTTTAATGATGCTTGTAGATATCATCCCGTTGGTCTGTCCGATGTATACTTGGTTGCAGTCTCTGCATGGTATCTTAGTAGACGCCTGGTGTGTCTTATGTAACTGGATGCTTGTGTTTTTTTTGGAAAGAAATTCCGGAGTTTATGAGGATAGAATGACTATGTTAATCTCTTTGTTTAGACTATTGATCGTTCCCTGATGCCAGGTTACCGTGACAACTGCACCCACAAATCAGTTAATACACAAGCAAAGAACAAAAAAGACATTTAAGATTTTGTCATTAGGGCCAGCGTGGCAGTGACGAACTCTAGCTCAAGTCCTCTCAAAGCCGTCATCATAACTCACGAAATTGCATTAAACCACAGTATGAATGGGGTTAGAACCCAAGGCAGGTGAATCGTTAAACTCGTAAGCCACTAGGCCAGCTGGCTAGTATATTGCACACTCTATATGCATCCTGTGGACGGTAGAGTAAGAGCATATGGATACATAAAAGGCCTACGGACGAGGCCTCAATAGGGTTATCAGGACCACATCTGAACCAATATTATTAATTGTTTTACCTCTTTCAAGCAAACTTTAGATATTTGTTTAATATGTCTGGAATCTTGTTTGATTTCATTATTATGATACCTCAGTATATGACACAGGTTATAAGACTGTCCACATACTTTGCATTTAGTTTGATCATCATCTGCAAGAAACAATGAAAATCAGGGCAAGGGAGGGAGGTGAGGGGAAGGGGTGTCGGGTGAGGGGAGAGGAAGTGATGGTAGGTGTGAGGAGGGGGGCACTACTCCCCTCGTCGTGTTAGGGGAGGGGGACCCCCTCCAGACACACGCTCCAGCACTGACATAATCCAATAAGTTTCTCGAGTCACTTCAACCATATGACGACTTTCACCTTTAATGATTCTGCGAAGCAACACATTCCCTCCCTCTCTCTCTCTCTCTCTCTCTCTCTCTCTCTCTCTCTCTCTCTCTCTCTCTCTCTCTCTCTCTCTCTCTCTCTCTCTCTCTCTCTCCTCTCTCCTCACAGTATCCCACTAAACCAAAAGATTTTACAAGAGAATCAATCTCTCATTATTATCCCTCCCTTCCTCCCTTCTCTTTCCCTCCGTTATCCCTTCTTCCCTCCTTCCTTACCTCCCTGTCCCTTCCCTCCCGCCAGGTTTATTGCCTGGAGTTAACGATGCCTTTCCTCTTGTTTTTCTGCGGCTGTTGGCGTTTTAGAATTTTGACATAGATTTATTGCCTCGAAATCGAGATCGACATTGACCATAGCCCTGGTAAGAGAGGATAAGGAAGAGAGACGAAGAATAATAGAAAAGGGTTAAATAGGTAAGGGAAAAGAACAGGACAACAAAAAAAAAGTAAGTGACCCATCCACTTTTGAATTGAGGTTAGTTAAGATTCTTTGTGCTGTTTACATTTACGTCAAAATAAAATGTGAATATACGTTGCATTCTGCACGACCCAGATAACATGCACTTGTATTCATGAAAGGGGTGTATGCATACATGCATGGCAGGTGTGGGGTATGCAATTTTTCCATGAATTTGATTTATTTTTGGTAGAAGGTCACTGCCCAGGAGGCTTGTGGGTGCCCACTGGAAACACAGTGTGATGTTACTTGACACTTGCTAGGCTCGAGGTTCTGCCTGGGTTATTTTTCGAAAGTTTAGGTATTTTTAATGTGTCATATTATTGATGGATTTATCTACTCTGCACATTGATTGTTCACTATCCTTAGCCTTGGAAACTCATCCTTGTGACCGTGACTTCTCACTACTCGCGAAATCATTGTAACACAGTTGGTCGAGTGGCTTAAGCACTGGCCTTGAGTTTTACAACTCACTCGCCATAGGTTCAAACCCCACCCGTTCCGTGGTTTGTGACGTCTCACGTTTTGTCGCAGGGTTATCCAAGGCGTTCTGTGTTGGGTTCACAGTTCACATAGTTTGTGGTGGTAATAGGCTGAGGTGGATTTTTCCTGTACGGTAAATACAGATTGTTTATACTGTCCAGATGGCATTTTCTGAACTTTTCTAGTGTAACAGGATGGAGGTCCTCCAATCTGACTCAGTCAGTCCGGTGTTCGAGACAAACGAATAACTTTGTTCTGTACTCTCTGGAATTTCAGCACACTGGTTTTATTTGTCAGTACTCTAACATCCGTGTGCGGCCCGCACGCGGATGTTAGAGTACTGAACGTTTCTTCGTCTTGTAGAGATGTTTCACGATGTAGGACGGGGCTCGTCTGAACCTATACAATGTTGGTGGAGACGGGATTTTGATCAAATAATTATATCACAGATCTATTTGGAGTTTCAACAGCGTGTCGGGTTTATAACACAAGATCTTGGTGCTCTTGATAGGAATATCCCTGATCGTAATTCTTTTATTGCCCAAGATCTTTTTTTGGGTAACATCCAGTGGTACTAGTTTTTACTTTACCAGAGTTGGTGGTAATATTCCATTTCTTCTCCCAGTTAGTAGTCCTGTTCAGTTTCTCATTTTTATTTTCAGTCACTTTCTCGTGTTTGCGTTTGCTATTGTTACCTGCCAGGGTGGAGGACACATATTTAGTAGTCAGGAAAACTGGGTTAAGATAATGTTATGGTATTCAGGTTGGGGAAAGTCGTTGATGATAGATGTTAATCAGCACAGCTAGTAACCTAAATTAATATTCATTGTATATTTATTTGTGTGTATTAGTAGTTAGGCACGTGCTAGAAGGCACGGCGAAAGTATAGTCTCGTGGAATGTGTGTTATGATATGTTTTATGTGGCGCGTTAGATGTTATGAGGAATTGGTATGTGTTATCTTACTAAAATCAAGATGAACCATTTGGATAATCTTATTCATGTCCTAGTTTTGGATTCTTTTAAAATATTTACATATCCTAGTATTTTACTGATAATGTAGCATGTGTATTTTCTTGCATTTTAAGCGTGAACTTCACGTTATGCAATGTTGTTATAAAAGTTTGATTTTCTTGGTTGTTACATTAATATTGATATTATACATTGTTGGTGTATATTCTTCTGCTTATAAAGGTGTATGGATGTGCAGGAATGTAATGTTCATATCTGTTTTAGTCTTTAATTTTATATTTTTGTGTTTTGTAGTTCATGCATCACCAACTTTTGGTAAATACTCATTAAGTTTTTAGATGAGGTCAGGGTATGATGCTAAATGTTAGGATAATTAACGTATGTTTCTTAGAACGGTGAATGTAAATATTTTAAGGGGGGGGAGAAGCGTCAGCTGTGGCTACACTGGCAATAGTAATTATTGTAAAAGGAGGGTTTGTAGGATATGTTGTGGGTTGTGTATCTGGTTGTAATAAGGCCATTATCTATAGTGTTTATTTTCTGTACTGGGATTGTGTAACAGAGGTTATTGTTAATATCCAGTTAGTTTTAATTTTATTATACTCATATATTCTTGTATTTGTTCTATGTTTTAAATAAAAAAAAGTCAGCACAGCACTCAGGCGGTCATATCTTGGTAGATATGAACACTTAAGTTACATTGCTGTTGAAGGAAGTGATACTTCTGTTGTTCAAGGTGTATTTCATTCTCAGTTGTGGTCCGAGAGTCAACTAGTACAAACATTAGGCCTAAAGACTATCAAATTTCCTTGTTTACGTCTCTTGGTGAAATAATTGCCAGACTACCTTGTTGACTTAATTTGGGGACAGAATCACGAATGATATTGAGAGCTTGTTGAGCTGCCCTCTGGTTCGTCAAGCCAAACTGCTTTTCGGTGAGAAGGTGGTGGTATTCCATGTATTAGCTTAATCTATTTAGAGAATATTTTCTCAAAGACGTTTTCAGTGATTTCTAAGATAGATGGACCTCTGGTACTCCAGCCGGTGCTTAGCCTCATTAGACTTAACAATGAATATCACTAACTATTTTGAATAATTCTGGGAAATAACCTGAGGCCAAAATGACATTGTAGACGTTAAGCAACGATTTCTGTAGTTAATGAACAGTCATTTTACTCGTTTGGTTCCTATTTCAGAGTCTGGGGCTTTGTTTATTGCCTTACTAATGATCATCTCATCTTCTGGAGGGTGATGGGTCTGATGAAGAGGTAATCCTTTACGAGACTAACCATTTTTATTGTAGGGAAAGGCTTGAATCTACATTTTCGTCTGAGCTTCTTGACCGAGCGATAGCGGGTGTTACTGAACCTTTACTGCTGTTATGGGGGACTATCCTTTCCCACACAGATCCCATGAGGCTCGTTGAGTCTTGGTGGTCATTAGCGTTGATGGTCGTTACCTCAGTCTTCGTCTGTGAATGTGTACTCCAGGTACGCTGTGAGACTAGTTGAGGCCTCCAGTAGTTACTGTATTTACCTCTACAACTGGCAGGATGTGTCTTGCACTGGTTTACCTAGTGATCCAGGTATTTACTGATATGCACTCTGTGGAGTCTTGCAAGGCCGATGCTGTGGGCTGTCCTGTCTAGTTATGTCTATTGCATTCCATCTAGTAACTCTCATTTTATATATTATTTCACTAGGTTTGAACTGCCGGCAAACTCCGGTGGATACTTGGTCGCAGCGCGCCGAAGAGGCTTCATTAATTCTGTCGTGGACGGTTGTTATGGCTTGATCGATGGCGGCAGAAGGTTGATTCTCTAACACGAGGAACTAATTGTCACAGAGAAATTTCCTATAAGGATCAAAGTCTAGAGATTTTAAGGTTGGGTTTAGCTGTTGAAGAGAAATAGAAAGAGTTGACTAGAAGTGGAATTAAAGCAGAAATGTTGTTTGATCCAGTTTTACCTCCTGGGAGCACACTGGATACCTGAAGGATTTCTTTCAGGGATCATCCTCCCCCCCCGTTCACGGTCCTAGACCAGACCTTCAGGTGGCTCAAGACCTGATCGACAGGCTGTTACTGCTGGCCGCATGTCCAACAACGCAACAAGTCGTTTGACTTTATTTAAAACAACGACTGCGATTCCCGAATTACGTCCTACCAGCATCTTCAAAATAACTGTCTTAGAAGGTCATTTGTTTTTGTGGCTGGACCTCTTGTTGAAGGTAGAGGTCCGTGGTCCACGCATTTTCTTTGGTTGAGGATCTGCATGACCTGGGCATGTTCAGATATTCTCAGGAATTGAACATGTATCTAATTCCTCGTCTTGTGGGTAATGTATACCATTATTGTAATGAAACTGGAGGTTGGATTTTACTGTTTTTTACACAAATCAATTTTACAGGTTAAGAGCTGTTATCCTGCTGTTATCGAAGCACAGCCCTGTCTGAGGCATAATGCCACCCCCCAGGATGCCACCCACACCTGTTGACTAACACCCAGGTACCTACTTGCTGCTAGGTGAACAGGGACAGCAGGTGTAAGGAAACACGCCCAGTGTTCCCACCCGTACTCGGAATCGAGCCGCGGACACTCAGTGTGTAAGCTGAGTACGCTACCAATCGAGCTACGAGACATAAGAACTGCTTGGGAACTTGCGGGGGAAAGGGCTCTCACAGATGGAGCATTATTGTGGGCTTTACGCTGTCTTCTTCTTAGCCTTCTCTATTTTCTTGATTTTAGTTTTGCGAGTTTGTCAGTCCATGGAGACGGGGGGTAAGACAGGGGAAGGGGTACACCAACGCACAGCAAACATTTGAGGTTTGCCCTTGGTTCATGCATTTCCCAGCTGGATTCGAGCATTTATTAGAAAAATAGCCGAACCCGAAGCACTTAAAACCATTGCAAGATTTTGCCGTATATCTTCGAAATTTTGTCAGAGTTGCATCTGGTAGCACAGCAGAGCAGTCCCTCGGACATGACTTGTCTGATATTTTCTGGCAACTGGGGAGTTAGGTTGCGTGGAGTGGAAGAACTCAGAATTATGAGGTGTATAAGGTCTGAAGCTTAGAATCCTTGGTTTTAACTTTTAATTTGGTAAATATTTTTCCTTTGGCAGACAATAAGGCGGATGATTCTGACCACAAAAAAAAATCGTAACTGGGCCTAGAAGAACTCTGGGAGCAATGAGACTGATACATTTAAAGCCTTAAGAAGAACTTCCCAAGATGATAACGAGATAATTCTCTTTGAACGCCGTTTCATAAAACAGATTTAGAGGCGACCTTGAGTAAGATAACAACGATAAAGTGTTGATAGCACGTTGAAGATAGAATTTTGATATAGATATAGAAGCCTTAGGTGGAAGACGAACACTGGTAAAAGAAATGACTTTGTGCCCTATTGTACAGACAGACCAGTGGTTCATTCTCGCACGGGAGACGTGGGTTATCTTTCCTTACATACGTTACCTCTCTTCACTTGGCAGAAAACTTGTACCCTGATGCTAGTCTTCGTACACCTGCTGCTCCTGGGAGTCATCATACTGGATATAAAGATATATTATACCACTGGAGAAAAGGACAAAGTAATGACTTATTACATCCTCAATGGAAATGTTTTGATCCTGAGACTATGGTCTTTCCAATTACACATAAATTTAAGAAAAACATAAGCTAAACTTGTCGTGAAGACTGTTGAGAAGAAGCTAGGTCTAGCAGCAAGTCAGCTGGCAGCTCTCTAGTGATAGGACAAGTGAAGATTTTTTTCTCGATTGTTTGTGCCACTGTCTCGGCAATACTGTCGACTTCTAGCCAGCATTTTGTGTAACTGCTTATTGTAGCAGTAAGGTAGACTTCCAAACAAATGCACCTGTAGAGAGAAAGGTTCGGTGAAGCTTATGTCCTTGTGCGCTGCTGAAATCGTTCCCGCTGCACTCATGTTTTCATTAAACCCCCAAAAATATCTCACCCATTACTAAGGAAGACTGGAAAACACCATCCAAATAACACTAGGCCACCTCAGCACCGCCCAGTCCAGTTCCACCCAGCCCAAAGTCACCAAGTACATGCTAGGCCAGCCAAGTTAACTCCCCCCTACGCTCACCTGGTCCATCCAAGCCCCGTCCACCTTTGCCCTGGTGTTGACATTGTTGATCAGCGTTCGTTGCTGCTGCAAGTTAGCAGCGTTCATGTTTGCCGGAAGTTAGTAATTCCTAAGTTAAACTATTAGCCATTACACTGACCCATCTAAGTCAACGACTTTTAGATCCTTACGTAAAATGTTTTATTGGAAGATTTGGGGTCAAGTTAGCACCAAGGATGAAGTCTTCCGAATGTTACTTTGGAAGATCTTAAAAATCTTAAGACAAAAGATCTCGAAAATCTTCGTAAGATTTCATGGATCTTTCAATGAAGATCTTAAAAAAACTCTTACGATGGAAATCTCAGTTATCTTACATTGTATGATCTCGAAAATCGTACATGGAAAAATCCCAAAGATCTTACCTGAGATCTAAAACAAATCTTCGTTTGAAGCAATTATCAATTCAGCATTCAACTCTCCCCCGATCTCTCTCCTCTCTCTCTCTCTCATATAACCATATTTTTTAAAGGAGTGGACTGGGAAGCCAGCAGAAAATTTCGGTCAAATGGCCAAAAGCTTAAGCGGCGGGTCATTATAAGACTAAGACCCGCGTCAGGAAACACTTTCCCTGTATCCTGACCAAACTTACCTAACCAATTTGGTACGTATATAGGTGCTGAATATCTAGTAACTATTTCCTGTGTTAAATCTTAGACTGATAGATGTTATCGAGTGGATAGCCTGTCAGAACACATTTCGAACGCACCTGCTGGTGTAGGGCTGACACGTTTCACCAACGCAACTCGCGTAAGACAATGTCACTGAGGTACAGCGAAAAAATATCTTTCGTTTTAGAGATCCCAAAGAGAGAGGAGGACCGTGGGCGCACCTTTAGCTGCCTTTGACTTACACATATCCTAAACGTGACAAAAATGTTAGAAGGATGAGTTTAGGATATGTATGAATAATGGGATATGCGTTCTCCCTCGAGGGTAAGTTGAGCAGTATGGTGGTGTATACTTATATGTACTCGCCTATATGTGGTTGTAGGGGTCGATTCACTGCTCCTGGCCCCGCCTTTTCGATAGTTGTTACTAGGTTACTCCCAGCTCTATACATTACCTTGTGTGTGTGTGTGTGTGTGTGTGTGTGTGTGTGTGTGTGTGTGTGTGTGTGTGTGTGTGTGTGTGTGTGAATGAAGGATAAATGGCGTGCAAGAGGTATGCGTGGCGTGTAAAAGGTATAGGTGGCGTGTAAGAGGTATGAGTGGCGTGTAAGAGGTATGGGGGCCGTATAAGATACATGAGAGGCGTGTAAGAGGTATGGGTGGCGTGTAAGAGTATGCGTGGCATGTAAAAGGTATAGGTGGCGTGTAAGAGGTATGGGGGCCGTATAAGATGCATGAGAGGCGTGTAAGAGGTATGGGTGGCGTGTAAGAAGTATGGGTGGTACGCAGGAGGTATGGGTGGCGTGTAAAAGATATGGGTGGTGTGTAAGAGGTA
>NC_069435.1:16408274-16455774 GCF_026875155.1 Cherax quadricarinatus | reverse complement strand
GTAGTTACACTGTGGGAACACCCATCATGTGCTGCTAACTTGTTCTGTGTGGTAGTTACACTGTGGGAACACCCATCATGTGCTGCTAACTTGTTCTGTGTGGTAGTTACACTGTGGGAACACCCATGATGTGTTGCTAACTTGTTCTGTGTGGTAGTTACACTGTGGGAACACCCATGATGTGTTGCTAACCTTATTCTTGTGGTAGTTACACTGTGGAACACCCATCATGTGCTGCTAACTTATTCTGTGTGGTAGTTACACTGTGGGAACACCCATCATGTGCTGCTAACTTATTCTGTGTGGTAGTTACACTGTGGGAAACACCCATCATGTGCTCTAACATTATTCTGTGTGGTAGTTACACTGTGGGAACACCCATCATGTGCTGCAAACTTATTCTGTGTGGTAGTTACACTGTGGGGAACACCCATCATGTGCTGCTAACTTATTCTGTGTGGTAGTTACACTGTGGGAACCACCATCATGTGCTGCTAACTATTCTGTGTGGTAGTTACACTGTGGGAACACCCATCATGTGCTGCTAACTTATTCTGTGTGGTAGTTACACTGTGGGAACACCCATCATGTGCTGCTAACTTATTCTGTGTGGTAGTTACACTGTGGGAACACCCATCATGTGCTGCTAACTTTGTTACTGTGGGTAGTTACCCTGTGGGAACACCCATCATGTGCTGCTAACTTATTCTGTGTGGTAGTTACACAGTGGGAACACCCATCATGTGCTGCTAACTTGTTCTGTGTGGTAGTTACCCTGTGGGAACACCCATCATGTGCTGCTAACTTATTCTGTGTGGTAGTTACACTGTGGGAACACCCATCATGTGCTGCTAACTTATTCTGTGTGGTAGTTACCCTGTGGGAACACCCATCATGTGCTGCTAACTATTCTGTGTGGTAGTTACACTGTGGGAACACCCATCATGTGCTGCTAAAACTTATTCTGTGTGGTAGTTACACAGTGGGAAACCCATCATGTGTGCTAACTTATGATCGTGTGGTAGTTACACCTGGTGGGAACACCATCATGTGCCGCTAACTTAATACTCTGTGTGGGTAGTTACACTGTGGAACACCCATCATGTGCTGCTAACATTATTCTGTGTGGTAGTTACACAGTGGGAACACCCATCATGTGCTGCTAACTTATTCATGTGTGGTAGTTACACTGGGTGGAACACCCCATCATGTGGCTGCAACTTATTCTGTGTGGTAGTTACACTGTGGGAACACCCATCATGTGCTGCTAACTTATTCTGTGGTAGGTACCTGTGGGAACACCCTCATGTGCTGCTAACTTATTCTGTGTGGTAGTACACTGTGGGAACAACCCATCATGTGCTGCTAACTTATTCTGTGTGGTAGTTACACTGTGGGAACACACCACATGAGTGCTGCTAACTTATTCTGTGTGGTAGTTACACTGTGGGAACACCCATCATGTGCTGCTAACTTATTTCGTGTGGTAGTTACACTGTGGGAACACCCATCATGTGTTGCTAACTTGTTCTGTGTGGTGTTACACTGTGGGAACAACCCATCATGTGCTGCTAACTTATTCTGTGTGGTAGTTACACTGTGGGAACACCCATCATGTGCTGCTAACTTATTCTGTGTGGTAGTTACACTGTGGGAACACCCATCATGTGCTGCTAACTTGTTCTGTGTGGTAGTTACACTGTGGAACACCCATCATGTGCTGCTAACTTATTCTGTGTGGTAGTTATACTGTGGGAACACCCATCATGTGCTGATACCTTATTCTGTGTGGTAGTTACACTGTGGGAACACCCATCATGTGCTGCTAACTTGTTCTGTGTGGTAGTTACACTGTGGGAACACCCATCATGTGCTGCTAACTTATTCTGTGTGGTAGTTACACTGTGGGAACACCCATCATGTGCTGCTAACTTATTCTGTGTGGTAGTTACACTGTGGGAATACCCATCATGTGCTGCTAACTTATTCTGTGTGGTAGTTACACTGTGGGAACACCCATCATGTGCTGCTAACTTATTCTGTGTGGTAGTTACACTGTGGGAACACCCATCATGTGCTGCTAACTTGTTCTGTGTGGTAGTTACACTGTGGGAACACCCATCATGTGCTGCTAACTTATTCTGTGTGGTAGTTACACTGTGGGAACACCCATCATGTGCTGCTAACTTGTTCTGTGTGGTAGTTACACTGTGGGAACACCCATCATGTGCTGCTAACTTGTTCTGTATGGTAGTTACCCTGTGGGAACAAAAGTTAGCTACGTTTGCCTGCCTTATTCCATCACATTAGATGGTACTCATACAAGGTATAAAAGTCTGTCAGCCCTAGCTAGGAGACTTCAGTAGCGTCAGAATTAGCTGGGAGTCAGAATTGTCAGCCTGAGCTGAGGCAAGACTTCAGTAGTGTCATCCTGAGCTGGGAGACTTTAGTAGGGTGTTTCGGTAAGGGTTCTTTAGCTACGGCAGCTTCAAAGGTTTCCTTTCAGCAGAGGTGGAGTTACTATCACTTGTGAATTACCACCTCTGAGGGGGATGATGATCGCTGTTGTGATGATGGAGGGGGGGAAGGGAATTAATGATCAGGGAGGGGTGGGGGTAGGTTGCTAGTCCGCACAACCTCGCGAAACACTGTATGAAGAGAATCTGGCGAAAGTCGTGTATTGACAACGGCGTTGAGACACTCCCCCCCCCCCAAATCCCCCGGGTCACCTCCCTTACCACTTCCTCCCCACAATCACCTTTCCAAACTTCTTCTTCAAACTGCCCCCCTGCCTCTCCCTGGCCCCCTGCCCCCCTGCCCCTCCGCGCCTAATACCGCCTCCCCGAACTTCTACCACCCTTTCCCCACCACCCCTTCCCTACCACCCTTCCCTACCACCCTTCCTATCACCCCTTCCCCAACCTCTCCTATCACCCCTTCCCAAAACCTCTTCTATCACCCCTTCCCAAAACCTCTTCTATCACCCTTTCCCAAAACCTCTCCTACCACCCCTTTCCCAGACCTTTCCTACTACCCGTATGTCCCCACTTCTCACAACAGGAAGACCCCTTCACTGGGTCAATGGATGCCTAACAGGAAGAAAACAATAAATATCCGGGAAGAAGCATCAGAGGTGGTGAGTCCCTCAGCCTGGAGAAGAGTTCAGCTCCATGGAACAATATTTCCAGACCATGGAGCTGAACTCTTCTCCAGACTGAGGGACTGACCACTTCAAATACTATTTTTCCAAGGTTGATGGACTGATTACATCTTCATTTCACTACTACACCTGTTGTCTCTATATTTGACTGAAGAAATCTACTGTGCAGGCGAAACGTTTCAACAATAAAGATACCCAACTGCTGCACATGTGTCTTACACATCAATTTGTCGGTATTCTATACCATTTTCAACTTTTTTGAAGAAAAAAAACAGACAATAAACTTTATAACTTCCTCGTGATGGCTTAAAAATTAATATAATTAGATGCATGTATAAGTTTGATGTACAGAGTAAATTTCTGCTTTAGTGTCGCCTCTGATGGTGTGCGGGCAGAGAGTGGAAAAAAAACTGACAATTGGAAACGAAGACGCTGACAGCAGAGAATCATTTTAAAAGGTTTCTCTTTTGAAAGGATTCCCCGCTAGGTGTTTTTATTTCTCCTCTGCGACGTGTGTCAAGAAAGGACCGGTGAACCTGGTGTGAAAATGCTGAGAAAATTGAAGCACTTGTTGGAACTCCTTGTAACTATTATCACTAAACACAACTAACTCGCACATAGAAGAGAGAAGCTTAAGACGGCATTTTGGTCCGTCTTGGGCCATTTACAGAGTCACACGGACCGAAACGTCGTCTTAAGCTTTTCTCTCCAATGTGCTGGTTGTGTTTTGTTCCAGTCACGGTATTGTTCCTTTTTTTTCTTGTCATACCATTTGGTGAAAATCCCATCTATATTCGTACAAGGGCGCGACTGTGTGATGTGTCTGACAGTGTGGTTTGCAGAGTACCCAATGTACTCTCCGGCAACAGAGTACCCCATGTACTCTCCGGAAACAGAGTACCCCATGTACTCTCCGGCAACAGAGTACCCCATGTACTCTCCGGAAACAGAGTACCCCATGTACTCTCCGGCAACAGAGTACCCCATGTACTCTCCTGCTACAGACTACCCCATGTACTCTCCGGCTACAGACTACCCCATGTACTCTCCGGCTACAGACTACCCCATGTACTCTCCGGCTACAGACTACCCCATGTACTCTCCGGCTATAGAGTACCCCATGTACTCTCCAGCTACAGAGTACCCCATGTACTCTCCGGCTATAGAGTACCCCATGTACTCTCCGGCTACAGAGTACCCCATGTACTCTCCGGCTATAGAGTACCCCATGTACTCTCCGGCTACAGACTACCTCATGTACTCTCCGGCTACAGAGTACCCCATGTACTCTCCGGCCACAAAAAATGAACAACATAATCTGGCAACACATTGATGGCCTTGTCACATATATGGGAGGACAAGTGAGGCAACTATATCAACTTTTCAAGCAGCTCGATAATCTCTCACCCATGGTAAACACTATCATAAAGTTGATGAATAAGACACTTGTTGAACACTATTGTCAATCGGTTGTAAAACTACTGAAGCTTTGCACTTGTGTTTTATTCGTCAATCTCGCCAGGAAGTTCTAGGCTGAATTGGAAATAGAGAAACGCTACACAAATAAACAGCACATAGGAGAAAGAAGCTTATGACGACGTTTCAGTCACACTAACACAAAGGAGTGAGGGAGCCAGTATATATAAGCGAGGGTGACAGGGACGGGACCAAGAGAGGAAGAATAAGATGCAGTGGTAAGGCTGCTACTACTACACTACCAGCCTTATCACATCCTCTCTTGATCCCGTCCCTGTCCCCCTCGCCTATATATACAGGCCCTCTCACTCTTGTGTGTTAGTGTGACCGAAACGTCGCCATAAGCTTCTCTCTCCTATGTTCGGTTATTTGTATATTATTCCAGTCACGGTGTTGTGCCTTTTTGATCTTCAGAGAGAAACGCCTTCCGTTTCCTTAACACAATCGTCACCAGTGACAATAACAGTGAATTCATACTCTCCTTGCGTGACGACATGATCGTTGCTTTAAAAGCCAAGCTTGCAAAACCTGCCTAAAAAGCACAGCGTTGAGGAGGGAAATTTTGTAGACTTTTGCTTAAGGAAAATTGGGTAAATCAGCAGTGTGTTGTTACCTGAGGCGGCTGTTGGGGAAGTTGGGTCGTTTTGAGGGTAGGGAAGAGTGGGGATGGAGGGGAATAGAGGAAGGGATGGTGGGGATGGAAAGGGGTAGGGATACTGGGGATATACGATCTGTGTGGCTATTTTTTTTCCCTCTGCTCACAGCATCGTAAATTTTGGGGCCGCCAGACTTTGGGTGGAGAAGATGTGAGGAAGGAGGGAGGGGGAGACTGGGTGAGGAGGGGGGGGAGGGGGTGTAAGATTGGGGAGGTGGAAGAGGGTGGAAGATTGGGAGAGGAGGGAGTGGGAGGAAGACTGAGTGAAGGAGAGGATGGAAGATTGTGTGAGGAGGAAGAGGGTGGAAGATTGAGTGAGGGGTAAGGCGGGTGGAAGATTTAGTAATGGGGTGGAGAATGGGTGTGTGTATAGGATGGGATGATGGGGAAGGAAGAGAGACGCGGTAAAGAGTGAGAGTAAGGTGGAAGTGAAGACTAGCTACGAGAGCTACTGTGTATGATAAAAGAAAATAGATGAGAATATTTGCACATACACACCTAGTAGCACTCAGTGGCTGGGCCAGGAGCTGAGTCTCGACCCCTGCAACCACAATTGGTGAATACACCCCATACAACACACACACACACACCACACACACACACAAACACACACCACACCACACACACACACACACACCACACACAAAAACACAACACAACACACCACACCCACACACACACACAACCCCACACACAAAACACACAACACACACACACCCATACACACAACAACACACACACACACACCACCACACAACACAAACACCACCAACACATACACACCACGCACACAAACATACACACACACACACACAACACACATACCAACACAACACACACCACACACACACACACATACACACACACAACACAAAATACACACACAAAACACACACCACACACCCCCCACACACACACACACACACACACACTACACACACATACACACACACACACACACACACACACACACACACCACACCACACACACATACACACCACACACACACACACACACACACACACACACACACACACACACACCCCACAAACACACACACACACACACACACACACCACAAAACCCATACACACACACACACATACACAAAACACCACACACACACCACAACACACACCAAAACCAAAAACAAAACACAACATACACACACACACACACACAAACACACACACACACAACACACAACACACACTACACACACACACACACACACACAGGGTTCAGTCTCAGAGAAGTAATTGAAACAGTTTCAAGGGGAAACATTTTTCAATGCCTTCTTGAATCCATTGAAATATTTTTTATTCAAGCCAATTTTATTCCTACACAAGCAGTACATAAATATTTTGTTTGGTAACATGGCACGAAAGGAGTCACAACAGGTACACAAATGTAAACAAACCACGGTACGGGTGGGGCTCGAACTCACGCCAAGTGAGTCGTAAATCTCCAGATGTATTTTCAGCAATTAAAGTTCAAGAAGTTTAGCCTGAGTCTCAGATCTGAGGATCGTGCTCAAGCTTCATTAAGTCTTCCTTTCCTTGAACTGAAACAACGAGGTGCTGAAAGAGACTCTAAGTTGCGTAGGGATCCTCAGATTCTTGAGGAGCTTGGATGAGTTCCTTCCTCATGAGATGGTCTATTAAAGTGTTTACCTGGAGTTTACCTGGAGAGAGTTCCGAGGGTCAACCCCCCCCCCGTGGCCCGGTCTGTGACCAGGCCTCATGGTGGATCAGGTCCTAATCAACCAGGCTGTTACTGCTGGCTGAACGCAATCCAAAGTACGAACCACAGCTCGGCTGGTTAGGTACTGACTTTAGGTGCTTGTCCAGTGCCAGCTTGAAGACTGCCAGGGGTCTATTGGTAATTTCCCTTATGTATGCTGGGAGGCAGTTGAACAGTCTCGGGCCCTTGACACTTATTGTGTTGTCTCTTAACGTGCTAGTGACACCCCTGCTTTTCATTGGGGGTATGTTGCATCGTCTGCCGAGTCTTTTGCTTTCCTAGGGAGTGATTTTCGTGTGCAAGTTTGGTACTAGTCCCTCTAGGATTTTCCAGGTGTATATAATCATGTATCTCTCCCGCCTGCGTTACAGGGAGTACAAGTTCAGGAACTTCAAGCGTTCCCAGTAATTGAGGTGTTTTATCTCCGTTATGCGCGCCGTGAAGGTTCTCTGTACATTTTCTAGGTCAGCAATTTCACCTGCCTTGAAAGGTGCTGTTAGTGTGCAACAATATTCCAGCCTAGATATAACAAACGACCTGAAAAGTGTAATCATGGCCTTGACATCCTTAGTTTTGAAGGTTCTCATTATCCATCCTGTCATTTTTCTAGCAGATGTGATTGATACAATGTTATGGTCCTTGAAGGTGAGATCCTCCGACATGATCACTCCCAGGTCTTTGACGTTAGTTTTTCGCTCTATTGTGTGGTTTGGTGCTGTGGCTTACATCCCTGTCTATGTCAGATATGAGGATGAGGAACAAGATGGGAGCGAGTATTGTTCCTTGCGGAACAGAGCTTTTCACCGTAGCCGCCTCAGACTTTACTCTGTTGGCTACTACTCTTTGTGTTCTGTTTGTGTGGAAATTATAGATTCATCTACCAACTTTTCCTGTTATTCCTTTAGCACACATTTTGTGCGCTATTACGCCATGGTCATACGTGCTGAAGGCTTTTTGCAAAGTCTGTTTATATTACATCTGCATTCTTTTTGTCTTCTAGTGCATCTAGGACCTTGTCGTAGTGATCCAGTAGTTGGGACAGACAGGAGCGACCTGTTCTAAACCCATGTTGCCCTGGGTTGTGTAACTGATGGGTATCTAAATGGGTGGCGATCTTGCTTCTTAGGACCCTTTCTAAAATTTTTATTATATGGGATGTTAGTGCTATCGGTCTGTAGTTTTTTGCTGTTGCTTTACTGCCCCCTTTGTGGAGTGGGGCTATGTCTGTTGTTTTTAGTAACTGTGGGACGATCCCAGTGTCCATGCTCCCTCTTCATAGGATGTTAAAAGCACGTGATAGGGGCTTGCAGTTCTTGATGAACACGGAGTTCCATGAGTCTGGCCCTGGGGCAGAGGGCATGGGCATGTCATTTATTGCCTGTTCGAAGTCATTTGGCGTCAGGATAACGTCAGATAGGCTGGTGTTTACCAAATTCTGTGGCTCGCTCATAAATTCATTTAGATCTTCGATTTTGTCTGGTTAGAGGCTTGCTAAAAACTGAATCATACTGGGACTTGAGTAGCTCACTCATTTCCTTGCTGTAGGACCCATATTGCTTAAGTAGGTGCCCAATACTGGATGTTTTCGGCTTTGATTTGGCATAAGAAAATAAATGCTATGGGTTTCTTTCGATTTCATTTTTGGCTTTTAGTTCTTCCCGCGATTCCTGACTCCTATAAGATTCCTTTTACTTTAGTTCGATGTTTGCTATTTCTCTGACCAGTGTCTCCCTACCCAATGCAGATATATTGGCCTCTTTTAGCCGCTCTGTTATTCTTTTCCGTCGCCTATAAAGGGAGCGCCTGTCTCTTTCTATTTTACATCTACTCCTCCTTTTTCTTAAGGAATATGCCTTGAGCATACATCGAGTACCACAGAGTTAATCTATTCTAGGCATAAGTTGGGGTCAGTGTTGCTTGGTCTATCTTCCCAGCTTGTATCATTTAAGACTTGGTTTACTTGGTCCCACTTTATGTTCTTGTTATTGAAGTTTAATTTGGTGGAAACAAACATGAAATGATGTGCAAGTTTAATGTGTTTTCTAAGCTTATCTAAACTGTCTGAAGCTGGTCCAACTCCCTGAAGTAAGTGAAATTTAAGAACATAAGAAAGAAGGAACACTGCAACAGGCCTACTGACCCATGCGGAGCAGGTCCATGTCCCCCCCCCCGGATTAGCCCAATGACCCACCCAGTCTGGTCATCCCACTCAAGGATGGAGCACTGCACCAGACCCAGCAGCACAAGCTAGTCAGGTCCAACTCACACCCACCCACACCCACTCGTGTATTTATCTAACCTATTTTTAACACTACACAACGTTTTAGCCTCAATAACTGTACTCGGGAGCTTGTTCCACTCATCCACAACTCTATTACCAAACCAGTGCTTTCCTATATCCTTCCTGAATCTCAGTTTTTCCAACTTGAAACCATTGCTGCGAGTCCTGTCTTGGCTGGAAATTTTCAGCACGCTATTTACATCCCCTTTATTTATTCCTGTTTTCCATTCATACACCTCGATCATATCCCCCCTAATTCTACGCCGTTCGAGAGAGTGCAGAATCAGGGCCTCAGTCTATCCTCATAGGGAAGATTTCTGATACATGGGATCATCTTTGTCATCCTCTGTACGTTTTGCAGAGCATTTATATCCATTCTGTAATACGGTGATCAGAACTGAGCAGCATAGTCTAAATGAGGCTTAACCAAGGATATATAGTGTTGAAGAACAACCTGAGGACTTCTATTATTTATACTTCTAGATATGAAGCCAAGAATTCTGTTAGCTTTATTGCGAACACTAATGCACTGTAGTCTTGGTTTTAGATTACTGCTAATCAGAACTCCTAAATCCTTTTCGCAATCAGTAGTATTAAGATCAACATTATTTAGTTTATATGTGGCATGGTTATTTAACTGTCCAACATTTAGAACTTTGCATTTGTCAATATTAAACTGCATCTGCTACTTCTCCGACCATTGCATCAATCTATTCAAATCATCCTGGAGTGCTCTAGTGTCCTCATTAGAATGAATTCGACGGCCTATTTTGGTGTCATCAGCAAATTTGCTTATGTCGCTATTTATTCCCTCATCTATATCGTTTATGTAAATTGTGAACAACAATGGGCCCAACACTGACCCCTGAGGAACACCGCTTGTGACGTACCCCCATTCTGATTTCTCCCAATTTATGCAAACTCTCTGCTGTCTATTTGTCAACCATGCCTCTACCCAGGAAAAAATCTGCTGCATTAATGTGGAGGACATGGGAGTGATAATGTCAGGGAATCTCACTTTCAAAAATCCCAACAATGTGTCTTCCACATCTGCTGGGAAAATGACAGGATGGATTATGAGAACCTTCAGAATTAGGGACGCTAAGCCAGTGATGATACTTCTCAAACTGCTTGTTCTCTCCAGGCTGGAGTATTGTTGTACACTGTCAGCCAGTGTGGGTGTGCATGTGCAACGACTCCTGCTTGCCATCCATCCACGCTTGTAAGGGAATTCCACCTGGACACTTTTGGTTGTCGTTGGATCTCCAAAGTTAAAGCAAATCTCTTTTTGCTTGGCATCAATCAGGGTGTCTGCAAGGCTTCGCTTGATGCTCTTAGCCTCTTTAGCCTTCCCTCAGCTCTTGGGTTTAGTGCTTAGTTCTGATTGTATTATCATTCCTTCAGCTCTATGGCAAATAAGACCATGGTACCCGAATTACTGTGCTGCAGACGCAGCTGTGTTCGGCGAGGACAAGGGCGACGAGACACAGAGCGACACAGGTATGAAGGATCTGGAAATCGAGACATGTGTGCCTAGAGGGAAATTAGAGAAAGCCAAAATAAAATCCTCAGCATGAAGAATTCTCAGTGCCAGGAGGCGAGATCCGTCTTGCCTAGACACACACTGAGCCTCTAGCTCTGTCTTGCCTAGACACACACACTGAGCCTCTAGCTCTGTCTTGCCTAGACACACACACTGAGCCTCTAGCTCTGTCTTGCCTAGACACACACTGAGCCTCTAGCTCTGTCTTGCCTAGACACACACTGAGCCTCTAGCTCTGTCTTGCCTAGACACACACTGAGCCTCTAGCTCTGTCTTGCCTAGACACACACTGAGCCTTTAGCTCTGTCTTGCCTAGACACACACTGAGCCTCTAGCGGTGTCCTCGACCAAGGCTCCTCACCAAGTTCTCTCTTAACTACCTTCCCGTAGCTTACAACATCCTCCTCAGCACCCATAACTCATGGCTCTCCTGGGAAACTCACCACGTGGTAATGTAAGGTCATGGTGGTTAAAACTGACACAGAGATCCACTAGACGGATGAAATCCTGGAGATTTCATCAGTGTAGTGGACCTCAGTGTCAAGTTTAACCACCACGACCTCCCATTACCTCTCCAGGATTTCATCAGTCTAGTGGACCTCACCACCAGGTCTCCATAGAGGCTAGAGCTTCCCTACCAAGGCAAACTATCAGGAAATATGCACTTCTGACTCCTAACATCTTAGACAGGAACTAGGGAACCAGTCTCAAGATATCACAAACAATCTATGTATGAATGATAAAAAAACATAGAGAGAGAGAGAAAGAGACAGACAGAAACACAATGTATTGAGATGATTCATAAAACTGAGACTGCATTAAAATTTTCCCTCGTTTGTGATAAAATAATTTTTTTTGCACTTAAAATTTTCTTTCAGAATATTTTAATAAAAATACAACTTTTTTTTAATACATTTTGCCGGGTTTCAGACAGTGATTCAAAAATACAGATACACTCTATCTCGTCTCCGTAACTAACTTAAATTTTTTTGTTTCTAGTTAACGACAGTTACGTTTGTATCATTAATTTTTATGAGAGGAATGAGAAAGGTAATGTGGTTAATTGTTCTTCTACTTATTGTTCCACTCCGTTTGTTATCATAAGTTGTCTGAACTTACCTTGTCATCTAATAATAAATACATCAATTTGTGAATTATAAATGTCGTGCCGAATAGGTAAAACTGGTCAATATGAACTTATTTAAAATTTAGTCCTTTCTAAAATTTCCTCTTATACGTTTAAAGATACATTTTTTTATTTATGTTAATGTAAAAATTAATAATTATATACCAAAAGAACCTTAGAAAACTTGCTCTACCTTATTATAACAAGCGCAATGCAATTTAGCTTAATCCAACTATGTATGTATATATAATATATATATATATATATATATATATATATATATATATATATATATATATATATATATATATATATATATATATATATATATATATTCAGTGGAAGAATCTCTTGACTACATTACACAAGCAGCGACGAGATCTAGCTTTTGTTCCTTCAGTGCTGCTACTGCTGCTTGTATTTTTGCTGCTGTTACTGCTGGTGGCCCTGGTGCTGGTACTGCTGCTGTTACTGCTGGTGGCCCTGGTGCTGGTACTGCTGCTGTTACTGTTGGTGGCCCTGGTGCTGGTACTGCTGCTGTTGTCATTACTTCAGCAATTTATTCTGATGCTGCTGGTGCTTCTGCTTTTGCTGTTGCTGTTACATATGCTACTGGCAATGGTGTTGCTGCTGTTGTTGCTTCTGACGATGGTGCTAATGCTGATGATGCTACTGCTGTTATTACTTATTGCTGCTATACTGTTACTGTTGCTGAAACCAGTATTGTTGTTTCTGCTTACAGTACTGTTAGTGCGCGCGTGCACACACACACAAACACACACACACACACACACACACACACACACACACACACACACACACACACACACACACACACACAAACACACAAACACACACACACACAGACACACAAACACACAAACACACACAGTTATCAGCAGCAATAAAGCCTTTCACTGGGCGTAATATGATTGCTACGCTATTGACTCAACAGTTACGCTGGCCATGACGCACACAAGAATTACCATACTTCAACTAATCTTTTATATTCGCAATACAACACCAATTAGACAGCTGACTGCTATAGTTGTGTTTGTCCTCACCTGTTTATGGTTGCAGGGTTGAGTTTCCGCCTCTAGCCCTACCTCTAGTTACTTGCCGGAGTTGCTTCCTGCTGGTTTCATGGGGGTCCCCTGTCATACTAAGTTTTAAAACTATGTATAACGCCTGCCTATGTTATTTCGTCTCCAATGTCATTTCACTCTCTAATCACCCTGAGGTTGAAGAAGTAATTCCTAACATCCCTGTTACTTTGCCCTGTGTTTTTAGTTTTAAAACTTGCTTTGGTGTACTCGTTCTCCCTTCTCTTCAACATTATCCTTGTTCACCCTATTAAGTCTCTGAGTATTGTTTTTCATGTTTCTTCTGAATTCTATCCTGTAATGTGTCAGGTCGCTTATAGTCTTCTACATGTTTATCTTTCTCACGTTCTGAGACTTTTCTGATGTTGCATACCTCTGTTACTTCTTAGTTTCTGTATGTTTATCAAATGTTGGGTATATGTGCTGATAACTCCATGATGGTCCTGTGTATGTTGCATCAAGTGTTGGTGAGGGCTGGGTGTTGCACACAAGTTGAGACGGGCACTGGTGTATGTTGCACAACGTTTGATGACGAGGCCAGGTTATGTTGCATCAAGTGTTGATGCACGGGCACTGGTGTATTGCACACAGTTTATGATGGGCCCCTGGGTATGTTGCATCAAGTGTTGTGACGGCCAGTGTAGTTGCATCAAGTGTGATGACGGGCCCTGGTGTAAGTTGCATCAACTGTTGGTGACGGCCTGTGTATTTGCACAATTTGAAAGGCCTGGTTATGGTTGCATCAAGTGTGGTGACGGGCCTGGTGTATGTTGCATCAAGTGTTGATGCGGGCCAGTGTATGTACATCAAGTGTTGATGACGTGCCTGGTGTATTTGCATCAAGTGTTGATGATGGCTGATGTATGTTGCATCAAGTGTTGGTGACGGGCCCTGGTTATGTTGCATCAAGTGTTGATGAGGTCCTGGTGTATGTTCGCTCAGTTTGATGACGGGCCTGGTGTATGTTGCATCAGTGTTGTGACGGGCCTGGGTATGTTCATCAGTGGGTGCGGCCTGGTGTAATGTTTATCAAGTACTTTGTTTTTGGTGACGTCCTGGTGTCATGTTCATCATGTGATGAGGGCCCTGGTGTATGTTGCAAAGTGTTGATGCACGGGCCTGGTTATGTTGCATCAAGTGTTGGTGACGGGCCTGTTTAACTGTTGCATCAATGTTGGTGACGGCCTGTTATGTGCAATCAAGTGTTGGTACGGGCCTGTGTATGTCTGCATCAAGTGTTGTTGACGGGCTGTGTATGTTTGCATCAAGTGTGATGATGGGCCGGTGTATGTTGCAGTCAGTTTGGTATAGCGGGCCATGTGTATGTTGCATCAGTGTTGGTGACGGGCTGGTGTATTTGCATCAAGTGTTGTGACGGGCCTGTTACTTTGCATCAGTGTTGATGATCGGGCCGGTTATGTTCATCAATGTTGATGACGGCTGGTGTATGTTGCATCAAGTGTTATGATGGTCCTGGTGTATGTTGCATCAAGTGTTGGTGACGGGCCTGGTGTATGTTGCATCAAGTGTTGGTGACGGGCCTGGTGTATGTTGCATCAAGTGTTGATGAGGGCCTGTGTGTATGTTGCATCAAGTGTTGGATGATGGGCCTGGTGTATGTTGCATCAAGTGTTGTGAAAGGGCCTGGTGTATGTTGCATCAAGTGTTGGTGACGGGCCTGGTGTATGTTGCATCAAGTGTTGATGACGGGCCTGGTGTATGTTGCATCAAGTGTTGATGATGGGCCTGGTGTATGTTGCATCAAGTGTTGGTGACGGGCCTGGTGTATGTTGCATCAAGTGTTGGTGACGGGCCTGGTGTATGTTGCATCAAGTGTTGATGACGGGCCTGGTGTATGTTGCATCAAGTGTTGGTGACGGGCCTGGTGTATGTTGCATCAAGTGTTGGTGACGGGCCTGGTGTATGTTGCATCAAGTGTTGATGACGGGCCTGGTGTATGTTGCATCAAGTGTTGATGAGGGCCTGGTGTATGTTGCATCAAGTGTTGATGACGGGCCTGGTGTATGTTGCATCAAGTGTTGGTGACGGGCCTGGTGTATGTTGCATCAAGTGTTGATGACGGGCCTGGTGTATGTTGCATCAAGTGTTGATGACGGGCCTGGTGTATGTTGCATCAAGTGTTGTGACGGGCCTGGTGTATGTTGCATCAAGTGTTGTGTGACGGGCCTGGTGTATGTTGCATCAAGTGTTGATGACGGCCTGGTGTATGTTGCATCAAGTGTTGTGACGGGCCTGGTGTATGTTGCATCAAGTGTTGATGACGGGCCTGGTGTATGTTGCATCAAGTGTTGATGACGGGCCTGGTGTATGTTGCATCAAGTGTTGATGACGGGCCTGGTGTATGTTGCATCAAGTGTTGGTGACGGGCCTGGTGTATGTTGCATCAAGTGTTGATGACGGGCCTGGTGTATGTTGCATCAAGTGTTGGTGACGGGCCTGGTGTATGTTGCATCAAGTGTTGATGACGGGCCTGGTGTATGTTGCATCAAGTGTTGATGACGGGCCTGGTGTATGTTGCATCAAGTGTTGATGACGGGCCTGGTGTATGTTGCATCAAGTGTTGATGACGGGCCTGGTGTATGTTGCATCAAGTGTTGATGACGGGCCTGGTGTATGTTGCATCAAGTGTTGAGTGACGGGCCTGGTGTATGTTGCATCAAGTGTTGGTGGATTACTTTCCTTCCTTCTTTAATCTTATTACTGGTATTTTACTGTCATCCTTTTTCCGAATGTGGTTGTGTTGCAGTTTTGGTTCAGATTTCTTGCTGCTTTATCATTCTGTTCTCATCCTTACATATAAATGTCCGGCTTTTCTGCTCTCTCTTCCATTTTCTTCCGTTCTTCGCCTTCTATATTTCTTCTATGTGAAACTCTTGCATTTATTTTTCTCCACTCTGATCTTCTCTTAAACTACGGGATCTCTCTCTCTCTTCTTACCATTACCTCCTCTTCTTGGTATGGAGTTTCCTCAGTCTTTCCCATAATTTCTGACTGCGTATTTCATCATCTCATTTGTAGACTTTTCTTCCTGGTCCTCCTTTTGAATTCTGGTTTTCCCTGTCCACCACCTGCTCATCATTCTTCAACTTATATTTCAAAAGGTATTCGAAATTTGGTACTGTGTGGTCACTCTTGCCCTCCTCTGCCTACATCAGATGAACTTGTGGAGAATATTAGATCTAGTCTTGATGGTTCATCCTCTCCTACCCGTCTTATGTTCGTAACATTTTTCCCATTACTACTACATGATGGTTCACCATGTTCCTTGTGCTCCATGTGGGTCTCACTTCTTTCAATCTATTGCTTTGTCATTTAAATTATCCATGATTAGTAATTAAGTTTTTATTTGTAGTAATTAGTAACTTCTCTCTGGCTTGTAGTGTCCACGCTTCCTTGTCGTTGTCCATGTTTCATGAGGGGAAGGAGGTGCATAAATAGTTAAAGGGGAAGGCACTAGGATTAAAGTGTGTTGAGTTATTGTTCTCTGATGCGATAGACCGGGGTATGGTAGGGTCCGGAAATGTTCCTGATGAGAGATGGGCCTTGGGTGAACCTTGATATATTTCTGGAGGCTGGGTGTTCTCTCCCTTTGACATTTCCCCTTCCTATTTTGTTTTATATTTCCTGCTTCCTCTCCATTTCTGTTTTGTTTTGATTCAGATATACATGGTGATATTTTGGTGTATTCCTCAAGAATACTCTCTCAAGATCCTGGTTCACTCTACCCTTGACCAGAGGTTAACTTGATTGGGTGTCGTTTGTCCAGGACGCATTTGCTGATTCTCTGAAAAAAAAATTCTCTGCTCTCCTGTACGCTCCATGATCACTGCATTCTCTTGTTCCTCCTCGCATCTTCTTCCTGACCTACTATTGGTGGCATCCCTCTTTCTTCCTCCCATTGTCTTTCCTACCAGATTGCTTTTGTCTATTGTCACCAAATCTCTTACTGCCTCTCTGACTACCTGCTGTGCCTCACAGTCTCCACTGAACATCTTTGCTGAAATTATTGCTTCATCGTCCCTTGCTGATTCCTTTGTTCTTACTGTTGTTTCTTTCATTATCACTACCCCCTTTTGTCCTCTCTCTCGTCTTCCCAAGAACCTTCTTCAGTACTTCCATTTTCTCGTTTGGTCATTGTGCTTTTCAATAGTGTGTGTGTGTGTGTGTGAAAATGCTGGATGACTTCCACTGATGTCCTGTGTGAGGTTCTCAGGGAATGGCCACACGTGTCTCACTTCACTTCAACAGATTGCAAAGCGTCAAACAATCTCAGCACCTACGTCTTGCTACCGCGACTCACTCAATAAAATGGATACATATCATTCGTCGTGTGCATCTCGTGTGTGTCTATCATCTCTATGTACAACATCACAATGTGTATGTGTGTGTGTACTCGTGCGGACGTCCTCATGCATGTATGTCTCAACAATACGTGAAAGAATGAGTCTATTCGTTTATCATTAGAAAAAATGCACATTCGAGACGAGAAGAGTAGAGCATTCTAAACAGAGTTACAGAGCCGGACATATAAATAGATGGCTTCATAGAGTTGTAGAGCCGGACATACACACACCACACACCACCACACACACACACACACACACACACCACACACACACACGAGAGAGGGTTCCACAGACACACAGAGCCGGACACATCTATCAGATAGTTCCAGAGGACACTAGAGGTGGGACAGATAGCAAAATACATTTATGCTGCGAGTCTATATGCAGATTAGCAGACAGAGGTTCGAGTCTCCACAATTCGAATACACAAACAGCTTTCTCTCCGTTTTCTCAGAAAGATTAAAGAATATTGAATATACTAACAGATATAGTGTCTCTAATTAAAGCGATTATAATAATAATAATAATAATAATAATTATTATTATTATTATTATTAGTAGTAGTAGTAGTAGTAGTAGTGGTGGTAGTAGTAGTAGTTGTGGTAGTAGTGGTAGTAGTAGTAGTAGTAGTAGCAGTAGTAGTACTAGTGATTTTATTATTGTCTTTAATAATAATAATAATAATAATAATAATAATCGTAGACGATGCAAAAATTCTAAGCAAACTGTGTGATAGAAATTGATGTAATTTCCTACATATACTCTTATATACTTGTAAACTGAGCAAGAGTAGTGGCAAGCGAATGTAGATGGTGAATGGTGGTAATTAGTGGTAGATGGTGGTAGACAGTAGATGGTAGATAATGGTAGATGGTGGTAGATAGTGGCAGATGATGGTAGATAGTGGTAGATGATGGTAGATAGTGGTAGATGGGGAAAGATTTTTCACTCTGTCGTAGTCATCCCCCCCCCCTCTCTCTCTCTTTCTCTTACAGAGGGTTTGACAAGGTTAAGGATCCCTAGCTTTATTGACAAGCTATTTACAAGTTAAAGATTCCTAACTTTATTGACAAGCTAAGAGCTGTTACCTACATCAGCTCATTTGAAAGCATTTTTATTGTTATGAAACATACAAGTAGGAAACAGGATGAAGTTGGAGCCATCTGTGGGCCAGCATTTTCATTTGATCAACTGACTTTATCTCGTTGACATCATAATGCTGTACGAATGTGTTCCATACTCGAGTCATCCTGGGTATATATGATCTCAGATGGAGTGATGTTCTGGAGAAGGGTACAGCCAGAGTGAAGTTGCTGCTTTCTGCCCGTCTTGTGGCATAAAAGCTTGTTTCACGCTGTCCTCGAAGTGGATCCAAGTGTGGTACTTTGACAATATTGGCCTTGTACGTAACAGTAAGGCCACCCACATCCCTCCTGTTTTGAAGGCTCTGCTGAAATGACAGATCTATCCAGGATGGGTCCAGGCGAGAGATGAGACGTCTTGCTCTGTTCTCCACTCTGTCAAGCAGTCGCAGATGAGAGGGGAGGGCAGGCAAACCAAGAAAGTGGAGCATACTCAAGGTGTGAGCGCACTTGTGCCTCATACAGAATCTTGCAACCTCTACTGTCAAGCAGATGTGAGATACGGCGAAGTGCTGTAAGCTTCCTGGCTGCCTTGTTTCCAAGATTTACAACGTGTTTCTTCATGGTCAGTTTGGAGTCAAATTTCACCCCAAGGATATCAACTTCTTCCCCAGGTCCCAACACCCTCCCATTCATCCTTACTACTGCACCGGCATTACCATCATGGTGCCTAGAGACCATCATCATTTGTGTTTTCTCAGGTGCAAATATTACTCGTCATCTATTTTCCTAAGCTGATATAGCTCTTAGGTGGTGATTGATGTAGCTTAGAGCAGCAGGCATTTCTTCTCTCTCATTATTCACGGGTTCAGCTCTTGCTCTTAAAATTCTATTAATAATTAATAGTAAATGTTTCACACACCACACACACACACACACACACACACACACACACACACACACACACACACACACACACACACACACACACACACACACACACACAGGAAGGACTCTGGGGGGACAGACCAGATGGGGACACCAGCAAGGAATACACCAACAAGTGTTGGACGACATACATACAGATGAGGAGGAGGTGAAGAAACTGCTAAGGGACATCATACCTCAAAGGCAATGGGACCGGACAACATCTCCCCGTGGATCCTTAGAGAGGGAGCAGATATGTTGTGCGTGCCACTTACCACAATCTTCAACACATCCCTGGAAACTGGGCAACTACCTGAGGTATGGAAGACGGCAAATGTAGTTCCCATTTTTAAAAAAGGAGACAGAAAAGAGGCACTAAACTATAGACCTGTGTCATTGACGTGTATAGTAAGCAAAGTTATGGAGAAGATTATCAGGAGGAGAGTGGTGGAGCACCTGGAACGGAACAAGAGTATAAATGCCAACCAGCACGGATTCATGGAAGGCAAATCCTGTGTCACAAACCTTCTGGAGTTTTATGATAAAATAACAGAAGTAAGACAAGAGAGAGAGGGGTGGGTTGATTGCATCTTCTTGGACTGCAAGAAGGCCTTTGACACAGTTCCTCACAAGAGATTAGTGCAGAAGCTAGAGCATCAGGCGCATATAACAGGAAGGGCACTGTAATGGATCAGAGAATACCTGACAGGGAGGCAACAACGAGTCATGGTACGTAATGATGTATCACAGTGGGCACCTGTGACGAGCAGGGTTCCACAGGGGTCGGTCCTAGGACCAGTGCTATTTTTGGTATATGTGAACGACATGATGATGTGAAGTTAATGAGGAGAATTAAATCAGATGAGGACCAGGCAGGACTTCAAAGAGACCTGGACAGACTGGACACCTGGTCCAGCAAATGGCTTCTCGATTTTAATCCTGCCAAATGCAAAGTCATGAAAATAGGGGAAGGGCACAGAAGACCACAGACAGAGTATAGGCTAGGTGGCCAAAGACTGCAAACCTCACTCAAGGAGAAAGATCTTGGGGTGAGTATAACACCGAGCATGTCTCCGGAAGCACACATCAATCAGATAACTGCTGCAGCATATGGGCGCCTGGCAAACCTGAGAACAGCATTCCGATACCTTAGTAAGGAATCGTTCAAGACACTGTACACCGTGTATGTCAGGCCCATACTGGAGTATGCAGCACCTGTTTGGAACCCGCACTTGATAAAGCACGTCAAGAAACTAGAGAAAGTACAAAGGTTTGCGACAAGGTTAGTTCCAGAGCTAAGGGGAATGTCCTATGAAGAAAGATTAAGGGAAATCGGCCTGACGACACTGGAGGACAGGAGGGTCAGGGGAGACATGATAACGACATATAAAATTCTGCGTGGAATAGACAAGGTGGACAAAGACAGGATGTTCCAGGGAGGGGACACAGAAACAAGAGGCCACAATTAGAAGTTGAAGACACAAATGAGTCAGAGAGATATTAGGAAGTATTTCTTCAGTCATAGAGTTGTCAGGCAGTGGAATAGCTTAGAAAATGACGTAGTGGAGGCAGGAACCATACACAGTTTTAAGACGAGGTTTGATAAAGCTCATGGAGCGGGGAGAGAGAGGGCCCAGTAGCAACCGGTGAAGAGGCGGGGCCAGGAGCTAAGACTCGACCCCTGCAACCACAAATAGGTGAGTACAAATAGGTGAGTACACACACACACACACACACACACACACACACACTATATATATATATATATATATATATATTATAATATAAATATATATATATATATATATATATATATATATATATATATATATATATATATATTATATATATATATATATATATATATATATATAATTTGAACAAATAGAAGATGGGAGAGGACGAGCATTGCTCTACTTCGTATCTACGAACAAGTACCTATAAATAGGCAATTAGAACTACTGAACACCTACATCTGACTCCTAGCATTGAGTCGTTAATTGGGTTAAACCCTGTCCATTACAAGGGAGTTATTAAGGCTGCATGTCACTTGTTCACCAGTCGAGAATACCTTGACACTTAAAATAGGGAATATAGCAAACGCTTGGTATAAATATATACTGAGAGATATACACCTGTCTGCCCTCTGTTACGGTTTGTGCTACATGTTCCCACTGGCCTTTCGCCTCGGCTCACAACAGTAAGGATCCAGGATTGATTCAAAGGCCAGATGCGTGAGAAAACCACCTTGTACCTGCTACCCCTTTTCACTAAGTAGTGAATGGGTACCTCAGAGTACCTGTTGCAGGGAAGAGGAGCCTAGGGAGTAGGAGCACAGAGGCTCAAAGAAAATAAGCCACACTGCTTGGCTTTCTTGGCTTACCCTACTATAGAACCCACATGAATTAATAATAATTTAGAAATTAATAATTTGTGTACATTACTCAAAGACTTGTATATTGAGACTAACCTTGTATAGTGAGTATAGCCATGTACACTGAATCTTGACCTGTATACTCGGTCTAGCCTTATATACTTTGAAGGTGATAAAGAGGAAATGAGACAGAGAAACGGAAAGTGAATTAGGGAATAGATGAGAGGAGGAAAGGAAAGAGGGAAGAGCTTAGACGGGTGAGAGGAGAGGAAGAAGGGGATTGTGAAGAAGAGGGGAGATATAACATGGAAACAGAGGGGTGTTAGAGAGCAAGAGAGAGAGAGAGAAGCGGACAATGAGTTAGGTAGAGGGGAAGGTGCGGAGAGAAAGGTGAGAGGGATTTAGGGATGGAGAGAGAGAGGGGGGAAAGTATTGAGAGAGGGAAGTAAGGAAAGATTAAGGGAGGAAGGGGAAAGAGGGTGGTATGGAGAGAAGCAAGATAAACACATGGTTCTAACATAATTATGCAGAGTGGACTGTAAAATTAGTCCATCATGCCTGAAATACACATCCTCTTCAGCCCCTCCCCAGTCCCTCCCCAGTCCCTCCCCAGTCCCTCCCCAGTCCCTCCCCAGTCCCTCCCCAGACCCTCCCCTTCAGCTATGGTAGACGAGAAAGCACAGACCCAGAAAACATAGAAGGACTGATATTAGTTGCTCGGCTGTGCTCCGGTCAGCATGTGTGTATGGGCAACATCAGACCTCTTACATTACTTGACAGCTTACGACTGCTAGGATCACACTGAACTATCACCTGTGGCAGGTGCAGGCAACCACAGGTGACCCTCCCATCCCTGCTTATTCTACATTTGACCTCTGTGGAAAAGAAGGCGCATGATCTTTTATATAGTTGAGTGTCAAGTTATCACTGACTTTAGGCATGGTGGAAGGAGGTACCGTATTTTCCGGCAAATAAGCAAATAACGTTAATAACGTTAGTAAACAACTGCTAAAGCGTAACCTAAATCCTAACCTTGACCTTGAGCATATAAGGATCAGACTGATTTTCAAAGACCATTTATGGAAAACGCGCCTTATATGCCGGAGAAAGCGGTACTTGGAATGTGTAAAGGCTTTATATACTCTGAGGTGATTAAAAATGTCCTTACTGCACACCCTGGTTTTAACAGCACTCATTAGCACCCTTTTGATGCTGCCCTAGATTCATTCAAATGCTTCACATTTTATATAATTAAAAATATTTTATAATATATATTTTATAAATATATATTTATATAAAATATATATTTAATATAATTTGGGGCCAATAGGCAAACTTGCATCTTGGTTTAAAATAGCAACGCTCATCTTGCCATATAAAAAAGGGGAAAATTTGTGTATGCAAAAATTTCGCCAAAATCATTCTGAACCAAACGAAAAAAAAAATTTTTCACTGTGTTTGTTTAGTATTAAATTTGTAAACAAATCTAAAATATTTAGTTGGGTTAGGCTAAAAAAAGTTCTTGTTTTAAAAAAGGTTTGGTAAGTTTTTTTAAGATTCTTTTGTGCAAAATTAAAAATTTTTTTCATCAACAATAATGAAAAAAAAATATCTTAAAAATGTAAGAGAAAATTTAGAAAGGCTAAATTTTAAAAAGATTCTTGTTAATTGACCATTTTACGTATTCCGGGACGACATAAATATTACATATATATAATATTAAAAATATATATATATATTATAATATATATATATATATAATATAAAATTTTATAAAAGCAATAAGATCACAGTAAACAGGGGATTTCAGAATTGCAAAAACAACCACTCTGAAAAAATAAGAAATTCCAAGCGCTTTTCGGACTACCACATTATCAAAGTGAAAATTGAGACACGAAAGCCTTGGGAATTTTTCCCATTCTTTCAGAGTTTGGGTTTTTTTTGCATATTTATATATATAAAAATATAATAAAAAAATTTTATATATAATATATATAATATATAATATATATAAAATAAAATTATTTTTCCAATTTTTCCCACCATCTCTTTCTTTTATCTCCTTTCGATAAACATTTCGTATGTTTTGCTCTGTCTCCTGTCATGGTGCTCACCGCGCTCAGGGATGCGGAAAATCGTCAAAAAAAATTCCCTTTCTCTGTGAAGGGATGGTGGTCGGGGAGATGGTAAATTCCCCAATGTAGTAACACCCAATTTCAACCTTTTAAAACGCCCGGCTAATGAAAACCCTTTTAGGAAGACTTTACGAATTCTTCTTGTCCGCTGAAATCTCCCACTGTGCCTGATACGCGAAGTCTCCAAGCTGTGCCTTAAATGCTGAAGTCTCCAAGCGTGCCTATACGCTGAAGTCCCAACTGTGCCTGATACGCGAAGTCTCCAACTGTGCCTGATACGCTGAAGTCTCCCAGCTGTGCCGACACTGCTAAGCTCCCGCTGTGCCTGATACGCTGAATCTCCAAGCTTGCCTGAACGCGAATCCCCAGCTTGCCGATACTGCTGAATCTCCAAAGCTGTGCCTGATACTGCGAAGCTCCCAGCTGTGCCTGATACTGCGAAGTCTTCCATTGGCCTGTACTGCTGAAGTCTCCCAGCTGTGCCTCACTGCTGAAGCTCCCGGGTTTCCCTGATACGCGAAGGTCCCACGTCCCGATACTGCGAAGTCCCCCCGCTGTGCCTGATACTGCTGAAGGCCCCACTGTCCGATACGCGAAGTCTCCCACTGTCCTGAACTGCTGAAGTGTCCCAGCTGGCCTGTACTGCTAAAGGGCTCCCACTGTTTCCTGACACTGCTGAAGTCCCCCAAATTTGTGCCTGATACGCTGAAGTCTCCAAGCTGGGGCCTGTTTACTGCTGAAGTCTCCCCAGCTGTGCCTGATACTGCTGAATCTCCAGCTGTGCTGATACTGCTGAAGTCCTCCCACTGGCCTGAAAACTGCTGAAAGGGTCCCAGCTGTGCCTGATACTGCTGAAGTCTCCCAGCTGTTCCTGACACTGCTGAAGTCTCCCAGCTGTGCCTGATACTGCTGAAGTCTCCAAGCTGTGCCTGATACGCTGGAAGTCTCCCAGCTGGCCTGACACTCCCTGAAGTCTCCCAGCTGTGCTGATATTGCTGAAGTGTCCCAGCTGTGCCTGATCCCTGCTGAAGTTCCCAGCGTTCCTGACACTGCTGAGTCTCCCAGCTGTGCCTGAAAACCGCTGAAGTCTCCCCACTGTGCCTGACACTGCGAATCTCCCAGCTGTCTAAATACTGCTGAAGTCTCCCAGCTGTGCCTGACACTGCTGAAGTCTCCCAGCTGTGCCTGATACTGCTGAAGTCTCCCAGCTGTGCCTGACACTGCTGAAGTCTCCCAGCTGTGCCTGACACTGCTGAAGTCTCCCAGCTGTGCCTGATACTGCTGAAGTCTCCCAGCTGTGCCTGACACTGCAGAAGTCTTCCAGGTGCCTGACACTGCTGAAGTCTCCCACTTGTGCCTGATACTGCTGAAGTCTCCCAGCTGTTCCTGACACTGCTGAAGTCTCCCAGCTGTTCCTGACACTGCTGAAGTCTCCCAGCTGTGCCTGACACTGCTGAAGTCTCCCAGCTGTGCCTGACACTGCTGAAGTCTTCCAGCTGTGCCTGACACTGCTGAAGTCTCCCAGCTGCTCCTGACACTGCTGAAGTCTCCCAGCTGTGCCTGACACTGCTAAAGTCTTCCAGCTGTGCCTAACACTGCTGAAGTCTCCAAGCTGTGCCTGACGCTGCTGAAGCCTCCCAGCTGTGCCTGACACTGCTGAAGTCTCCCAGCTGTTCCTGACACTGCTGAAGTCTCCCAGCTGTTCCTGACACTGTTGAAGTCTTCCAGCTCAAGCTGATGCTACTGAAGTCTTCCGGCTCAAACTGACAGATAATTACTATGTAACCCATCCTGAACATGAATGAACTTGGCAGAATATGAGAGGGGAACCCATTCTCTGTGATGGAACACGACAGAATGTGACAGGGAAACCCATTCTGTGTGACGGAACATGGCAGAATATGACAGGGGAACCCATCCTGTGTGATGGAACCTGACAGAATATGACAGAGGAACCCATCCTGTATGTTGAAACATGACGGGGAAACAGTGTATTCTCTTACCACTATTGAACCTTCATGGGAAATAAGGTAGCAGCACACTGCTGATGTATCCAACGCTGCTAGAAAAAATGAAAGAATCTCCTTCTCACTATTTACCTCTGTCTTCTTGCCTTCCTCTCTCTCTCTCTCTCTCTCCCTCCTTTCCTCTCCTCCATCTATCTCTCTCCCTCCTACCCTCCCACTATCTCCCCATTCCCTTGTTTTCCTCTCACTACCTTACCCCCTCCCACAACATACATCCCACTTCCTCACTACCTCCATCCCACTATCTCCCTCCCTCCCCACTACCTCCCTCCCTCCCACTACCTTTCTCCCTCCCACTACCTCCTGTTTCATCTCAGTGCCTCTCTGTTCACCTCACTAACTTTCTTTCCTCTCCATTACCTCGCATCAACCCCACATTCTACATTCAGTTTCAACACCTCAGTGTTGGACAAGGGACTCGATTCTCCTCTGACAGTTTTACCAGTTACCCGAAGCTACCTACTATTAGTATGGTGATGGGAAGCGCTAAACTCATGTGGGCTGTTCAGCATATGGAGTGGTGCAGGCTCGATCTTCCGTCGAAAAAGCGAGAAGAGTGACGCAAGCTGCAACGGTAGGCAGGTTTCCTTTCGCCTGCTGCTCTTGTTCACCTAACAGTAAGCAGGTACCTGGGTATTAGTTTCCTTTCACCCGCTGCTGTTGCTCACTGAACAGTAAGTGGGTACCTGTTATTAGCTTCCTTGCACCTGCTACTCCTGCTTATGTAGTAATAAGTAAGTTCACTAGTGTTACTTTTCTTACACCTGTTTAAGTAGGTGCTTGGGTGTTAGTTCCCTTACACCTGTTGCCCGTGTTCACCTAGCAATAAGTAGTTACCTGAGCGCTAGTCTCTTAAGATCTGTTGGCCTTGTTCACCTGCAGGAAGTAGGTACATAGGTGTTAACTGACAGCTATGGGTGGCATCCTGGGGAAGGATGCAATATACCCTGGATCTGGCTGGATATTGAAACGATCTAAGGCAGTATAACAAATGTTAGTTTGGAAACAATCTAAGGATAACTAGCTTGTAAATTAAGGATAACTCTTAGCTTATAAACGAGCTAAGGATAACCCTTAGCTTATAAACGAGCTAAGGATAACTCTTAGCTTATAAACGAGCTAAGGATAACCCTTAGCTTATAAACGAGCTAAGGATAACTCTTAGCTTATAAACGAGCTAAGGATAACTCTTAGCTTATAAACGAGCTAAGGATAACTCTTAGCTTATAAACGAGCTAAGGATAACCCTTAGCTTATAAACGAGCTAAGGATAACTCTAGCTTATAAACGAGCTAAGGATAACTCTTAGCTTATAAACGAGCTAAGGATAACTCTTAGCTTATAAACGAGCTAAGGATAACCCTTAGCTTATAAACGAGCTAAGGATAACTCTTAGCTTATAAACGAGCTAAGGATAATTATTAGTTATAAACGAGTTAAGGATAACTCTTAGCTTATAAACGAGCTAAGGATAATTCTTAGCTTATAAACGAGCTAAGGATAATTCTTAGCTTATAAACGAGCTAAGGATAACTCTTAGCTTATAAACGAGCTGAGGATAACTCTTAGCTTATAAACGAGCTAAGGATAATTCTTAGCTTATAAACGAGCTAAGGATAATTCTTAGCTTATAAACGAGCTAAGGATAACTCTTAGCTTATAAACGAGCTAAGGATAACTCTTAGCTTATAAACGAGCTAAGGATAACTCTTAGCTTATAAACGAGCTAAGGATAATTATTAGCTTATAAACGAGCTAAGGATAACTCTTAGCTTATAAACGAGCTAAGGATAATTCTTAGCTTATAAACGAGCTAAGGATAATTCTTAGCTTATAACGAGCTAAGGATAACTCTTAGCTTATAAACGAGCTAAGGATAACTCTTAGCTTATAAACGAGCTAGGATAATTCTTAGCTTATAAACGAGCTAAGGATAACTCTTAGCTTATAAACGAGCTAAGGATAATTCTTAGCTTATAAACGAGCTAAGGATAACTCTTAACTTATAAACGAGCTAAGGATAACTCTTAACTCGAAACGATCCCATGACAAAAATCTATCCAATAAAAATGTCCTGAGTGAATGCACTAATGTTCTTTAATCCATATTAATGAGCATTAGTTGAGCCAGTCTAGTGCTGGATGAATGTCGTAATGAAGAATTCACTGCGTAGTGTCTCTCACTAAAATCACTTCGTTATAGCAATCATACGGTACCGTTTCGTGTGTAATTAACGAATATATTCGTATATATTTCATACTCAGATGTTTATCCTCATATCCCTTGCAGGTATATTTTCTACCTATCTCCAGGTTCATGCCGTCTAGTTGTGAATATACTGAAGCCTGAAGGGATCATTCCAGTTCGTGACGTTACGGCAAGAGAATGTGTGGCTGCACCGGTAGCGTTCCTGTCTTGAGATTACTGAACAGAGGATCGAGCTTCAACCTCGTGTCTGACCTCAGTGGGTCAGTGAGCTCAGACGGTCAGTGAGGTTAAGGTCACTAGGTCAGTGAGTTTAAGCCGGTGGGAGAATTGGACCTGCCTCGCATAGGCCAGTAGGCCTGTAGCAATGTTCCTTCTTTCTTATGTTCTTAATTGAACTGAATAACCCAATACAAGTTTACCATTTCATTAATAATAATAATAATAATCTACTTATTTAATTCTATCCGCTTTAAGGAATTTCTTAACAGTTTTTAATCATCTCTTTAATATCATTCCTCAAAGACCTAAGAATAAAATATTTATCTCCATTTCATTATGTACATTAAAAAGTATCTAGATATTTCCTCTGTCTTCAGCTGCTGTATTTCCTTATCTCAGTTTTCTTATTTTAACTGACACCTCCATTTACTGTCTCAAATTTATCACTTTGTCTTAATTGGTATGTCGTTTTCAAATTGTCTTTCTATTTCTCTTCTTTCAATATATACTATATATATATATATATATATATATATATATATATATATATATATATATATATATATATATATATATATATATGTATATATATATATATATATATACAATATTTATATACTAATATATATATATATATATATTATATATATATATATATATGTTCGATATATATATATACATAATTATATATATATATATATATATATATATATATATAATATATTATTATATATATATATAATATATAGTATATATATATATATAATATATATATATATATATATATATATATATATATAATATATATATATATGTCGTTTCGAATAGGTAAAATTGGTCATTTAACAAGAACTCATTTAAAATTGTCCTTTCTAAAATTTTTTTTCTTTTATGTTTAAAGATATATATTTTTTTTTCATTTATGTTAATGTAAAAAATAATAATTTTGTACCAAAAGAACCTAAGAAAACTTACCTAACCTTATTATAACAAGCGCAATTTAATTTAGCCAAATCCAGTTAAATATACTTTAGATAAGTTTACAATAATTTAATATTAGACAAACACGATAAAATATATTTTTTTCGTTAGGTTCAGAATGATTTTGCGAAATTATTGCATACACAAATTTTCGCTTGTCTTATTCGGCAAGAACAGCGTTGCTATTTAAGCCAAAATGGCAAATTTTACCTATTCCGGGAGTGTGTATGTGTGTGTACTCACCTATTTGTACTCACCTATTTGTGGTTGCAGGGGTCGAGTCTTAGCTCCTGGCCCCGCCTCTTCACCGGTTGCTACTGGGCCCTCTCTCTCCCCGCTCCATGAGCTTTATCAAACCTCGTCTTAAAACTGTGTATGGTTCCTGCCTCCACTACCTCATTTTCTAGGCTATTCCACTGCCTTACAACTCTATGACTGAAGAAATACTTCCTAATATCTCTCTGACTCATTTGTGTCTTCAACTTCCAATTATGGCCTCTTGTTTCTGTGTCCCCTCCCTGGAAGATCCTGTCTTTGTCCACCTTGCCTATTCCACGCAGTATTTTATATGTCGTTATCATGTCTCCCCTGACCCTCCTGTCCTCCAGTGTCGTCAGGCCGATTTCCCTTAATCTTTCTTCATAGGACATTCCCCTTAGCTCTGGAACTAACCTTGTCGCAAACCTTTGTACTTTCTCTAGTTTCTTGACGTGCTTTATCAAGTGCGGGTTCCAAACAGGTGCTGCATACTCCAGTATGGGCCTGACATACACGGTGTACAGTGTCTTGAACGATTCCTTACTAAGGTATCGGAATGCTGTTCTCAGTTTGCCAGGCGCCCATATGCGCAGCAGTTATCTGGTTGATGTGTGCTTCCGGAGACATGCTCGGTGTTATACTCACCCCAAGATCTTTCTCCTTGAGTGAGGTTTGCAGTCTTTGGCCACCTAGCCTATACTCGGTCTGTGGTCTTCTGTGCCCTTCCCCTATCTTCATGACTTTGCATTTGGCAGGATTAAATTCGAGAAGCCATTTGCTGGACCAGGTGTCCAGTCTGTCCAGTCTGTGTGTGTGTGTGTGTGTGTGTGTGTGTGTGTGTGTGTGTGTGTGTGTGTGTGTGTGTGTGTGTGCGCACGCGCGTGTGTGTATGAGCGCGCCCTACCAGTTAATCGCTGTTTAAGCTGAGATTTAATGTGCCATAAAATTTTAATCCCTCTTCAAACTTGGGAGTAATTTTAAGGCCCTGAGTGTGACACCTCTTCCCCCACCGAGGTCTGATTGGTCCACTCAGGGTCACTTTTACCTCTCTCTCTCTCCCTCTCTCTCCCAATTTTTTTTTCAAATTATATTAGAAAAAATATTGGATAGAACACAGGAAAGGGAGGATAAAGATATTAATGCCTACGAGGTCTGAAAGTTAATCTTGCTGTCTCTCAGGTAACACTGACTTCGTACAGATCCTAGCAATCTTGTTGTCTCTCGTGAACCACAGACTTCGTATACATCCCAGTAATCTTGCCGTCTCTCGTGAACCACAGACTTCGTACACATCCCAGTAATCTTGCTGTCTCTCGTGAACCACAGACTTCGTACACATCCCAGTAATCTTGCTGTCTCTCGTGAACCACAGACTTCGTACACATCCTAGTAATCTTGCTGTCTCTCGTGAACCACAGACTTCGTACACATCCCAGTAATCTTGCTGTCTCTCGTGAACCACAGACTTCGTACACATCCCAGTAATCTTGCTGTCTCTCGTGAACCACAGGCTTCGTACACATCCCAGTAATCTTGCCGTCTCTCGTGAACCACAGACTTCGTACACATCCTAGTAATCTTCCTATCTCTCGTGAACCACAGACTTCGTACACATCCCAGTAATCTTGCCGTCTCTCGTGAACCACAGACTTCGTACACATCCCAGTAATCTTGCCGTCTCTCGTGAACCACAGACTTCGTACACATCCTAGTAATCTTCCTATCTCTCGTGAACCACAGACTTCGTACACATCCCAGTAATCTTGCCGTCTCTAAGGAAACACAGACCACGTATAGATCTCATCAACTCTGCCGTCTCTTAGGAAACAGTAACCACGCAGAGATATCAAGAACAGCTTTCAGTTATTGAAATCGTTTGTTAAGGTCGAAGAAAGACAGAGTGAGCATTAATTCCCACAAAGATATGCTCAGTTATTTTTTTTCAAATCAGATAAGTTCTTTGTACAGTTTTGCTCTGTTTTAAGTGTTGTTTTACAGTCTTTGTCTGATAAGTGTCTCACAAGTGTTTTGTAAGCGTCTTGAAAGTGTTGGTCTCATGTTTAAGGTCTCAGTCGCAATGGTTAAAGTGAGAACAACTGATGTCATCTGTCATCCAAGGCGACAGCAGCTGGTGTCATCTATTATTACCCCAGGTGACGCCAGCAGGTGTCATTTATCGTCACCCCAGGTGACGCCAGCAAGGTGGTACATTAATCCACTGTAGTCTACCTGAATGAAATAATCAGGACCATTAACTGAGTTATCGGTGCTATTTATTTTCTGGAAACCAAAAAAAAAATCTGAGTATATTTGAGATTATTTGTTCTTTGACCTACTCCAGCCTTTGTATTATATAACAAAGGTTTTAGCTACTAGTACAAGTACAAGGTATGACAAAACTCACCAACCGGGGAATAAACAGAAGGATTCAGCACTGGAAATTGATTAGATCTTACTGTAATAAAGATGTCGTAAGTGTTCCACACTTTATTCCATTTTTTCTTCTTTAACTGATTCGGAAAATTGTTTTAGAAAGCGGTTTTGGATCAGCTAGATCCTCATAACTTTAGATTATACACAAGTAACCCGCACATAGGAGAGAGGAACTTACGACGACGTTTCGGTCCGACTTGGACCATTTACAGTCGTACTTTGGAAAACGTCCAAGTCAGACAGAAACTTCGTCGTAGCTTCTCTTTCGTATGTGCGGGTTATTTGTGTATTGTTCCAGTCACGGTGTTGTGCCTTTTTGTTCCTAACTTTAGATTAGCTTGGAGAATCCGAAGCTGACTCTCTCCACGGGTTCAGATTTTATTTATAACAAAAGCTATCATGTACATCCAGGATCCACTTTTCAAGTTCCTCGGGAAACAAAATACTCTCTCCATCTTCGTTAAGTTTAACTGCATTATTTTTTAACATTACTGAATTATTACAAAGGAATACTTGGTTAATGGGAAAGGAATTTGTTACTAAGATATCTGGGAAGACACAAAACAAATAAGATAAGGGAAGGGGAATGCAGTAGAGAAATATACTGGGCCCATATGAATATCTGCTACAAGGAAAATCTTCCTGGCTAAGGGCTCACAGCAGCTCAGTTCTATAAGACTTCTACATGGAGCAGTTGGAAATCGAGCAGACCAAGGATATCATGCGGTATGTTGACATCCCCCTCATCACACTATAAGACTCTGACATCCTACAGGGAAGCTTCGGCGCACAATCCAGGCATCCATCCAGTTTACCTTTCAGGAGGAACTCCGAGACAAGCGTCCCTTCTTGGATGCTTTTCAAATCAGACACACAGCTGACGTTCAAGGTTGCCGGAAAATTACTGATCAATATGACATTATCCACATTATTCCCGTGGCCTGACAGATGACCGACAGACACTTGGCTGACAGATAATTTCACCGACGGGCATTTTACCGAACGTACATATATGGGCAAAAGGATGATAAGGTTAGGTTAGGTTTGTTATTATTTGGCCTTTTTAATCTTGTTTTTATATCTTCTATGTAATGTTTGGAAAACAAGCTGTGATGAATACCAGTTCGGTCATATGCCCGTTCAGTTAAATGTCATTCGGTGAAATGCCCGTCGGCGAACTGTCCGTCGGTCAAATGTCGGGAACCATCATGCTACACCACGACGTTAGAACCAGTAGAGGGCTACTGATAGGTTGCTTCTAGTAACAGAAGTTACTAGAAGAAGAAACTGATATTTAAGGCATCTTTCCCCAGCTCCACTTCCAGTCTTATCTCATATACTACATGAAGATAGCATTTAAACTTCACCTACACTCTCAAACCGGAGATACGATATCACAGCTACAGCGATGAGATAGAGAGACATGCGCACTGCTAGGATGCTTTAATTTCCAATCGTGGAATCACGATTTCGTGGGTCAGGATATTTTAATAATGAAACATTTCGCCAAGAATAAATGCTCTAGTCCCGGCGAAACGTTTCCTCAAACTACACATGTGTCACATTTGTCAGTATTTTACTACGTCTCACCTTGAATACAACGTTTCGACCCACCTCGCCGTTACGTTGTCCACAAACAACATCGCAATCATATTTTCCACTACTAGCAAATACTTCACTACTGTTTAGTACAGGATATGGAACAAGAAAAATATAGAACAGGCAGAAAATATAGATCAAGCGGAAGATATAGAACAAGCATAGTATATAGAACAAGCAAAAGACCACATTAATACCTCTAGAAGAATGTGACAAACGTGATGCAGTAGCAAACTTGCAAGACTTTGTCAGCCAGCCTTCAAAACGCTTGATAATATGTGGGCGTAATGTATCTATTTACCGACAGTCACCTCATAGAATAAATCGATGTTAAACTAGTTCTTGATATACTTTCGTTATTATTATTATTATTATTATTATTATTATTATTATTATTATTAATATTATTATTATTATTATTATTTTGTACTCGCATAACTAAAATCGTAAAGTAATCAGTGTTATTGTTCCCGGTAACACTGCGTCCCTTACTGAGGCAGGTGATGAAATTGCCTCAAGACTTGTTTTCTAACTTGCTACCTATTTCCTTCATGACAACTGCAAGACATGTTATCATCTAACCTATGTTCTTCATGCCAGCTCCCAGGCTTGTATTTGTCTTATTCCTACTAACTATATCCTTCATGCCAGCTTCAAGGCTTGTTGTTATCTTATCTGCTAACTATATCCTTCATGCCAGCTTCAAGGCTTGTTGTTATCTTATCTGCTAACTATATCCTTCATGCCAGCTTCAAGGCTTGTTGTTATCTTACCTGCTAACTATATCCTTCATGCCAGTTTCTGGGGAAGAAACACAGACAAGCAGCCTCCTCCTACTCTCTTACTAACGACTTTCCCTTCACCTATGAACGGGAACGGTAAACGGTAATTTAAAAATCGAATTGCACATAAGAGCAGAACTAATCCCGTAGAACTTTCCAAGTATGCCAGTAAGGTAAACAGAGGAAAGCCATGATAAGGTCTTGAACTAGCAGCAAGGGCGGCAAATAAAGCAGCAACAAATGCATTCGATTCTCACCACAGCCTTCAGCTCTGAGTGCGCAGCAGCTGAACACGACACCAACTTTCCCAGGCCACAAAATTTATTTCCTCGATCCGAATCTGACTAACTAAATATTGCTTTGGTGCAATAAATTGCCTACAGCAAGCTGAACGTTCAGACGAACACACTGCCTCTTAGGATTATAAAAGACTGTATGTACCAATTAGCTTACCACAATAACTGAAATAAAACATCATTATAAGGAAAGGCACAAAGAGACTAGAAACTGCTTAATGTTTTGTTTTTTTCCAGTATTCTAAAAGGGTGTCAAGACGCCTGCCAGTTGCTGTCGTCCCATTAGATTAACATAAATTTTGAGTAAATGGATGGAGTTGTTATTACGGACACGATCATAAAACTTTTGGAACCTAACAGATTGATAATGGGATATAAACCACACTTGAATTCTTTTTTTAAATATATATTATAATATATTTTTAAATATAATTATATAAATATATATTATATATAATATATATATATATATGTCGCCAATAGGCAGAACTGCGATCTTGGCTTAAATAGCAACGTTCATCTTGCCAAAGGACAAGCAAAAATTTGTGTATGAATAATTTCCCCCAAAATATTCAAACCCTAACAAAAAAAATATTTTCATTTTGTTTGTTTAGTTTTAAAATTATTTAAAAAAATCTAAAATATATTTAGTTGGGTTGGGGCTAAAATAAATTGCGCTTGTTAAATAAGGTTATTAAGTTTTCTAAGATTTTTTTGGGTGCAAAATTAAAATTTTTTACATTAAATTAATAAAAAAAATATATCTTTAAACGTATAAGAGAAAATTTTAGAAAGGATTAATTTTAAATATTCTTGCAAATTGACCATTTTACATTTTTCGGCACGACATAAAATATATATTTTAAATAAAATAAATAAAATATATATATATTTTAAAATATAATATAAAAAATTTATATTTATAAAAATTATATAATAATTTATAAACAAATTTTGTTAAAAATAAGAAAAAGTTTTGGAGGAGTTTAACAATTAAGAAAGCCTAAGAAAAAAGGGATTTTGTCATTAAAAATAGAGGGGAGGTTATTAAATGGAGAGTTGAGGTATTGGGAAGAGGAAGGAATATTTTTTTGGAATTTTTTAAAAATTTAGAAGAAAGGGAACTGTGTTTCGTGTATAGGGGAAGGAGGAATAACATCTTGAGGGAGGGGGGAGCCAGTTTGAGTGTGGGGGGAAATTCGTGGGCATAGGTAAAATGAAAGGGGGTAAGGCACCGGGATGATGGGGTAAAGATAAATGTTAAAAACAGGGGGGGGATATAGTTTTTGGAGTGGTTGGTGGGAATTTTTTAAAAAATGTATGGGAAAAGGGTAAAGGTCCAGGGATTGGGAGAGAGCATGCAATTTTCCTTTTTATAAAGGAAAGGGGGTAAAAGAATGCAAAAATTAAAAGGGGGGTAAATCGTTGAGTGTACCTGAAAAATGTATGGTAGAGTTATAATTGGAAAAAATTTAAGAGAAACGAGAATAGGATAGCAGAAACAGGAGGGTTTAGGGAAAAGGGAGGGGGTGTGGACCAGGTTTTACATGAAACATATAAGTGAAAATATTTTAATAAGGCTAAAGAGGTCTTGTGGCATTTATGGGTTTAAAAGGCTATGACAGGGTGGGAAGGGGGGGAATGTGGCAGAGGCAAGTTATGGGGTTTGAAAGGTAGGTTTCGAAAGCAGGAAGAGTTTTTTTCGGGATATGAGGCTCAATTAGAGTATTGGAAAAGGGAAATTTTTTTCCCAGTAAAAAAAGGCCTTAGCAAGGGTGTGTGATGTCACCGTGGTTTTTAATAATTTTTTTAAAAGGGGTTGTAAAGAAGAAAGCAGGGTCTTTGGGAAGAGGCTGGAGTTAAAAGTAAAGAATCACACACAAAGTGGGGGTTGCCAAACCTCTTGCTGAGACACTGTGCTCTTGGGGGATTTGAAGAGAAGTTGCAGGATTGGTGGATAATTTGGTAGGGGGTCAAAGAAGAAAATTAAAGTGAAAAACAGGAAAGAGAAGGTTTTGAGGATAACAAAAAAATTAGGGGAGAAAGAAAGAATATCAGATTTGGGGGGAGAGAGTATGGAGGAGGTGAACATTCAAATTTTGGGGGTGGGCTTCGGCGGGTGGGCTATGAAAAATGAGGGGGAACATAGAATTGATGAGGGAAAAAGAGTGAGTGGTGCACTTAGGAGTCTGGGGAGACAAAGAACTTTGTCCTTGGAGGCAAAGAGGGGAATGTATGAGAGTATAGTTTTACCAACGCTCTTATATGGTGTGAAGCGTGGGTGATGAATGTTGCAGCGAGGAGAAGGCTGGAGGCAGTGGAGATGTCATGTCTGAGGGCAATGTGTGGTGTGAATATAATGCAGAGAATTCGTAGTTTGGGAAGTTAGGAGGAGGTGCGGGATTACCAAAACTGTTTGTCCAGAGGGCTGAGGAAGGTTGTTGAGGTGGTTCGGACATGTAGAGAGAATGGAGCGAAACAGAATGACTTCAAGAGTGTATCATCTGTAGTGGAAGGAAGGCGGGGTAGGGGTCGGCCTAGGAAGGGTTTGGAGGAGGGGGTAAAGGAGGTTTTGTGTGCGAGGGGCTTGGACTTCCAGCAGGCATGCTTGAGCGTGTTTGATAGGAGTGAATGGAGACAAATGGTTTTTATACTTGACGTGCTGTTGGAGTGTGAGCAAAGTAACATTTATGAAGGGAATTCAGGGAAACCGGCAGGCCGGACTTGAGTCCTGGAGATGGGGAAATACAGTGCCTGCACTCTGAAGGAGGGGTGTTAATGTTGCAGTTAAAAACTGTAGTGTAAAGCACCCTTCTGGCAAGACAGTGATGGAGTGAATGATGGTGAAAGTTTTTTCTTTTTCGGGCCACCCTGCCTTGGTGGGAATCGGCCGGTGTGATAATAAAAAAAAAAAAAAAAAAAAATATATATATATATAATATATATATATATATATATATTTTATATATATATATATAAATATAATATATATATATATATAAATATATATATATATAATATAATGTATATATATATATTAAATGAATCTGAGTGTTGACAAGCGCAAAATGATAATGAATTTGGATAAAGTAATTTCAAACTTGACTATAAAATATCCGTAAACAAGCCAGCTGAAACATAATAATGTTTCAGTAATCAACAACAACGTCACGCAAGCCACTAAGTAGCGTCCATTTACAGGCAACAAAACAATGCAAACGCAAGATTTCATTGATAAAACTTTCAAGAACACAGCAGCACAAACAATATAAACTATGAACATTTACAGAATAAATGTTCCAAGTCGGGCCGAAACGTCGTCTTAAGCTTTTCTCTTCTGTGTGCGAACTTTTTGTGTCCTAGTGTCTGCTCACGTGTCTTGTTAAACCAATTTATCGGTATCTATTACCATGGTCTATATTAGTAAGGAAATAAAACGCACAAAGGGATTTATGGCATTTCGTGTCAGAAACGTTTCGCCCTCAGGGGACTTTATCATTTAATAAAGTTCTTGATGAACCAAAACGTCTTCACAATAAAATACTACAAACCCGCTTTCAGCTCACACACTGAGGTCCGTGGTTCGATCCCCGGAACGGATGGAAATATTAGGGCGTGTTTCCTTAAGACACCTGCTGCCCCTGTTCCCTAGCAGTTAGTAGGTACCTGGGTGTTAGCCGACTGGTGTGAGTCGCATCCTGGGGGACAAAATTAACCTAATTTGCCTGAAATGTTCTGCAAAGAGCTTTCTATATAGTATGTGAATGATATCAGCTGGGTCTGTATACGTTATTTTTCCACTTGTACAAATAAAGATTCATCATCATCATCTTCTTCTTCTTCTTCTTCTTCTTCTTCTTCTTCTTCTTCTTCTTCTTCTTCTCTCACTTGTAGAAATAAAGATTCATCATCATCATCATCATCTTCTTCTTCTTCTTCTTCTTCTTCTTCTTCTTCTTCTTCTTCTTCTTCTTCTTCTCACTTGTAGAAATAAAGATTCATCATCATCATCTTCTTCTTCTTCTTCTTCTTCTTCTTCTTCTTCTTCTCACTTGTAGAAATAAAGATTCATCATCATCATCATCATCTTCTTCTTCTTCTTCTTCTTCTTCTTCTTCTCTTCTTCTTCTTCTTCTTCTCTCTCTTCTTCTTCTTCTTCTCACTTGTAGAAATAAAGATTCATCATCATCTTTCTTCTTCTTCTTCTTCTTCTTCTTCTTCTTCTCTTCTTCTTCTTCTTCTTCTTCTTCTCACTTGTAGAAATAAAGATTCATCATCATCTTCTTCTTCTTCTTCTTCTTCTTCTTCTTCTTCTTCTTCTTCTTCTTCTTCTTCTTCTTCTTCTTCTTCTCACTTGTAGAAATAAAGATTCATCATCATCATCATCTTCTTCTTCTTCTTTTCTTCTTCTTCTTCTTTCTTCTTCTTCTTTCTTCTTCTTCTTCTTCTTCTACTTGTAGAAATAAGATTCATCATCATCATCTTCTTCTTCTTCTTCTTCTTCTTTTCTTTCTTCTTCTTCTTTCTCACTTGTAGAAATAAAGATTCATCATCATCTTCTTCTTCTTCTTCTTCTTCTTCTTCTTCTCTTCTTCTTCTTCTTCTTCTTCTCTCTTCTCACTTGTAGAAATAAAGATTCATCATCATCATCTCTCTTCTCTTCTTCTTCTTCTTCTTCTTCTTTTCTTCTTCTTCTTCTTCTTCTTTTCTTCTTCTTCTCACTTGTAGAAATAAAGATTCATCATCATCTCTCTTCTTCTTCTTCTTCTCTTCTTCTTTCTTCTTTCTCTTTTATTCTTCATCTTCTTCTTCTTCTCTTCTTCCTTTCTTCTTTCTTCTTCTTCTTCTCACTTGTAGAAATAAAGATTCATCATCATCATCTTCTCTTCTTCTTCTTCTTCTTCTTCTTCTTCTTCTTCTTCTTTCTTCTTCTTCTTCTTCTTCTTCTTCTTCTCACTTGTAGAAATAAAGATTCATCATCATCATCTTCTTCTTCTTCTTCTCTCTCTTCTTCTTCTTTCTTCTTCCTTCTTTTCTTCTTCTTCTTTCTTCTTCTTCTTCTTCTTCTCACTTGTAGAAATAAAGATTCATCATCATCATCATCTTCTTCTTCTTCTTCTTCTTCTTCTTCTTCTTCTTCTTCTTCTTCTTCTTCTTCTTCTTCTTCTTCTCACTTGTAGAAATAAAGATTCATCATCATCATCTTCTTCTTCTTCTTCTTCTTCTTCTTCTTCTTCTTCTTCTTCTTCTTCTTCTTCTCTTCTCACTTGTAGAAATAAAGATTCATCATCATCATCTTCTTCTTCTTCTTCTTCTCACTTGTAGAAATAAAGATTCATCATCATCATCTTCTTCTTCTTCTTCTTCTTCTTCTTCTTCTTCTTCTCACTTGTAGAAATAAAGATTCATCATCATCTTCTTCTTCTTCTTCTTCTTCTTCTTCTTCTTCTCACTTGTAGAAATAAAGATTCATCATCATCATCTTCTTCTTCTTCTTCTCACTTGTAGAAATAAAGATTCATCATCATCATCTTCTTCTTCTTCTTATTCTTCTTCTTCTTCTCACTTGTAGAAATGAAGATTCATCATCATCTTCTTCTTCTTCTTCTTCTTCTTTTTCTTCTTCTCACTTGTAGAAATAAAGATTCATCATCATCATCTTCTTCTTCTTATTATTCTTCTTCTTCTTCTTCTCACTTGTAGAAATAAAGATTCATAATCATCTTCTTCTTCTTCTTCTTCTTATTATTATTATTATTATTATCATTATTATTATTATTATTGTTATATTATTATTATTATTAACCATACGAATACTCAGAGTACTGAACGTTTACTCTTATAGGAAATGCGAAGCACGAAATCTCATTCAGATTTTTCAGACATTGAATGAAGCTAACTCACTTTACATCGTAGAACTGTTTTGTAAGTGCAGAATGAGTGAGTCACTTGACCTTGTGGAATGAAACTAGAAGGTGAGAGGTTAACAACGAGCTTAAGATATTTTACCCCTCAAGGAAGGTTCCTTGATGTTGGTGAGGGGCTCTTGATTTAGGGAATTGTATCTGTGCTCCAGTTTCCCAAATTAAGCCTGAATACCTTCCACAACCCCCCCCCCAGGCGCTGTATAATCCTCTGGGTTTAGCGCTTCCCCCTTGATTATAATAATAATAATTAAGATATTTTAGGAAGACTCATTTGTAGATCACTGGAAGAGAGTGTCTGGTGAAGCTATAATTACGCAATAAATAGTAAAAATAACGTAGGTATTTAAATGGCAGTCGAACATATACTTTGTAAACAACAATAATATATTAGATATTATAGGGAGGGGGTTTGGGTGTGGTTAATAATTGTTAGGGAACTACCTCAGGAAGATTCATTGTAACAATGAGCTGGTTAGAGAATAATAGTATAGTAGTAGTAGTATAGTAGTAGTTAGAGTGTAGAAGCAAAGTCCATAGTTGTAAAATTAGATGATCGGGTCGTAGATATCTCACTGTACTATCCTTAGAGAATTAGAGGCATCTAGATTGTAGTTAATAATCACCACATAGCCTCCATATGAACGACGGGATCTGTTGTCTGCCGTTTCTACGTACTTTGTCTGTCTCTGTCTCTGTCTGTCTGTCTCTCTCTTTCTCTCTCTCATCCCTGGTGCTAAGCTTAACTGCTTTTCTTTAAGTCATCGGAGTCGGGGAATCATTGAAGACTTTCTCTGCTAAAAGTTCCTCTTGGCTTTTTTAGTTCAGTAATCTCACGCAAGAGTTGAGGGAGCAGGAAGCTGTTCAGTTTCTTAGTGTGTGTGTGTGTGTGTGTGTGTGTGTGTGTGTGTGTGTGTGTGTGTGTGTGTGTGTGTGTGTGTGTGTGTGTGTGGTGTGTGTGTGTGGTGGATTGTGTGTGTTTAGGGGAGGAGGAATTGTGTTGGTTGATCGGTGTTGTGTGATTTGTGTTAGGGGATTTGTGTGAGAAGATTAAATTTTCTGGAGATTTGTTTATGACAGGAATTTTCGATGATAGATGAGAGAGAGAGAGAGAGAGACAGAGAGGAGAGAAATGGAAGAATAAAATGCGATGCAAAAAAAATAAGAGACGACTGAAGAGAGACGGGAAAGAGAGCAATAATAAATGACGAACGAGAAAGAGAGCGAAAGAAATGAAGGAACCATAAATCAGGTTCGAGAAAAGCGAAAGGAGTGCTGGGAGAGAGAGAGAGAGAGAGAGAGAGAGAGAGAGGGGGGGGGGAGAGACTTACAAATACTAACAACAGATACAGTCAAAACAGAGACACTGAATGGAAGAAAAAGAAAAAGACAAGTCACCTTAAAAATATGGGCATATATAGGAGAGGTAATGAATGTCGAGGGAAGAGCAGAGACGATGAATGAGGAAGGGGAAAAACAGATTAACGAATTGTAAATTAGTAGTGAAAGGAGGCAACGGAATATTTATGATGAGGTGAGATAGAGATAGGGAGAGAGAGACAGAGAGAGTACGTGGGAGTAGATGGGAAAGAGATAGCAGAAGAGATGTAAGTCCTTCCCAAGACTGACTACTGAGAAGAATTATCTACTTTTATCTAGACTGTAAACTACTGAAGACTATCGTGTACTATCTGTGTATGAAACAGATAACAAAGCAGATGGCTCTCTCTCCACCCTTCACTCCCTCAGGCACTGCCGGCGTGAAAAGCAGGAGGGAGGAAAGGAAATATACATGTTATATTGAGCCGTAGTATGGAATTTACAGGAAAGATGGAGCAATTATCCATATTATGTGAGTACTGCTTCTGTTTAACTTCTCTCTGCTGCTCACGTAGCTGTGTGCACCACCAGTTCTGTCAAGGTTATCTCCACCCTCTTCTTCTACCACTACTACAACTATTACTGTCTTTGTTGCTTTTGATGTCAACTGATCGTTCTGATGCAGCCGCTGATCAAATATTGCCTCACATTGCCTCATTTGTTGTATGCATATGGCGGGCCATACGAGTTTTACTAAATGGCTGAGTTAGGTAGCGAGTGTCCAAGGCAACATCTCGCTCCTGTCCTCCCTTATCATACCCAATTCCTTGCTGGCCATTGTAACGTATTTGGTACTGGAGGCTCTGGCATCTCCTCCCCACTAGAACACGACTTAGCTAGTTGAATTCTGTCTTGCAAAGTGCTTGTCTAGCTGGTTCTTGAAGAACTGTATTGTAGTCGCGCTTACAACATTAACGAATAGTATATTCAATTCTGATATAATTCTGTTCGCAGAAATATCTATGCATACGTTCGTGTTGCATCTTCTGCCTCACAGCTATATTCAGTTGTTTCAAATTACTGGCTCATTCATCACTTCAAGTAGTTTCTCGTGTGCTATAGTTATTCAGTATCTTAAAGATTGGAATGAAGTCTCGTAGTCTCTGTTTCCCAAGAGAAAGAAAAGTTAAGTGCTTGGACTCTTTCTTCATGAGGTTTACTTCCCTGTGAAATGAGTTTGGTTGCTCTTCCCTGAAGCTTCCCTAGTTTATCTTGGTGTTTTATAGAATCTGGCTGCCAAAATGGATGGCATATCCGAGATGTGGTATGAAAAGTTCATTACGGTAGTGAATATGGTGTATTTTTGTGCTAGAAGTTTCTAGCTATTAAACGTAGCATACTGTTTGCCTTGCTTCTCGCAGATAGACAATGCTTAGTCCTTGTGTATGATTACTCCAAGGTTCTTTATTTCTCTTGTTTCGGCTAGTTCGTTTGTTTTGTATTTATGTTTGAGAGTGTTATGCCCACAATGCATTACATTTACTCTGGATACTCGGTCTTTGGATGCTGCACTATCCAGATCACTCTGAATACTCAATCTCTGGATGCTATGCTAGTGCCCAGTTTGGTGTCATTTGCAAATCGTGCTGTCTAAAATGTTAGTTATACCTCGTGATCATTTATGTACATCGTGAAGAAGACTAGACCAAGAACCGATTCCTGGGGAACTCCACTGTTTACACTTCTCCAGTGAGTGTCGTTATGTTTCCAGGCTGTGAACCAGTCACTTATCCAGGAAGGAAGGCACTTTGGAAGGCAGAAAAAGAGACGGAAGGACAGATCAGGCATACAAGGCATCCTTCTACATATTGAAAACTTTTAATCAGAAATAGTGAACTCAAAAACCTGGTGATCCCTGGTCAAAGAAAGACGGGAATATTCACCTGACAGCCCAGTTCCAACTGTAAACTGCTGAAACAGTAGTTAACAAGAGACTTGTTTACTGATGGCCTTTTTCACTTTTAAAATATGGTTCTTTGATCCAGAAAGACATGCGTGAGACGTGAGAAAATTATTAGAGACGTCAGTAGAACAGAAGAGTTTTTGCTCCTTAAATCACTGGAGATAACATTGTGGATGTGTGGAATATGTGAGAAAGAAAAGTAGAATATTCCTGTGTGGCTGTCTGACCGGCTAGGAAAACCTCCCAGTTATATCTAACAACTGTACCTAGTTTCTCGGCTCATAATGTGATTTTTTCAGGTCATCGTGTGATTAAAACGCCTCACATCATGTGATTAAAACACCTTACGCCATATGATTAAAACACCTTACATCATGTGATTAAAACACCTCACATCATGTGATTAAAACACCTCACATCATGTGATTAAAACTCCACACATCATGTGATTAAAACACCTCAGTGGATGTTTCTGATGGGTTTGTTAATAAGTCTCAATTGTTAATCGCTATGAAGCAGCTCAAAGTGAGCTATATTGCTGTCAGTCACACTGAAGTAGTCTGGAGACTATTATGTATCAGTATACAATCCAGTGAGAGATGCGCTGATGAATCAGACCCCTGGAAAACACTTGGGTACCTTTAATGAGACATGTGTTACCTGCACAGCAGACTAAATCACTTTAATACAGAGTTATAACGACGGAATCTTTTACACCTGAGTCAGTGGAAGATGTGGAAAAATGCAGCAGTTGAGAACATAAACTCAGTAAAGATACCCAGGTGTTGCAAAGATACCCAGGTGTTGCAAAGATACCCAGGTGTTGCAAAGATACCCAGGTGTCGTAAGTGGGTTTAATTCATCAACTTGTCGGTATTAAACTGTTGACATGATGATAGATGCACTGATAAGCGATTTTGAAAAAATTATATATTAAAATTTGAAATTTTTACAAGCTCGTGTTCACTTTGTCAAAACATTAAAATTGCATCTTTTAATATCGGGAGGGAGAAATGACCTAAATAAAAAAAAACTACAAAAACTCTATTATAGTGTTTTATGTACAGTGCTCGAGACATATATATATATATATATATATATATATATATATATATATATATATATATATATATATATATATATATATATATATATATAAGTAAACAATTTTGAAAAAATATTATAACGTTGTCAGGACGTGTGACGTTTACCAGAAAAAAGTCCATAACGTTTAAAACTTGTAAGAGAGGTTGACAGATGACTCAGGAAATGGAAATAACACGGGAATGAACAACCAGAATGGCTCGGGCTTGAACCCACGGCAAGCCACCCCTAAAACCAGCATGCCAGTAAGTTAACCACTGTATCATGCCTCCCTAACAACGCTTATGCAACTAGGCGTATTGCTATGCACCAGGAAGGTTAACGTCGTCCGTTATGACAATAATGCAATATTTTACAGTCAAATCGCACACTGAAATGGCTGTGTCGACCTCAAGCTGCGACATAAAACAGTAAAACCCGCACAGTGGTCACAGGGAAGCCCATGCTAACCCAGCAGTGTATAGAAATAAACATATTTGGATTATTTTTATTAAGCCAGCATTGAAGAGTGATTAGCTCACCTTTCTGCTGTGTTTAGGATTGGCTTGCCGGGGATTAGAATCCCATCTGTTTTATGAGTAGAATAAGCTGACGGATTTGCCTCTTCTTCATTAAATTCAAGCATTGTGATTGAATTCCTTCAAAAAATAATTGGAAATTTAAAATCAAATTTCGTATTATATCAAAAATAATTTGTGTATATTTTTTTTCCATTTACAATATTAAAAAAATTATTTATATTTTAATATAAACTGGATATATTATATTGTGTAGTAGCATAGTTTATATGTGATGTAAATGATTTAGATAATCGACGAGCTGAAGACTGAGACTAATTTCGCCAGTCAGTGGTTTCTTCAGTCCAATACAGAGAAGAACGGTGAAAGATGAGGAGGAGAATGAGGTAATCAGTCCCTCCGCCTCGAGTCAATGTGTTCAATCCGTCAGTTTAAGAAGCCACTGGCTGGCGAAACGTTTCCTCAAAGATTCCCAAATGTTGCACAAATCTTAGTCTTCAGAAAATTTATATAACATTTAGAGATGAAAATTGAAAAAAAAAATAATTAATAGGCATTGATAATGGTCACTTGACTGAAGCGAAAGGCTTCGATCAAGTGACCAACAGACCCACTCAACAAATCATCAATATATTTGATACATATAATTTACCGTATATCTTAACACAAAAAAACCCACGCTTGTTCTTTTCCCGTGAAGACACATTCCCTCTGGACTACCCTGGGAAGATGACAAACATTATATTCGAGAGGGGTCACAAACCCGGGGGGGAGTAAGATTAACCCGGATTTTTTCCGGGGACGGGAAGACCCTTTTTCCTTGGGAAGGAGCCTTTCCTACGACCAAGGGTAAAGAGAGCCCGCCAGTAAGTGTCGCCCACATTCTCCCCGCTCTCACCAGTACCTAAAATAAGGGGTTTAAATTTTTGCGTAGTGTTTCTCACATTCAGAACAACTTGCATAGGTTGTATACATGTTTTTTATACAAGTGTTTTCTTTACTTTTCTCTTTTTTTATGTCAGAGAGTTAAAAGATTGTTATTTATCTTTTTCGTTCGAGGCTTTAATTGAAAATTTAAATATTATATATATATTTTATAAAAATTTTATATATATATAATATATAAAAAAATATATATATATATAATTAAAAGGGGTTTGGCCGAAATGTAAAACTGGTCAATTACAAGAACCATTTAAAAATGTCCTTTTCAAAAATTTTCTCTCATACTTTAAAGATATTTTTTTTTCTTAAATTTGTTTGTAAAAATTTTTAATTTTCCCCAAAAGAATTTTAGAAAACTTACCTAACCTTATTATAACAAAAAAATTTATTTTAGCCAAACCCCAAACAAAATATATTTAGTTTTGTTTACGTAAATTTTTAAAACTAAACAAACACAGTGAAAAAATATTTTTTTCGTTAGTTTAGAAAGATTTGGCGAAATTTTTGCATACACAAATTTTCGCTTGTCCTAAATAGCAAGATGAGCGTTGCTATTTAAGCCAAGATGGCAAGTTCTGCCTATTCGGCACGACACACACACACACACACATATATATATATATATAAATATATATATATATAATATATATATATATATATATTATATATATATATGTCGTGCCGAATAGGCAGAACTTGCGATCTTGGCTTAAATATCAACGCTCATCTTGCCATATAGGACAAGTGAAAATTTGTGTATGCAATAATTTCGCCAAAATCATTCTGAACCTAACGAAAAAAATATATTTCACTGTGTTTGTTTAGTAATTAAATTATTGTAAACAAATCTAAAATATATATTTAGTTGGGTTAGGCTAAAATAAATTGTTCTTGTTATAATAAGGTTAGGTAAGTTTTCTAAGATTCTTTTGCTGCAAAGTTGAAAATTT
>NC_069435.1:16403274-16405774 GCF_026875155.1 Cherax quadricarinatus | reverse complement strand
CTCTCTATTCTCTCACTCCCATTGCTAGTATACTCTTAGATTTCCACAGTGTAGATAATCTTGAGTCCATTGCTAATCCCCTGATGTACCTGTCAGTCGTGTTGAAAATGGTATAAAATATTTTCAAATTGATTAATAAGACAAGTGTGCAACAGTTTCCTGCTACACCTGATGTCTCTGTGTTTGAAGAAGTCTACTGTGTAGGCGAAATGTTTCATCAACAAAGATACTCAACTGTTGCACATGTGTCTTAATCATCAACTTGTTAGTCGACTTGTGTCGGGAATTCTTATTCATTCTTAATATTTGGGTCTTCACTGTTGTTTTCCAGGAGTATGACTCCTTCAGTCGTATTAATACATGCTCCTTTACGGTCCTCTTTTATGGCAGATGGTGAGAGAACCTTCACTACTTCTACGTCAATTTCAATGCATCACCCAGCTTCCCCGTCAACTATTATATTATCACCACTCATCTTCCCCGTCCACCCTCACATTATCACCACTCATCTTCCCCCGTCAACCATCACATTATCACCACTCATCTTCCCCCGTCAACCATCACATTATGACCACTCATCTTCCCCCGTCAACCATCACATTATGACCACTCATCTTCCCCCGTCAACCATCACATTATGACCACTCATCTTCCCCCGTCAACCATCACATTATCACCACTCATCTTCCCCCGTCAACCATCACATTATGACCACTCATCTTCCCCCGTCAACCATCACATTATCACCACTCATCTTCCCCCGTCAACCATCACATTATGACCACTCATCTTCCCCCGTCAACCATCACATTATCACCACTCATCTTCCCCCGTCAACCATCACATTATGACCACTCATCTTCCCCCGTCAACCATCACATTATCACCACTCATCTTCCCCCGTCAACAATCACATTATCATTTTTCGTCTCTTTCTCTTAATTCCCTGTCGTGAGTCCTTCTTTGCCTTACATCTATATATTTAACATTTTTTTCTCTGGCTTTGGTTTCCGTTCATCTCTAAGTAAGCCAAAGACTCTACTTTCTGTTTCCTCACAGTGGACTGCTATCTCCATCTATTTTTTCCCTATCATCCCGTTATCTGTCTCGCATTTCATATCATTTAACTATTTTTCCCCTCGTTAAGGTCATCGCTCATCCCTTTGTAGTCCGGTTTTCTCTTTCCCCTCCTTTGTTCTCTTCGTAAGAAGGGATGTGATAGTGTAACAGTGGAATAATGGGAACCAGGAGAAGTAACTCTCAGAAGGGAAGTTATGTTGTGTCTCATACTGGGCTCTCTCTATCTGTGCATTTATATAAGTTATTCTGCATATTGCATTAAATAAATATTCACGTACGATTGGATTCGGAGGGAAATTTATATTGCATCTGTGATGTAAATAAATATATAGGAACTGGCTCTTGACACAAGTTAAAGTCCTAATATTTGTGTCAGACTTTGTGTTACTTTTAAGTCTCCATTGTATTGAGTACTGAAGTCAGTAGGATGTGACGTAGTCGTGTTAGTCATGATTTAAAGAAAGTATGATATGTCTATAGTCATAAAACGAGAATATTATAGCTAAAACGAGAATGTAACAGTGTTTGTCAGGCAGTCATAAAACCATCGTTATTGAAAGTGTTTCTATATTATTATTAATCTAAAGTAATTAAATACTAACAAAAGTCTCTGTTGTTTATTATACCAGGAAAAAATAAAATTAGTTTGCTGAATATGTGTAAATAAAGCAGTGTTGCGAAATATTCAATCTGTGTAAACTGCTTAGATGCGTCGTAGATATGTCTCTTGAGGTGATAAATTATGATATTGGCTGAAAGTATGTTAGAATAATTAATTATTATTGTTAGGGTAGAGACTAAAAATCCACAATGCCGTGCGTATTATTTCTGTGTACAACAAATTCTAACCACACGGTAGAGCGAAAAACTAATATAAAGGACTTGGGAGTGATAATCTTAGAGAATCTCACGTCAAAGACCACAGTAATGTATCTACCTCATCTGCTAGGAAAATGATAGGATGGATAATGTGAACATTCAAAATTAGGGACGCCAAGCCCATGATGATTCTCTTCAAATCGCTTGTTCTCTCTAGGCTAGAATACTGCTGTACACTAACTGCCCTCTTCAAGGCAGGCGAAATTGCAGACATGGAGAGTGTACAGATAACTTTCACCGCACACATAAGTACGATAAAGCACCTAAATTACTGGAAACGGTTGAAGTTCCTTGATTTATATTCCCTTGAGGGATTAGTACCAAGCTTGCACACGAGAAATCACTCCCTATGAAAGCAAAAGACCAGGCAGGAGATGCAACATTAACCCAGTAAGTGTCAGGGGCCCGAGACTGTTCAACTGCCTCCCAGCATATATAAGGGGGATTACCAATAGACCCCTGGATATCTTCAAGAAGGCGCTGGACAGACACCTAAAGTCAGTACCTGATCAGCCGGGCTGTGGTTCGTACTTCGGTTTGC
>NC_069435.1:16383359-16402774 GCF_026875155.1 Cherax quadricarinatus | reverse complement strand
AAGTGAGTAAGTTCGGTTAGATTCAACAGTGATGATGCCACATAGCAGTGATGGTGTACGTAGCCAGTGAGATGTCGACGTAGCAGTGATGGTGTCACGTAGCAGTGATGATGTCACGTAGCAGTGATGATGTCACGTAGCAGTGATGGTGTCACGTAGCAGTGATGATGTCAAGTGATATAGTCAGGGTCGGGATGTGAAATTTACAAATGAATCATCGCCATGGATCAATACATAATAAACTAACAATAACGCTTGACCCTATACAAGAATTATTGTCCCCAGCACCTGGTTCTGACGGAGCGAAGTGGAGAGGGAGGGAGAGAGGGAAGGAGAGAGGGAGGGGGAGAGGGTAGGGAGGGGATGAGAGGGAGGAAGAGAAGGAGGGATGGGAGGGGATGGAAAGAGAGGGAGGGAGGGAGAGAGGGAGGGGGAGGGAGGGAGGAAGAGAGGGAGGAGGTGGGAGGAGAGAGGGAGGGAGGGAGAGGGAGAGAGGGAAGGAGGGAGGGAGGGAGAGAGGGAGGAGAGAGGGAGAGGAGGGAGGAAGAGGGGAGGGAGGAGAGAGGAGGGAGGGAGGAGAGGGAAGGAGAGAGAGAGGGGGAGAGGGAGGGGGGTGAGAGGGAGGAGAGAAGGAGGGGGAGGAGAGGGAAGGAGGGAGGGAGGGAGAGAGGGAGGGAGAGAGGGAGGGAGGGAGGAAGAGAGGGAAGGAGGGAGGGAAAGAGGGAGGGAGGGGAGAGAGGGGAGGGAGAGAGGGAGAGAGGGAGAGAGAGAGGGAGGGAGAAAGGGAGGAGAGAGGAGAGGGAGGGAGAGAGGGAGGGAGAAGGAGGGAAAGAGAGGGGAGGGAGGGAGAAAGGGAGACAGGGAGGGAGAGAGAGAGGGAGGGAGGGAGAAATGGAGAGAGGGAGGGAGAGAGGGAGGGGGAAAGGGAGGGAGAAAGAGAGGGAGGGAGAGAGGGAGCAAATAAGTAAAAGGGTGAAGGATAAAAATTAGATTGAGCTTATTTCCAAAGGTCGCCATTTTTTCTCTCTCATATGCAACAAATCCTTAAAAAAAATAACTCCATTATTGATTTTTATTTTCCTCTCCTGTTCCCATCATCATCAACGCCTCCTCTATCATCCTTTATATCTTCCTCTCTTCTGTGTCGTTTCTGCCTAGGTTCTCTCTTCTTACTCTCTTTTGTGTCGTTTGTTTATGTGACCTGCCTCCTCTCTTCTATGTCTTTTCTTCTTATGCTCTTCTGCCTCCTCTCTTCTATGTCGTTTTTCTTGCTCTTCTCCTCCACTCTTAGTCTTTCTTCTTTGCCTTCTCCTCCTCTCTTCTATGTCTTTTCTTCTTATGCTCTTCTGCCTCCTCTCTTCTATGTCGTTTCTTCTTATGCTCTTCTGCCTCCTCTCTTCTATGTCATTTCTTCTTATGCTGTTCTGCTTCCTCTCTTCTATGTCGTCTCTTCCTATGGTGTTGTGACAGCCCCACAGAAAGCTACAGATTATTCACAGTCGTGAATTATCATAGTCAGCTTCCTGTGGCCTCCCAGAGACTTCTTCACTCTTTTCTGATTAATTGTGCCACACTCTCTCTCTCTCTCTCTCTTTTTACACAGGGTTTGACAAGGATAAGGATCCCTAGTTTTATTGACAAGCTATTTACAGGTTAAGGATTCCTAACTTTATTGGCAAGCTAAGAGCTGTTACCTACATCAGCTCATTTGAAAGCATTTTTATTGTTATGAGACATACAAGTAGGGAACAAGATGAAGTTGGAGCCATCTGTGAGCCAGCATTTTCATTTGATCAACTGACGTTATCTCGTTGACATCATTATGCTGTACGAATGTGTTCCATACTCGAGTCATCCTGGGTATATATGATCTCAGATGGAGTGATGTTCTGGAGAAGGGTACAGCCAGAGTGAAGTTGCTGCTTTTTGCCCGTCTTGTGGCCTAAAAGCTTGTTTCACGCTGTCCTCGAAGTGGATCCAAGTGTGGTACTTTGACAATATTGGCCTTGTACATAACAGTAAGGCCACCCACATCCCTCCTGTGTTGAAGGCTCTGCTGAAATGACAGATCTATCCAGGATGGGTCCAGGCGAGAGATGAGACGTCTTGCTCTGTTCTCCACTCTGTCAAGCAGTCGCAGATGAGAGGAGGGGCAGGCAAACCAAGAAAGTGGAGCATACTCAAGGTGTGAGCGTGCTTGTGTTTCGTACAGAATCTTGCAGCCCCTACTGTCAAGCAAATGCGAGATACGGCGAAGTGCTGTAAGCTTCCTGGCTGCCTTGTTTGCAAGATTTACAACGTGGTTCTTCAAGGTTAGTTTGGAGTCAAATTTCACCCCAAAGATATCAACTTCTTCTCCAGGTGCCAACACCCTCCCATTCATCCTTACTACTGCACCGGCATTATCATCATGGTGCCTAGAGACGATCATCATTTGCGTTTTCTCAGGTGCAAATGTTACTTGCCATCTATTTCCCTAAGCTGATATAGCTCTTAGCTGGTGATTGATGTAGCTTAGAGCAGCTGGCATTTCTTCTCTTGGATAAGTGAATGTCAGTGTACAATCGTCTGCATATACATGTGATTCTGGGATGAGATGAAGAAGGTCGTTGAAGTAGACATTCCATAACAATGGTCCCAGCACGCTTACTTGTGGAACACTTGCCCCAATAGGATGTCTTGCTAATTCCGTTCCATTGAGAACTACACTTAGAGATCTACCATGAAGGTAATCACTGAGGAGACATAGCGTAGAGCCTGCAATTCCCAGTGCTTGAAGTTTTGCTAAGAGGCCCTGGTGCCACACCCGGTCGAAAGCACCAGCAATGTCCAGTGCTACCACACAGCTGACTTTGGATTCATCCATGACTGGTGCCACTTAGTGGAGAGATTTAACAACAGATCAGCAGCAGAGTAACCTTTCCTGAAACCTTATTGACGATCAAAATAGAGTGGTAGTCAAAAAACTCTGTCATTTGTCTCTCTCTCTCTCTCTCTCTCTCTCTCCCCATCCCCATGGGTATTCAGAAGGAAGCGCTAATCCCGTAAGGGGAGTCACGCATGTCCTTCATTCATGTTCATGACATGATTCACATTCCGAGCTCCCCCCCCATCATATTCACTACATTTTCAACTTTCACCTTCACCTCCGTAACTTTTATTTTATTGTATTTCTTTTGCTATCTTTAAAGAACTTCTATTTATTGACCATGATGGAAAAAAAAAGTTGGAAAACTAGATTTTTCTGGGGCAACGTTTTACCTGTGTAAACCTGTATACAGAGCGAAACGTCCTCCCAGAAAAAAAAACATCTGGAGATAAATGGTGTAAAATACCGACTTGATAAAGCCCACTGTATGGGCGAAACGCAGTCAGTAAAAGACATCATTTTAATGCATTTGTGTTTCTCCCCCTCTCCCCCCCAAAAAAAAAAAAATTCTGCAACGTTTCTTAAAATATACGAAATGCTGTATTCTCTCAACTGCAACTAACCTGTAACCAAACTGTAAATTCTTCCACTGTAATTTCCTTATATATTTATAAACATACATTGTCTCTACCTTTGTTGGAAGTGCGCCGTGTGCTGCACCTTGAGTTATTCTTGGCTGGTGGTTCGTGACCTTCTCCAGTAAGAGAGACACTGTTTTTTTTTTAACCCCCCTCAACTCCCAATTTTTTGTTACCTCTGATCCCCACATTGGTAATAGTTTTAATTTGAGACGGAGTTAATTGAGAAAGTCAGATGTGGTCTGGAGGAGCCATACTTGGTCTATACTCACCTATATGTGGTTGCAGGGGTCGAGTCATAGCTCGTAGCCTCGCCTCTTCACTGGTCGATACTAATTCACTCTCTCCCTGCTCCATGATATTTGTCATACCTCTTCTTAAAGCTATTTATGAAACTTGCTTCCACTACTTCACTCTCTAGATTATTCCATTTCCTGACAACTCTAAGACTAAAGAAATACTTCGTAACATCCCTATGACTCATCTGGGTTTTCAGTTTCCAATTGTGTCCCCTTGTTTCTGTATCCCATCTCTGAAACATTTGATCTTTGTCCACCTTGTCAATGCCTCTTAGTATTTTATACGTTGTTATCATGTCCCCTCTATCCCTCCTATCCTCTAGTGTCATCAGGTTGAGTTCCCTTAACCTCTCCTCATAAGACATGCCCCTCAGTTCCGGGACTAATCGTGTTGCAAATTTTTGCACTTTCTCCAATTTCGTGACGTGTTTGACTACGTGAGGGTTCCATACTGGCGCTGGATATTCCAGTATAGGCCTTACATACACTGTGTACAATGTCGTGAATGACTCCTTACTCAGATGTCTAAACGCCAATCTCAGGTTTGCCAATCTCCCATATGCTGCAGCAGTTACTTGATTGATGTGTGCCTCAGGGGACATGTTCGTTATAATGCTTAGCCCAAGATCCTTTTCTTTAACTGACGTTTGCAGCTGTTGGTTTCCTAGCCTGTACTCTGTCTGCGGTCTTCTGTGTCATTCCCCAATCTTCATGACCTTACACTTACTGGGGTTAAATTCCAGGAGCCATTTGTCGGACCATACTTGTAGTTTGTCCAGATTCCCTTGTAATCTTAACTGATCCTCTCCCACTTGTATTCTCCTCATCAGTTTCACATCATCAGCGAACAGTGACATTTCTGAATCTATTCCTTCCACCATGTCATTCACGTATACAAGAAACAGCACTGGGCCTAGGATTGAACCTTGTGGAACCCCACTCGACACATTTGCCCACTCCGACACTTCAGCACGTACCAACACACGTTGTTTCCTTCCTGTCAGGTATTCCCTGATCCATTGCAGTACTTTCCCCGTTATTCCTGCCTGCTCCTCTAATTTTTGCACCAGTCTCTTGTGTGGTACTGTGTCAAAAGCCTTCTTGCAATCTAAAAAGATGCAATCTACCCATCCCCCTCTCTCCTGTCTTACTTCTGTTACCTTATCGTAGAACTCAAGTAAATTTGTGACACAAGATTTCCCATCTCTGAAGCCGTGCTGACTGTCATGTATGAGCCCAATCTTTTCAATGTGTTCCACTACTTTTCTCCTGATAATCTTTTCCATGACTTTACATACTATACAAGTCAGTGACACTGGTCTGTAGTTTAATGCTGCCTGTCTGTCCCCTTTCTTAAAAATTGGAATTACATGTGCTGTCTTCCACGCCTCAGTCAACTCCCCGTTTCGATAGATTTACTGAAGATTGCTGCTGATGGCACACACAGTTCCTCTGCTCCCTCTCTCAGTATCCATGGAGATATGTTATCTGGGCCCACCGCCTTTGAGGTGTCAAGTTCGTCTAGCAGTTTCTTCACCTCTACCTTGGTTATGTGTATTGTATCCAGCACCTGCTAGTGCGCCCTACTTCTACAGTTTGCTGGAAGCATTCCTGACTCTCTTGTGAATACTTCTCTAAATCTTTTTTTAGTTCATCACATACTTCTTGGTCACTCTTCGTCAGCTTCCCTCCTTCTTTCCTCAGCCTGATTACCTGGTCCTTGACTGTTGTTTTTCTCCTAATGTGACTGTATAACAACTTTGGTTCAGATTTGGCTTTTGATGCTATGTCGTTCTCGTATTGCCTCTGGGCCTCTCTCCTTATCCCTGCATATTCGTTTCTGGTTCTTCTGCTCAGCTCCTTGTTTTCTTGAGTCCTTTGCCTTCTATACTTTTTCCATGCTCTCGCACACTTAGCTTTGGCCTCTTTACACCTCCAATTAAACCATGGGCTCACTCTGGTCTTACCATTTTTTCTGTTGCCCTTTGGTATGAACCCTTCCTCTGCCTCCCTGCACTTAGTGGTTACTATTTCCATCATTTCATTTACTGTCTTTTCATCTAGTTCTCTTTCCCACTGCACTTCATGCAGGAAACTTCTCATTACTATGTAGTCCCCTTTTTTGAAGTTTGGTTTCTCTCTTTGTTCTCGTGCTGCTGCATTCTCCACTGTTAACTCAACAAGATATTCAAAACTCAGGACATGAGTGGGTGATATCCCATATGTCTGAACTATTCAAGGTGAATATGAGATCCAGCCTTGCTGCAACATCCTCTCCTCTCTCTCTGGTTGTATCTCTAACATGTTGATGCATGAAGTTCTCCAATACAGTCTCCAACATCTTAGCCCTCCATGTTTCTGGTCCCCCATGTGGCTCTAGGTTTTCCCAGTTAATCTCTTTATGATTGAAATCTCCCATTATAAGCAATTTTGTCCTACCCATATAAGCCCTCCCGGCCACTTCAGCTAGTGTATCCACCATTGCTCTATTGCGCACATCATACTCTTCTCTTGTTCTCCTGCTGTTAAGTGGTGGGTTATACATCACTGCTATCATCACCTTTGGACCACCAGTCTGAAGTGTTCCATTCCTCCCATCTCCTCAAAACTCCACTGGTTTTTTATGAGCAATGCTCCTCTGTTCTCTCTGTCTTTCCTCGTAATCTGATATCCAGGTGGAAAAATTACATCTGTTATCATCCCTGTAAGTTTTGTCTCTGTTAATGCTATGATGTCAGGTGATGCATCAATGATGCATTCTTGCCACTCTTCGCTCTTATTTGTTATTCCATCTGCATTGGTGTACCCTACCTTTAGCTTTCTTTTCATTACTGTATTTTGGGAGATGGAAGAGGAAGGTGCAGGCTGGGAGGATGGGAGGCAGGGTACAATATTATGGGAGGCTGCTGTGATTGTGGAATTAGTGCTTAGGGGGGTGGTGGCTATGGAGCGAGGTTCGTTTCTGTGTGTGTGTGTGTGTGTGTGTGTGTGTGTGTGTGTGTGTGTGTGTGTGTGTGTGTGTGTGTGTGTGTGTGTGTGTGGATTAACTTTCTACGAGGTAGGGGGTTGAACACGAGCTCTTGGTTCCCGTTTCTTAACTGACATAATTAAAGCCCCCCTCTGGTATGTATTCTGTCTCTCTTCTCTCCACGCTTGTGTGTCACTAGTTAATGATCCAAGTCGGACGAAGCCTCGTCATAGGTTCCATTCTTCTACGTGTTCGGGTTATTTGTGTATAGTTCCAGTCGTGGTATTGTGCTTTTTAGTTGTTCATGATTGAAGTTTGACGCATCCGATTTTGAATTCCTGTATGAAACACGTTCCAGCGTGCTTACATCATGTTGAAAATTGTATACTACTCTTTTCTCAGCTTCACATCGTTCCAGACCATGGAGATGAACTCTTCTCCAGGCTGAGGGACTGACCACCTCAAATACTATTTCTCCAAGGTTGATGGACTAATTACATTATCTTCACTTCGCTACTACACCAATATGACTGAAGAAGTCTACTGTGCAGGCGAAACGTTTCAACAGAAAAGATACTCAGCTGTTGCACTTGTGTCTGAATCATTATCCTACATCATCCCACAAGGTAAGACTCGACCCGTGCAACCACAGGTAAGTACAAATAAGTACTTACATGTGCCCTGTCGTTTTTGTGGCATTCCTGGTAAATAACTTATCCTTGTTTAGCCCGTCTAGGCTCTATTGTATTTTACATATCGTGATCATATCTCTTCTTCCTCTTTCCTTGTCCAGTGACATATGGCCTAGTAGTCATATACTTCGTATCTCATTCCCCTTAGTTCAGTTGCAAGTGTTGCCGCTTTTCTTTAAACTCTCTAAGTTTCACTTTGTGTTTATCTAGTCGAGGATTCCATAATGGCGCTGTGTACCCGAGACTCGTGTGTGTGAGCTGTAATAATCACGCTGGTATTGTAGTAACATAATACCGAGATCACTTTTGTTTTTATTGCCAAATTGCGACTCGAACGACGAAAGTTATCACATGGGAGTATATGACTTACAGGTGTCTACAAGCAGACTCATTGGTGTCTACAAGCAGACTCATTGGTGTCTACAAGCAGACTCACTGATGTCTACAAGCAGACTCACTGGTGTCTACAAGCAGACTCACTGTGTCTACAAGCAGACTCACTGGTGTCTACAAGCAGACTCACTGGTGTCTACATGCAGACTCACTGGTGTCTACAAGCAGACTCACTGGTGTCTACAAGCAGATTCACTGGTGTCTACAAGCAGACTCACTGGTGTCTACAAGCAGACTCACTGGTGTCTACAAGCAGACTCACTGGTGTCTACAAGCAGACTCACTGGTGTCTACAAGCAGACTCACTGGTGTCTACAAGCAGACTCACTGGTGTCTACAGCAGACTCACTAGTGTCTACAAGCAGACTCACTGGTGTCTACAAGCAGACTCACTGGTGTCTACAAGCAGACTCACTGGTGTCTACAAGCAGACTCACTAGTGTCTACAAGCAGACTCACTGGTGTCTACAAGCAGACTCACTGGTGTCTACAAGCAGACTCACTAGTGTCTACAAGCAGACTCACTGGTGTCTACAAGCAGACTCACTGGTGTCTACAAGCAGACTCACTGGTGTCTACAAGCAGACTCACTGGTGTCTACAAGCAGACTCACTGGTGTCTACAAGCAGACTCACTGGTGTCTACAAGCAGACTCACTGTGTCTACAAGCAGACTCACTAGTGTCTACAAGCAGACTCACTAGTGTCTACAAGCAGACTCACTGGTGTCTACAAGCAGACTCACTGGTGTCTACAAGCAGACTCACTGGTGTCTACAAGCAGACTCACTAGTGTCTACAAGCAGACTCACTGGTGTCTACAAGCAGACTCACTGGTGTCTACAAGCAGACTCACTGGTGTCTACAAGCAGACTCACTGGTGTCTACAAGCAGACTCACTGGTGTCTACAAGCAGACTCACTGGTGTCTACCAAGCAGACTCACTGGTGTCTACAAGCAGACTCACTGGTGTCTACAAGCAGACTCACTAGTGTCTACAAGCAGACTCACTAGTGTCTACAAGCAGACTCACTGGTGTCTACAAGCAGACTCACTGTGTCTACAAGCAGACTCACTGGTGTCTACAAGCAGACTCACTGGTGTCTACAAGCAGACTCACTGGTGTCTACAAGCAGACTCACTGGTGTCTACAAGCAGACTCACTGTGTCTACAAGCAGACTCACTAGTGTCTACAAGCAGACTCACTAGTGTCTACAAGCAGACTCACTGGTGTCTACAAGCAGACTCACTGGTGTCTACAAGCAGACTCACTAGTGTCTACAAGCAGACTCACTGGTGTCTACAAGCAGACTCACTGGTGTCTACAAGCAGACTCATACATCTCACGGTCCACACGACTCCTCAGGATGATGCAATATTGTGACGTTAACGAGGCTGTGCAATGTTATCCTCGTTTCTCTAAGAAAAATGTACTGACAAGAAATCTCCATTTACACAAACACAAAATACGGCTTCGTGACTAAATTAAAAACATGTTCAGTTTTTATATCATATAAGTGGGAGTTCGTATTCATGAAAGAAGTCAAGCAAAAACACGCCTAGTGTTGGTATGAAGCTTCACCAGAGAAAGAAAATCTCACACACACACACACACACACACACACACACACACACACACACACATATATATATATATATATTATATAATATATATAAATATATATATATATATAGGAGAAAAGAGAATATGAATGTGTAAATTCAAGAATTATGTGGATTAAAGTAAAGGTTGGATGCGAGAAGTGGGTCATAATAAGCGTGTATGCACCTGGAGAAGAGAGGAATGCAGAGGAGAGAGAGAGATTTTGGGAGATGTTAAGTGAATGTATAGGAGCCTTTGAACCAAGTGAGAGAGTAATTGTGGTAGGGGACTTGAATGCTAAAGTAGGAGAAACTTTTAGAGAGGGTTGTGGTAGGTAAGTTTGGGGTGCCAGGTGTAAATGATAATGGGAGCCCTTTGATTGAACTTTGTATAGAAAGGGGTTTAGTTATAGGTAATACATATTTTAAGAAAAAGAGGATAAATAAGTATACACGATATGATGTAGGGCGAAATGACAGTAGTTTGTTGGATTATGTATTGGTAGATAAAAGACTGTTGAGTAGACTTCAGGATGTACATGTTTATAGAGGGCCACAGATATATCAGATCACTTTCTAGTTGTAGCTACACTGAGAGTAAAAGGTAGATGGGATACAAGGAGAATAGAAGCATCAGGGAAGAGAGAGGTGAAGGTTTATAAACTAAAAGAGGAGGCAGTTAGGGTAAGATATAAACAGCTATTGGAGGATAGATGGGCTAATGAGAGCATAGGCAATGGGGTCGAAGAGGTATGGGGTAGGTTTAAAAATGTAGTGTTAGAGTGTTCAGCAGAAGTTTGTGGTTACAGGAAAGTGGGTGCAGGAGGGAAGAGGAGCGATTGGTGGAATGATGATGTAAAAAGAGTAGTAAGGGAGAAAAAGTTAGCATATGAGAAGTTTTTACAAAGTAGAAGTGATGCAAGGAGGGAAGAGTAAATGGAGAAAAAGAGAGAGGTTAAGAGAGTGGTGAAGCAATGTAAAAAGAGAGCAAATGAGAGAGTGGGTGAGATGTTATCAACAAATTTTGTTGAAAATAAGAAAAAGTTTTGGAGTGAGATTAACAAGTTAAGAAAGCCTAGAGAACAAATGGATTTGTCAGTTTAAAAATAGGAGAGGAGAGTTATTAAATGGAGAGTTAGAGGTATTGGGAAGATGGAAGGAATATTTTGAGGAATTGTTAAATGTTGATGAAGATAGGGAAGCTGTGATTTCGTGTATAGGGCAAGGAGGAATAACATCTTGTAGGAGTGAGGAAGAGCCAGTTGTGAGTGTGGGGGAAGTTCGTGAGGCAGTAGGTAAAATGAAAGGGGGTAAGGCAGCCGGGATTGATGGGATATAAGATAGAAAGTTAAAAGCAGTGGGGATATAGTTTTGGAGTGGTTGGTGCAATGTGTTTAATAAATGTATGGAAGAGGGTAAGGTACCTAGGGATTGGCAGAGAGCATGCATAGTTCCTTTGTATAAAGGCAAAGGGGATAAAAGAGAGTGCAAAAATTATAGGGGGATAAGTCTGTTGAGTGTACCTGGTAAAGTGTATGGTAGAGTTATAATTGAAAGAATTAAGAGTAAGACGGAGAATAGGATAGCAATGAACAAGGAGGCTTTAGGAAAGGTAGGGGGTGTGGACCAGGTGTTTACAGTGAAACATAAAGTGAACAGTATTAGATAAGGCTAAAGAGGTCTTTGTGGCATTTATGGATTTGGAAAAGGCGTATGACAGGGTGGATAGGGGGGCAATGTGGCAGATGTTGCAAGTGTATGGTGTAGGAGGTAGGTTACTGAAAGCAGTGAAGAGTTTTTACGAGGATAGTGAGGCTCAAGTTAGAGTATGTAGGAAAGAGGGAAATTTTTTCCCAGTAAAAGTAGGCCTTAGACAAGGATGTGTGATGTCACCGTGTTGTTTAATATATTTATAGATGGGGTTGTAAGAGAAGTAAATGCGAGGGTCTTGGCAAGAGGCGTGGAGTTAAAAGATAAAGAATCACACACAAAGTGGGAGTTGTCACAGCTGCTCTTTGCTGATGACACTGTGCTCTTGGGAGATTCTGAAGAGAAGTTGCAGAGATTGGTGGATGAATTTGGTAGGGTGTGCAAAAGAAGAAAATTAAAGGTGAATACAGGAAAGAGTAAGGTTATGAGGATAACAAAAAGATTAGGTGATGAAAGATTGAATATCAGATTGGAGGGAGAGAGTATGGAGGAGGTGAACGTATTCAGATATTTGGGAGTGGACGTGTCAGCGGATGGGTCTATGAAAGATGAGGTGAATCATAGAATTGATGAGGGAAAAAGAGTGAGTGGTGCACTTAGGAGTCTGTGGAGACAAAGAACTTTGTCCTTGGAGGCAAAGAGGGGAATGTATGAGAGTATAGTTTTACCAACGCTCTTATATGGGTGTGAAGCGTGGGTGATGAATGTTGCAGCGAGGAGAAGGCTGGAGGCAGTGGAGATGTCATGTCTGAGGGCAATGTTGTGGTGTGAATATATGCAAGAGAATTCGTAGTTTGGAAGTTAGGAGGAGGTGCGGGATTACCAAAACTGTTGTCCAGAGGGCTGAGGAAGGGTTGTTGGAGGTGGTTCGGACATGTAGAGAGAATGGAGCGAAACAGAATGACTTCAAGAGTGTATCAGTCTGTAGTGGAAGGAAGGCGGGGTAGGGGTCGGCCTAGGAGGGTTGGAGGGAGGGGGTAAAGGAGGTTTTGTGTGCGAGGGGCTTGGACTTCCAGCAGGCATGCTTGAGCGTGTTTGATAGGAGTGAATGGAGACAAATGGTTTTTAATACTTGACGTGCTGTTGGAGTGTGAGCAAAGTAACATTTATGAAGGGATTCAGGGAAACCGCAGGCCGGACTTGAGTCCTGGAGATGGAAGTACAGTGCCTGCACTCTGAAGGAGGGTGTTAATGTTGCAGTTTAAAAACTGTAGTGTAAAGCACCCTTCTGGCAAGACAGTGATGGAGTGAATGATGGTGAAAGTTTTTCTTTTTCGGGCCACCCTGCCTTGGTGGGAATCGGCCGGTGTGTAATAAAAAAAAAAAAAAAAATAAATAATATATATAATATATAATATATATATATAATATATATAATATATATATATATATATATATATATATATATAAATAAGGTATGTTAGTCCATACGTACAAAGACTATCTGCTCAGAGCTATCTACCTCTATGTAGAAAACGAAGTATCGTGTGTCATCTAAGTATACGAATCATGAGATTGAAGAGGATAGCAGGCGAGGTAGCGTGGGGGGCAGACAGGAACTTAGGCAGGTAGGTTGGCAGGCAAGTAGGCAGATAGGCAAGCAGTAAGGCAGACCAGCAGGCAAACTTAAGTGGGTAGGCCAGCCTTCAGGTGCAAGCCTCTTATTGTATCACAACACACACGTTGAATAACCCCATTCAACACAGCTGCTGTTGATTTATAGCCCCTCCTGTGCATAATTTAGCACAGCATTCCGGCTCAATACTCACAACTCAGTTTGTTTGACAAACAACTGAGTGATCTCAATTCCGATTCCCTTTGGAAGCTGTCTCGTCATACATCATAGAATGCTCTGGCGAGGCTGAGGTTGTCTCAGTAAATCTAGGTTAGGCTATGTTACCTTAGGTTAAATTAGGCTAAACTAAATCAGGGTAGGTTTCTAGTTTTCGTTCTGTGTCTGATACTTATATCCGACATAGACAATTTTTGATGGCACCATAATTTATAACGAATGCAGAGGCGCAATACCGAGACTGGAGCAATGCACAAACAACCGCACTTATGAGAAACAAACTTATGACGACGTTTCGGTCTGACCTGGACGATTACCTATGTAAATAATGTGATGAATGGGATCTTGGTACATAGAATTCTTCAAAACTTGTCCAACCTTTGGACAAAGATCTTAGACTAGTGGGTGGTACCACTATGGCCCAGCCTCCTCCTGCTTCGCCTCATCTGACTACAGTATATAAGCCACGTCTAAGGCCCTATGCTATACATTATACAAGACTGATAGACTGAACACATCAACTCCAGGCAGAGGGACTGATGACCTCAAACTACTCCTCTCCTTACACATTTCTGCTTTGTATTGGACTGATGAAGCCATTGTGTAGCGAAATGGATGTCTAGGGCAACTGGTGTAAAATGCTGGATAGACAGGTACTGCAAGGAACTTGCAATCCCATTCATTGATAACTGGGACCTATTCTTTGGCAAACGTGATATGTATGCAAGGGATGGGGTTCATCTCTCTGGGGATGGAGTGGTTGCATTAGCCAATTCGATTGAGAGGGTAATTGATGACTTGTCTAGGAATTTAAACTGATAGATTATAGAGGTATGGGTATTTGTGGGAAACAATCAGGCTGCAGCATTAGGGTTAAAAACAGCAGTTATTACCGGGATACCTCAGGGATATGTTTAAAAGACAATATTCAAAATAAAGTTGTGAATAATGGCATATCAATTGATCAATAAACAAAGAGAAATAACAGAGGGCAACGAGTGACTAGCTCCCTTAAGGTTTACTATACAAATATTAGGAGTCTAAGAAATAAGATATATGAGCTAAGATTACTTGCAAGTGTAGGTAATATAGATATTGTTGGTATAACAGACCTGGTTCAACCTGAAAGGTAGAGAAATACCTTCTGAATGCAACATACAGGGATATAAACTATTCCACACTGATAGGGTCAACAGGAAGGGTGGTGGAGTGGCGATGTATGTCAGAGAAAATTTAAATTGTTGTCTTAGACATGATATAAGATTAGAAACATCGAACACAGAATCTGTTTGGCTACAGTTTCTCGAGGGACGTGACAAATTAATTTTGGGTGATTCATAGGCCCCCAGACCTTGATAGGGAGTGCAGTAAGCTGTTATGGAACGAAATTCATAATGCATCTAGATATGAAAATGTTGTGATAATGGGAGATTTTAACTTTAGACAAATTGACTGGAACATTATGACGGGAAATCTTGAGTCTAGTGATTTTCTTGATACGGTTCGGGATTGCTTTTTAGAACAGGTTGTGGCAGAACCAACTAGAGGAAACAATCTGCTTGACTTGGTTCTTGCCAACAAAGAGTCACTAATTAATAATCTTGAGGTTAATGATGAGCTTGGGGAAAGTGATCACAAATCACTTAGTTTCAATATATCATGGAATTACCCAGATAACTGCAATCAAATCACTGTCCCAGATTTTCGCTTGGCCGACTTCATGGGACTGAAAAATTACCTGGGTGGGCTAAAGTGGGATGTCCTGACTATGGGTCAGGTAGGTGATCTTGGATGCCAATATGACGTTTCTCAGAGCATAGTTCTAGCTGCCCAGACAACTTTTTTTCTGAGTAGGGAAATTAGATCTAACAGAAAATGATCCCAAATGGATGAACAATAGATTAAAACATCTCATTGGTCAAAAGAGAGGCATATATAGGCGTATCAAAAGAGGGGATGGGCAGTTAAGAAATCAATATATTCAATTAAATAGAGAAATAAAGAAAGGAATAAGAAAAGCAAAAAGGGATTATGAGGCTAAGGTCGCAAGGGATTCAAAGACTAACCCTAAAGGGTTCTTTCAGGTATACAGAAGTAAGATTAGGGACAAGATTGGCTTACTTAAGAGTAACTCTGGTCAGATCACTGACAGTGATAGAGATATGTGTTAAATTGTCAATACTTACTTCCTCTCAGTTTTCACCCAGGAAAATACTAGCGATATTCCTAAAATAATAGATTATATAGAACAGGACGATAATAAACTATGCACGATTGCGGTAACTAGTGACATGGTCCTCAGACAAATAGAGAAACTAAAACCTAACAAATCCCCAGGCCCTGATGAACTGTTTGCAAGGGTGTTAAAGGAATGTAAAGAGAAACTTAGCATACCTTTGGCTAATCTTTTTAACATATCACTATAAACTTGCATAGTGCCTGATAAGTGGAAAATGGCAAATGTAATACCTATTTACAAGGCAGGTGACAGGTCCTTGGCTTCGAACTATAGACCAATAAGCCTTACCTCCATAGTGGGAAAATTTATGGAATCAATAATTGCCGAAGCAATTCATAGCCATCTTGATAGGCACAGACTGGTTAATGAATCTCAACACGGTTTTACAAAGGGGTGTTCCTGTCTTACGAATTTATTAACATTTTTCACTAAGGTGTTTGAGGAGGTAGATCATGGTAATGAATATGATATTGTGTATATGGACTTAAGTAAGGCTTTCGATTGAGCTCCACATAAGAGGCTATTGAGGAAACTTAAGACACATGGAATAGGAGGAGAAATTTTTTCCTGGGTAGAGGCATGGCTGACAAATAGGCAGCAGAGAGTTTGCATAAATGGGGAGAAATCAGAATGAGGGCACGTCACAAGCGGTGTTCCTCAGGGGTAAGTGTTGAGCCCGTTGTTGTTCACAATTTACATAAACGACATAGATGAGAGAATAAATAGCGACATTAGCAAATTTGCTGATGACACCAAAATAGGCCGTCCAATCCTATTCTAATGAGGACACTAGAGCACTCTAGAATTATTTGAATAGATTGATGCAATGGTCGGAGAAGTGGCAGATGCAGTTTAATATTGACGAATGCAAAGTTCTAAATGTTGGACAGGAAAATAACCATGCGACATATAAACTAAATAATGAAGATCTTAATACTACTGATTGCGAAAAGGATTTAGGAGTTCTGGTTAGCAGTAATCTAAAACCAAGATAACAGTGCATTAGTGTTCGCAATAAAGCTAACAGAATTCTTGGCTTCATATCTAGAAGTATAAATAATAGAAGTCCCCAGGTTGTTCTTCAACTCTATATATCCTTGGTTAGGCCTCATTTAGACTATGCTGCTCAGTTCTGGTAACCGTATTACAAAATGGATATAAATGCTCTGGAAAACGTACAGAGGAGGATGACAAAGATGATCCCATGTATCAGAAATCTTCCCTATGAGGATAGACTGAGGCCCTGATTCTGCACTCTCTCGAAAGGCGTAGAATTAGGGGGGATATGATCGAGGTGTATAAATGGAAAACAGGAATAAATAAAGGGGATGTAAATAGCGTGCTGAAAATTTCCAGCCAAGACAGGACTCGCAGCAATGGTTTCAAGTTGGAAAAATTCAGATTTAGGAAGGATATAGGAAAGCACTGGTTTGGTAATAGAGTTGTGGATGAGTGGTACAAACTCCCGAGTACAGTTATTGAGGCTAAAACGTTGTGAAGTTTTAAAAATAGGTTAGATAAATACATGAGTGGGTGTGGGTAGGTGTGAGTTGGACCTGACTAGCTTGTGCTGCTGGGTCTGGTGCCGTGCTCCTTCCTTGAGTGGAGGTGACCAGACTGGGTGGGTCATTGGGCTAATCCTGGGGGACACATGGACCTGCTCTGCATGGGTCAGTAGGCCTGTTGCAGTGTTCCTTCTTTCTTATGTACTTATGAAACGTTTCCTGAATAAAGATTCCCATATGTTGCATAAATCTCTCAATCTTCAACGTAAATAACGGTCCAAGTCTGACCAAAACGTCGTCATAAGTTTTTTCTCCTATATGAGGGTTGTTTGTGTAGTGTTCCATGATATACTTGACTGTGGTGTCCGTCGAAGACAGAGAATTTACAAGCGATTATAAATAAAGTCTTTCACTGAGTCTCAGACGACTATATGATGCCCAACGGAGTCAAATTTCAGTTGATCCTCTTTGGAAGAAAGGAGGAAATTAAAAATGAAGCTGAGTACAAGTCATTCAATCGAGCGAAAGTTCCATGTGCGAGACTTGGGACGGATAATGTTAAGGATCTGACATTCAAGGATCACAATATATATATTGCCATTGCTACTACAAGGCAAATGACAGGCTAGATAACTGGAACTTTCAAGACAAGAGATGCTGAGTCGGCGAAGATACCCTTCAAGTTATTTGCTCTTTCCAGCTGAACTATTGCTGAATAACAAGAGTTTCCTTTAAGGCCGGAGAGATTACTGGGCTAGAAAACGTACAGAGAGCTGTCACAGACCGTATACATTCGAACATCTGTACTAATGGAAGTGCTTGAAGCCTATTCAGCTATACTCCTTGGAACGTGAACCTGAAAGATGCACCATAATTTATATCTGGAAAAACTCCTGAAGGGGCTCACCGAAATCAAACCATGATAATAAGAGATTTGGCAGATGATACAAAGTACCATAAATGAAAAGCAGAGGCGCGACGAGAGCACTAAGAGAAAAACTCGAGAATCAGAAGTAGGATAAAATGCAGCAGGTCAAGGTAGGCTGTGGCCAGTTACTGTGTGCTGATCCAGGTTGATGAAGGTCGGAGAAAACTACGGATGGCTGGTAAAAGGCTGAGTAAAGCTGGAAATGCTGGGAGAAGAGTGGAAAAGGTTGGAAAAGGATAGAAAGTATGGGAGAAGGCCGAACAGAACCTGGGAAAGGCTGGAAAAGGCTAGGAAAGGTTGAAAAAAGACATATGGAAGGATGGAAATGGTTGGGATGGTTAGAAATTGCTGAGGAAAGGCTTCAAGTGTCTGTGAAAGGCTGGAAATGACTGTGGAAGACTGGAAATAGCTGGAAAAAGCTGGAAGTGGCTGTGGAAGTCTGAAAATAGCTGGGGAAGGCTGGAAATAGGTATGGAAGGTTGTAAATGACTGGGAAGGTTTCAACTGACTGCGATAGCCTGGAAATGACTGGGGAAGACTGGGAATGACTGGGGGGAAACTGGAAATAGCTGCGGAAGACTGGAAGTGGCTGGAGAAGACTAGAAATAGCTAGAGACAACTAGAAATGACTGGGAAGACTGAAAATGGACGGGAAAGGCTGAAAATAGCTGGAAAGGCTGAAAATGACTGGGGAAGGCTGGAAATGGCTGGAGAAGACTGCAAACAGCTGGGGAAGGCTGGAAATGGCTGGGTAAGGTTCGAAATAATTGGTGAACACTGGAAATAGCTGGGTGTGGCATGCAAAGAGTACGTTATACTTTATTCGGCGTATGTACACATTCCACATAGGCTGCCTCCCAGCTAGTGAACCGGGTGCTAAGGGTTTAACGATCTTTATGGGCCCCCATCGTTAAATTAGTACCTTGGTTTATTAACCAATCATCAGGTGGGCCTGCCAAGTGCTGAGGTGGCGTGGTATCACTCACGGTCAGCATTTGCCAGACTCGCACAGCCGCTGGTTGAGCAAGGTTCTCTCTCTCTCTCTGGCTTTTGTCTATGCCTTGATTACCGTGTGGTACACGTATATTTCAAACTCCTGTACATAGTGTACATAAGTGTACATAATACACATACTTGGTGAAGGAAAATACTACTGCTGTGTTTATTTTCGCTCCAAACCCATTATGACCAGGCTAACAGGCAAATCATTACCTGTGTGCGTAATACTGGGGAAGGCTGGAAATGGTTGGGGAAGGCTGGAAATGGTTGGGGAAGGCTGGAAATGGTTGGGGAAGGCTGGAAATGGTTGGGGAAGGCTGGAAATGGTTGGGAAGGCTGGAAAGTTGGGAAAGTGAAATGGGAAAGAAGCTGTAAATGGCTGGAGTAAAATTGGAAATGAATGGGAAGACTGGATAATGGCTGGGAAAAACTGGAAATGGCTGAGAAGGGCAGAAATGGCTGAGGAAGACTAAAAATGGCTGGGGAAGGTTGAATATGGCTGAGGAAGGTTGGAAATGGCTGGAGAGCGTGTAATTCTGTTGGACAGGTTGAGCCAGCGACCGAATTGAAAAGATCAAATGATAATACTGCTCTGGGGGGGGGTGATAATAGTGGTGGTGGTGTTGGTGTGGTGATAATAATGGTGGTGGTGATAATAATGGTGTGGTGATAATAAGATGGTGTATGGTAGTGGTGGTGGGGAAATGATGACGGTGGTGGTGGGTGATGACGGGGCGGTGGTAGTGGTGGTGGTGGTGGTGATGATGACGATGGTGGTGGAA
>NC_069435.1:16358359-16378359 GCF_026875155.1 Cherax quadricarinatus | reverse complement strand
TCTAAATACTGTTCACCTATATATTTCACTGTGAACACTTGGTCTACACAACCACTACCTTTCCTGAAGCCTCTTTGTTCATCTGTTATCCTGGTCTTCATCTTACTCTTAATTCTGTCGTTAATAAATCTACCATACACTTTACCAGGTACACTCAATAGGCATATTCCCGTATAATTTTTACACTCTCTTTTGTCCCCTTTACCTTTATACAAATGAACTATGCATGCTCTCTTCTAATCCCTAGGTACAGTCCCTTCTTTCATACATCTATTAAATAAAAGCACCAATCATTCCAAAAACTATATCTCCACCTGCTTTTAACGTTTCTTTCCTTATGCCATCAATCCCAGCTGCTTTACCCCCTTTTATTCTACCCACTGCCTCAGGCACTTTCCGAACACTCAATTGGCTCTTCCTAACTCTTACAAGATGTTACACCTCCCTGCCCAATGCACGAAATCACAGCTTCTCTATCTTCATCAACTTTTAACAGTTCCTAAAAATATACCCTCCATCTTTCTGATACCTCCAATTTTCCATCAATTAAATCTACTCTCCTAATTTTAACTGTCAAATCCATTCCTTACCTAGGCTTTCTCAACTTAATAATCTCACTCCAAAACTTTTTCTTATTCTCAGCAAGATTTGTTAATAGCATCTCACCCACTCTCTCATTTGCTCTTCTTTTACAGTCATTCATCACTCTCTTAACCTCTCTTATTCTCTCCATGTACTTCTCCAACCTTGCATCACTTCTAGTTTGTAAAAACCTCTCATATCCAAACTTTATCTCTCTTACTACTCTCTTTACCTCATCATTCCACCAATCGCTCTTCTTCCCTCCCGCACCCACTTTCCTGTAACCACAAACTTCTACTGAACTACTTTCTTAAAGCTACCCCATACCTCTTCAAACTTCATTACCTATACCCCAACTAGCCCATCTTTCTTCCGATAGTTTTTTATATCTTACCTTAACTGCCTCCTCCTTTAGCTAGTAATAATAAAAATAATACGATATAGGATTTTTATAAAATAATGAAAGGGAAGCAAAAAGATAATTGTAATATAAAAAATAAAAGAATTTATGATATAACTAATAAAATATTTATTTTATCATGAATTATTATTAACTAATAATAATTCATGATAAAATGTCCAACAACAACAACAACAATAATAATAATAACAATAACAATAATAACTAACAATAACAATAATAACTAACAATAATAACTAACAATAATAACTAACAATAACAATAATAACTAACAATAACAATAATAACTAACAATAACAATAATAACTAACAATAACAATAATAACTAACAATAACAATAATAACTAACAATAACAATAATAACTAACAATAACAACAATAATGGTAGTAAGAGGCTTAAGACGCAAGTGTTAATAGCCCAGAGAGAGAGAGAGAGAGAGAGAGAGAGAGAGAGAGAGAGAGAGAGAGAGAGAGAGAGAGGTGAGGAGTCCTGGTAAGCACAACATCAGTGATGGCAATAATTATCCTAGACAAGCGTCGGCACATCTACCCCACAGTTTCCGTTCTCATGGAAATATTTGAAAGCGCCAGTCGAAACTATGGAAACGTTTTATTTATTTAAGTGTAACTAGGTAGGTAGGAAGGGGAGCCGGCGCAGTATATTTCCTCCGTAATTACAGTAGCTTGGGAAAATGTTTGTGAGTGTGTGGAGGATATATATAGTGCAATTATTTTTGAACCGGCAAAGGCAAAGTCATGATATATTTTTTTTTTTCAAGGAAACACAAGGTTGGTAGTAATTTTTTCCCAAAATGGGGACGACTGCAAGTAATTTTTTCTTTTAATAGGCTGTATGTAGTCAGAAATTATTATTTTTTCCCAGGGGGAAGACTGCAAGAATCATTTTTTTTTTTAGTCTGAAGGATATAAGTGACCAGATAATATTAATATTTCCCAGAACAGAGAAAGATCCAATTTTTTTTTTATTCAGATGGAAGAGCAGGTATGTATTTTTTTTCCCAAAGTAAGAATGATTTTTATTGCAATGTAAGAAATGCCAGAGTTCATTTTTTTACATGAGGGGGAAAAATCAATACGTAATTAATTTCCATTAATAGTAATCAGAATTAAAAATAATTAACATATATAAATATAAATATATATATATATATATATATATATATATATATATATATATATATATATATATATATATATATATATATATATATATTTGTTTTTTATGAGGGTACTCACCTGTAATATTTGTCTGTGAATGTCAGGTAAACACATCTTGCCAAGACAGTTCTACATAATATCTGTGAACTTCCTTACACAGACGTCCGGGTTCTAACACTCAGCACCACAGACTTGTTTGTGCTTTCCACTTCACTTACACAGACGCCTGTATGTGTGTGTGTGTGTGTGTGCGTAAATTCCCCGTACAGACTTCTATTTTTCAACACCCTCTACGCAATTTCTATCCACCTTTTTGCCAACACTTTACACAGACCTACGCAATTCACTTCCCTGTAGAGGCTTCTGTGTTTTCACCACACAAAGATTTTCTATGGAACAACTCCCCCACTTCCCCCCCCCCCGTACACAGACTGTTGCCTCTGTTCACTCTGAATGAAACAGATTAGAGAGGAATTCCACGTTCACTTCGTAAAAACGTTCCAGCGTTCAACGCAGCTTTCAACTCGCGTTCCATATCAGTTCAAAACAACGTTCAACGAGGAGTATCAATTACAAAATAAACTTTCTGAAAAAAATAGAGAAAATCCGTTGTTTTACTGGAATAAATTCTGGTGAATAAAATACTTCTGTTGGCTACAGTGAAGAGACTTAAGACTTAAAGTAAACAAGTCTTAAAGGCTGAGAAAGTCTTGTATATGGGACGACGTTTCGCTCTATGTAGAGCTTCATATAGAGCTTTATCAAGTTACTCTACCTTCTGTTAAGACCTTTATCATGCTTCGCTCTATGTAGAGCTTTGTTAAATTATGTCTCACGTTGTATAGAGTTTTGTTAAGATGTTCTACGCTTTCTATAGAGCTTTATTATGTTAGGCAACGCTCTTTACAGAGCCTTATCTACACAGTGAAATTTGATAAAGCTCTACACGGAGCGAAACACAATTTGATGAAGCTCCACACAGTGAGAAACACAATTTGGTAAAGCTCTACACAGAGCGATATACAGTTTGATAAAGCTCTACACAGAGCGAAAGAATTTGGTAAAGCTCTACACAGAGCGATATACAGTTTGATAAAGCTCTACACATAGCGAAAGAATTTGGTAAAGCTCTACACAGAGCGATATACAGTTTGATAAAGCTCTACACAGAGCGAAAGAATTTGGTAAAGCTCTACACAGAGCGATATACAGTTTGATAAAGCTCTACACAGAGCGAAAGAATTTGGTAAAGCTCTACACAGAACGATATACAGTTTGATAAAGCTCTACACAGAGCGTAAGAATTTGGTAAAACTCTACACAGAGCGCAGCGCTGTACAGCCCTTGTGGTTTAGCGCTTCTTTTTGATAATAATAATCTACACAGAGCGAAACACAATAGAGCTCGAAACGAAGCGAAAGAACAACTTAATGGAGCTCTTCAACGAGCGAAACATCGTCACAATTAAAAGCTCATTCTACATTTTTTTATTTATAAAAAAATATAGAAAAGAGAAAAAAAAAATACTTGTTTTGAACATATTTCAAAATTCCTTCAAAATTCCCACCTTGTTCATTAGTGTTCACAGCCTCTCTGGAAAAGTTGATCATTGTTCACAATATGTTCAGTAACTCCCTGTTCACTAGTGTTACCACCATTGTTCACCATACATGGCCTATGTTCATTATCATTGTGTTCAACGGATAATTGCGGAGTTTTACATATCACAAAATTTCAGTAAAGAAAATGTTCATCAGAGTTCAACAATGTTCACCGTTTTTTTTCTAACAAGTGTTCATACGTTGTTCACCTCCAGAGTTCATAAAAATTCACAAAAAATGTTCTCTATGTTATCCAGCATCAATCTGTTTGTATTTATCAAAGTTCAATAGTGTTCATTAGAGTTCTCCATTGTTCTCAGTGCCAGCAGGTGTTCACTCCGTGTTCAAAAGAGTTCATTCCCTATTCCCCTATGAGTTCAAAAGTGTTCACTTCTAAATTTCTTGCACTCGCAAATACTTGTTCAAAAAGGAAGTTCACAGCCGACCCTCAAGAACTTACCAGTGTTCAAAAGTGTTCAAAATATAAGGTTTCACGTTGTTCAGAGATGTTCAAAATATCACACTTTTAGATGTAAGAACATTACTATTCTCACAGATGTACTCCCATGTAGAAAAGTGTGTTTGCGTGTACTAAAGTGAACTCCCGTGTACTAAAGTGTACTCCCGTGTACTAAAATGTACTCCTATGCACTAAAGTGTACTCAGTGTACTAAAGTGTACTCCGGTGTACTAAAGTGTACTCCCGTGTGCTAAAGTGTACTCCCGTGTACTAAAGTGTACTCCCATTTACTAAAGTGTACTCCTATGTACCAAAGTGTACAACCATGTACTAAAGTGTACTCCCGTGTACTAAAGTATATTCCCGTGTACTAAAGTGTACTCCCATGCATTTAAGTGTACTCCAGTGTACTGAAGTGTACTCCCATGTACTAAAGTGTACTCCCAAGTATTTAAGTGTACTCCAGTGTAAGTATACTTTCATGTACTAAGGGTCACTCCCATGTACTAAAGTGTACTCCCATGTACTTAAATGCATTTGTTAATTTCAGTGTTTTTTCTGGGCTCAACGCCAGATAGATCTACGGTCAGCGCGAGATAGGAGATCGCGGTCAACGCGAGATAGGAGATCGCGGTCTCCTCGCTAACCCAACCCGGCCGGTTCATTCATCGTTCATGTCTGGCCACCAAATTGAAAAATCTCTAATCTTTAAGAGAGAGACAGAGAGAGAGAGAGAGGGGGGGAGAGAGAGAGAGAGAGAGAGAGAGAGAGAGAGAGAGAGAGAGAGAAAGAGAGAGGAGACAGAGAGAAAAGAGAGAGAGGAAAGAAGGGTAACGAGGCGTAGCAATTGGTAAAAGAGGAGCAAGGCGTGAAGTGAGTGCGAGAGAGAGCGAGAGAGAGAGAACGAGAGAGAGAGCGTGAAGCAAGTTTCTATACCACAAGACGGGCAGAAAGCAGCAACTTCACTCTGGCTGTACCCTTCTCCAGAACATCACTTCATCTGAGATCATATATACCCAGGATGACTCGAATATTGAACACATTCGTACAGCATAATGATGTCAACGAGATAAAGTCAGTTGATCAAATGAAAATGCTGGCCCACAGATGGCTCCAACTTCATCCTGTTCCCTACTTGTATGTCTCATAACAATAAAAATGCTTTCAAATGAGCTGATGTAGGTAACAGCTCTTAGCTTGTCAATAAAGTTAGGAATCCTTAACTTGTAAATAGCTTGTCAGTAAAGCTAGGGATCCTTAACCTTGTCTAACCCTGTGTAAAAAAAAAAAAAAAAAAAAAAAAAAAAAAAAAAAAAAAAAAAAAAAAAAAAAAAAAAAAAAAAAAAAGGAGAGAGGGACAAAGAGAGAGAGAAATGAAGGGGAGATTGGAGAGAAAATCGTCAGGAAAATTGTGTTATGAGAGCGGTAGGAGGAGGAGGATAAAGAAGAGGAAGAGGAAAAACAAGAGGAACAGGACCAGGATGAGAAGGATCACGAAGAGTAGTATAAGGAGGAATAGGAGGAGGAGGAGGATCAGAAAAAAGGAAGAAAGGGAGCCATAGGAGCACAAGGATCAAAAAGAGGAGAAAGAAGATACTAGGAGCACAACAGGAGGAAAGAAGACACAGTGAAGAAAAGGAAGAGGAGAGGAAAGAAGAGAAGGAAAGAAGAGGGAAGAAGAGAAGGAAGAGGAGAGAGAGGAAGAGAAGGAAGAGGAGAGGGAAGAAGAGAAGGAAGAAGAGAGGGAAGAAGAGAAGGAAGAGGAGAGAGAGGAAGAGAAGGAAGAGGAGAGGGAAGAAGAGAAGGAAGAGGAGAGAGAGGAAGAGAAGGAAGATGGAAGAGAAGAGAAGAAAAATGAGAGAGAGAAGAGATATAATGCACAGTGCCATTTCTCAGGTGTCATTTGAACTACAGTGCCAAGACAGCTGTTGACGGAAAGATGGTGAAGATGTTTCCTCTTTTGCGTCTTTCTACAGTGCGAGTGAAAAAAAAAAGTACTGACAAATATTTTTGCCGTTAATAAGAGAGAAAACATTCATAACAGAATAAGAATAAGAAGATAAAGAAGAAAACGAAGATGAAGAGGAAGAGGAAGAAGACGAAAGAGATGAAGATAAAGAAGACATAGGGAGCCAAGATGAAGAGGAAGAAGACGAGAGAGACGAAGAAGACGAAGGCGATGATGAATAAGAGAAAGAAAAAAAGAAGAAGCAGGAGAAGAAAACTACGAAGGAGAAAATAAAGATTCCAGAGAAAATGGAGAAAGAAAAATAAAACAAACAAACGATAAACAGAGAAGGAAGAAAGGAGATAATAGCATAAGAAGAGAAATAGAAGAGAATAAAAAGGAAGAGAATGGATGATAATTCCAAGTATTTCTTCCAGGCTGTGGAATATAATGTCTCTGAACTGCTGGAGAAGAGAAAGAGGAGAGGAAGAGGAATTAATAGGAAATCGAAAGGAGGAGGAGGAGAAGAGGAAAAAATGAAGAAAGAAAAGAAGATGATGGTGGAGAAGCTTAAGAAGAAGCTGGATTTATCTCTCAGACACATCTGTGTTGGAGAAATTGAGAAACTGAGGGGAAGAAAGAGAGAGAACGAGAGGGGAAAAAATGAAGAGAGAGGGAGAGAGAGAATTAGGAGAGAAAGGGTAGACTAGCATTATCTCAAAGTTGCATCTGTTGAGGAGGGAGGGAGGAAGAGAGAGAGTGAGAGAGAGAGAGAGAGAGAGAGAGAGAGAGAGAGAGAGAGAGAGAGAGAGAGAGAGAGAGAGAGAGAGAGAGAGAGAGAGAGAGAGAGAGAGGGAGAGAGAGGGAGAGATTGAGATTGAGATTTTGACACGCCTGCGCAGCTGTCATTCAACTACGCCTACTCTTGCTTAACACAGGGTAAATGGTGCCCTTTGTGACAGCTGGTAAATGTTTTTCCAAAGTTTCCAAAGGTCACTGCGAGCCCTCGCCACCACCAACAACAATGACATGGGTCACTGCGAGCCCTCGCCAAAACTAACAACATTAACAAAGGTCACTGCAAGCCCTGGCCACCACTAGCAACAATAACAAAGGTCACTGTGAACCCTGGCCACCACCAACAACAATACCATAAGCCACTGTGAACCCTGGTTACACCACCAAAAACAACAAAGGTTATTCTGAACCCTGGCCATCACCAATAATAATAAAGGTCTTTCTGAACCCTGGCCACCACCATCAACAACAAAGGTCACTCTGAGCCTTGATCACCACCAACAATTACAACAACAGTGTCAGCGCTCACAGTCATCTCTTCAAGGGAAGGGGGAAGTCGGGATTTCGGCGGCCGGTCCCTCCTCTTCCTCGTCTCACACCCTCTTATCTTCCATTCACCAAACGCTGTATGATTCCTAAGGGTTCAGCGCGTCCCCGTTAATATGCAGTATACTGCTGCCTATCATCGCCAGGATATCGCAAACAATAATTTCATACATTTAATCGAAAATGCAATTTCGGAAATAGTCCAGCTGGACCGGGAATAACAGAGATTTCTGGCAGAACGTTCACGACGTTTTGCTCCGTTATTTCATATTATTACTCATGACTTGATAATGGTCCAGGAGAGACTGAAATGTCTTACAAGTTTGATTTCCAGTTTGCGGGTTGGTTAATTGTCTGAGCCACGGTAGTGTGAGTTTGATGTTATCCACCTCCATTCTCTTCCTCAGCGACTACTTTCGGGACAGAGTTCCTTCTGTGACAACGGCGTTGCCTGAAGGTTCTTAACTTTAGCAGCGTACCACAGGGAAGCTGACTTGGTGTCTGGTTATGGTAGATCACCTTCAAGGATCACCTTACCAGAGTACCACAGGGAAAACTCATTTGGTCTCGTGCTATATTAGGTCTGCTTCAAGGACCGACCTCAACCACGGAGAACCTTACTTGGTCTGGTAGGTAGGTCTGCTTCGAAGACCAGCTTCACCGGTGTAATACAGTGAGGTTCTTAGGTTTCTAGTACTTTAGTTCAGCTTCAGGGACTACCTTCCCTTCATTCCTGAACTTCTATCCTGCCCCATGCCAGAGCATTCAGCTACGCTGTAACCTTTCCTTACGCAAACGAGTATATGGCGACCGCACTGGACCCTAACCATTGAACATCTGTCATATCTACCCGTACAATTGAAGACAACATACAACCCTAATTTTTAAAGGCGTGGACCGGTAAACTAGCGAAAGGCCTCGGTAAAATGACCGAAAGCTCCAGCGGCGGGTCCTCATATGACTAACACCTGCATCAAGAAACACATGTCCCGTTACCTGACAAACCTTACCTAACATAGTGAAGACAAGATGTGGAGAAAAACACATGTACAATTCAGGACATTTTCTACAGGAAACATTTCGCCACGAATGGGAAACATGTGTCTTTAGTCACATCTTGCCGGTATCACCATGCAATTTTTTAGTGAAGACAAGTTGCAAGAGAGGTGTGCAATGATGCTGTCGAGAGTCTCTTGGACCTGACTGGAGAGAGATCCATCAGTGAAAAATCACACTCGGGATAAACTTTCAACACTCTGAACAGAATTTATCTGGAGAAATTAGACTTATCTTTCCTTTCACGGGATAAGATAAGATAAGATAAGATTTTGTTCGGATTTTTAACCCCGGAGGGTTAGCCACCCAGGATAACCCAAGAAAGTCAGTGCGTCATCGAGGACTGTCTAACTTATTTCCATTGGGGTCCTTAATCTTGTCCCCCAGGATGCGACCCACACCAGTCGACTAACACCCAGGTACCTATTTGCTGCTAGGTGAACAGGACAATAGGTGTAAGGAAACGTGTCGGAATTTCCACCCGCCGGGAATCGAACCCGGGCCCTCCGTGTGTGAAGCGGGAGCTTTAGCCACAAGGCCACCGGGCCACATAAATCTGATTATTCATAACTCTAATTCCCAGGAATTGTACGACCCCAGCGGGTTTAGCACCTCCCATGAATTTATAAGTATGACATGACAGCTTGCGATGGTCCCATGGCAAGATAAACTGTGATGAAAATGGTGATAAAGACAATGGTATGGTAGTAACTACAATATAATGACAACCATGGTATGGTGGTAACTGTGGTATAGTGGTAAGTATAGAATGGTGATACCACCTAAGTATGGTAGTACCACCTATAGTATGGTGGTACCGCCTATAGTATGGTGGTACCACCTATAGTATGGTGGTATCACCTATGGTATGATGGTATCACCTATGATATGGTGGTACCATCTATAGTATGGTGGTATCACCTATGGTATGGTGGTATCATCTATAGTATGGTGGTATCACCTATGATATGGTGGTATCACCTATGGTATGTTGGTACCAACAATGTTATGGTGATACAATTAAGGTAAGGTGGTACCAACAATGTTATGGTGATACAATTAAGGTAAGGTGGTACCAACAATGTTATGGTAGTGCCAACTACTGTACCACATTGATAAATCAGACACATGTGCAACTCTGTGGTCAGTCCATCAATCTTTGATGGACTGACTACATCGACTCAAGGTTGAGGGACTGATTACCTCATTCTCCTCCTGTTCTTCACATTTCTCCTTCGTATGGACTGATGAAGCCACTGTGTGGCGAAACGTTTCCTCAATAAAGATACCCAAGAGTTGCACATGTGTCTAATTTATCAACTAGGAGGCCTGGTCTCAGACCGGGCCGCGGGGGCGTTGACCCCCGGAACTCTCTCCAGGTAAACTCCAGGTAAACTTGTCGGCTCTTTGTACTATTCATCTGCAATACTGTACCACAGTTGACACTACTTATTGTAGTGCCGACAATGGTATGGTGGTAACTATGGCATGGTAGTACCAACTATGGGAGGGTAGTACTATGGTTTGGTTGTACCACTATGATATGGTAGTACCACCATACCATAGGTGGTACCATCTATGGTATGGTGGTACCAACTATAATATGGTGGCACCCACTATAATACGGTGGTACCAATTATAGTATAGTGATACCACCTGTGGTATGGTGGTGCCAACTATGGTATGGTTGTGCCAACTATTGTATGGTAGTGCCAACTATTGTATGGTGGTACGAACAATGTTATGGTGATACCAACTATGGCATGGTGGTAGCTACGGCATGGTAATACCAACTATGGGATGGTAGTACCAACTATGGCATAGTGATATCAACTATGGTATAGTGATACCAACTATTGTATGGTGGTATCAACTATGGTATACTGATATCAACTATGGTATGTTGGTATCAACTATGGTATAGTGATACCAACTATGTTATAGTGATACCAACTATGGTATGTTGGTATCAACTATGGTATAGTGATACCAACTATGGTATAGTGATACCAACTATGGTATGGTGGTATCAACTATGGTATACTGATATCAACTATGGTATAGTGATACCAACTATGTTATAGTGATACCAACTATGTTATAGTGATACCAACTATGGTATGTTGGTATCAACTATGGTATAGTGATACCAACTATGGTATGTTGGTATCAACTATGGTATAGTGATACCAACTATGTTATAGTGATACCAACTATGGTATGTTGGTATCAACTATGGTATAGTGATACCAACTATGTAAGTGATACCAACTATGGTATAGTGGTATCAACTATGGTATAGTGATACTATAGTAAACTGATACCAACTATGGTATGGTAATACCGACAAACTGTTTCTAAGGACACTCATGTACGGTTTATAACATTACAAGGCACGTTTCGCCATGACTGGCTTCTTCAGTCATAACTTATGACTGGGACTAACGAAACATCTCGAGGCGATATATTTCCTCTAATACATGTTCAGGAACTTTACACAAGTGTCCTTAGCCAGAGCCATAACTCTGCTGAACACCAGTGACCGTAAAACTCAGTAGACTGAGCTTGTTTATGTTCTCCTCGAGTATGCACCACTCTCTTGGACCGTCCCCCTTTTCCTTCCTCTGGACCAGATAACTGTCCGTACGATGAGAATCTTGTTTTTTTAACTGGTTATATCTTTCATTTTAGTTTTTAGCTGCAGAAGAGAATTCACCCAGACTCCACCTCCTACCCTAACTTCTTGGACTGCTAATATACAACCAGACGGGCAGTCGTCAACAAGATCAATGTAGTTTCATCTCAAAAAAAAGGTTAATTTATCAGAGACCGTTTATTTATTTGTAGATTCTTATTGCAACAAGAAATAAACATCGGAATAATTAGGTCCCTGAAGATATAAGATCTTGACCTCACGCTATTCCTGAACTTAATTTGCTCAATATTCTTCTGGTGTTTCTAAGAATGAGAAGGCTTAGGCTTGAGAAGACCCTACCTAGCATAGGCCAGTAGACCTATGCTAGGTAGGTAGACTTATAAAATACATAAAGAACTCACATTACTACTACTTTCGAGAGAGTGAGTGAGAATGAGAGAGAAACAGACAGACAGATAGAAAGACAGACATATAGAAAGACAGACAGACAAACAACAGCTCTTAGTTTGTCAGTAAAGTTAGGAATCCTTACCCTAACCTTGTGAAACCCTGTGTTAAGGAGCGAGAGAGAGGAGAGAGAGAGAGAGAGAGAGAGAGAGAGAGAGAGAGAGAGAGAGAGAGAGAGAGAGAGAGAGAGAGAGAGAGAGAGAAATGGGAGGGAGTACAAACGGATGGACGGACGACGAACAGACGGACGATGGACGGACGGACTCCTAAATCTGTTATTCTGACAGCAGAGCACAAACATTCCTACTCTCCAGTCTCCTGTCTGTCTGTCTCTTTCTTCTCTCTCTCCCTCTCCCTCTCCCTCTCCGCCTCTGAAGCAGATCAAGGGGAGAGGGGAAGCGAGGACGGAAGTTGATGGAGTAGTGATGGCGTAAGGGGTGATGGATTGAGGGGTTATGGAGTGAGTGGGTGATGGAGTGGGTAATGGAGTGAGGGGTGATGGTGTGAGGGGTGATGGAGTGGGTGATGGAGTGAGTGGTGATGGTGAGAGGGGTGATGGAGTGGGTGATGGAGTGGAGTGGGTGTTGGTGTGAGGGGGTGAGGGAGTGAGGAGGAGTGGGATGGAGTGAGGTGTGGAAGGATGAGTGAGTAGTGGGTGATGGAGTGGGAAATGGAGTGAATGGTGATGGAGTGAGTGGGTGATGAAGTGAGGGGTGATGGAGTGGGTGATGGAGTGAGTGAGTGATGGTGTGAGGGGTGATGGAGTGAGTGGAGTGAGTGGGTAATGGAGTGAATGGTGATGGAGTGAGTGGGGTGATGGATAGAGTGGTGATGGAGTGAGTGATGGAGTGTTGATGGAGAGAGTGGTGATGAGAGAGAGGGGATGGAGTTGTGATGGAGTGAGTGGGTGATGAAGTGAGTGATGGAGTATTGATGGAGAGAGTGGCGATGGAGTGAGGTGTGATGGAGTCAGTGGTGATGGAGTGAGTGGGTGATGGAGTGTTGATGGAGAGAGTGGTGATGGAGTGAGGTGTGATGGAGTCAGTGGTGATGGAGTGAGTGGGTGGGTGATGGAGTGCTGATGGAATGAGTGAGTGATGGAGTGGGTGATGGAGTGAGTGGGTGATGGAGTGAGTGGGTGATGGAGTGAGTGGGTGATGGAGTGAGTGGGTGATGGAGTGAGTGGGTGATGGAGTGAGTGGCTGATTGAGTGAGTGGCTGATGGAGTGATGAGTGTTGGAGAGATGGTAATAATGGAGTTAAGAAGGTTACTAAATGCGATGGGATGTATTTTGAATTAATGACGCAAAATGTGGACAGAGACACTTATGTAAACTGCTGTCTTAATACAGAGCTAAGAAGCGAGTATATACAGTGGCAGGGATCAGGCGGGAAGTTGTGTGGGTAGTAGTAGTAGCAACAGTAGTGGTAGTAGCAATAGTAGTGGTAGTAGCAATAGTAGTAGAAGTACTGGTGGTAGTAGCAGTAGTAGTGGTAGTAGCAGTAGTAGTGGTAGTAATAGTAGTAGCAATAATAGTAGTGGTGGTAGCAGTAGTAGCAATAGTAGTGGTAGTAGCAGTAGTAGTGGTGGTGGTAGTAGTACCAGGAATAGTTGTAGTAGTAGTAGTAGTGGTAATAGTAGTAGTAGTGGTGGTTGTAGCAGTAGTAGTAATAGCAGTAGTAGTAGCAGAGGTAGTAGTAGTAGTAGTGGTAATACTAGTAGTAACACTACTAGTAGTAGTGGTAGTAACAGTAGTAGTAGATGTAGTGGTAGTAGCAGCAGGAGTAGTAGTGATAATAGCAATACAATTGTAGTGAGATAGGTTGGGTTGGTGAATTACCTGTCAACACCATGTTACAGCGGTCTCTAGGATGGGTAATATGTGGTTAATTACCACTCTGGAAACCGCTGTAACATGATAAAGACAAACATTGTATTTCTTTATAAAGGTTACAATGTAATGGTGATAGCTCCTTCTAAACTCAAACCCATTTAACCTCAATTGTACTGCTACTACTACCCTCGAGGATTTCCAACTGACCCCTGCCACTATATATACTTGTTTCTTAGTTATCTCTGTACTAAAACTGAAGTCATTTTTGGCGAAACGTTTTCTTTAATAAATGTCCTGAACTGTATCATCGTAAGATTTTTTCAATATGTGGACAATTAACAATCCAAATGTGGTAGGTCTGGATGATGACTGGGGATGTGTGGTAGGTCTGGATGATGACTGGGGATGTGTGGCAGGTCTGGATGATGACTGGGGATGTGTGGTAGGTCTGGATGATGACTGGGGATGTGTGGCAGGTCTGGATGATGACTGGGGATGTGTGGCCGGTCTGGATGATGACTGGGGATGTGTGGCAGGTCTGGATGATGACTGGGGATGTGTGGCAGGTCTGGATGATGTTTGGGGAGATGTGAATTAGGTCTGGATGATGCTTGGGATGGTGTGTGGCGCGTCTAGATGATGCCTGAGGATCTTAAAATAATGAATCCTAACTAGTCATAAGTTGGCCTGTGATACTCCAATACTGAAACTATGTACTGTGCCAAAACAAAAGCATTCACATTGCTAAACTCACAAACTAGTATTTAGTCAATCAGCCATAATACAAACTTACCTCATAATTTGTAATATTTTAAATTTAAGAATTAATCTAAGTCTGCCCGAAATGCCTAGCCATGCTAGGTATTCTAGTGGTACCCTCGGTAATTAGTACTTTACTACATGTAAACCACACAATTACCAAATTCCGTAAACTCAGCATTGTAATCCTTATAGAGAATAAGCTTTGAATTTGAATGAGAATTAGGTCTGGATGATGCGTGGGATGGTGTGAGGCAGTTCTGGATGGATGTCTGGTGTGGTGTGAGGCAGGTCTGGATGGATGTCCGGGGTGGTGTGAGGCAGGTCTGAATGGATGTCTGGGGTGGTGTGAGGCAGGTCTGGATGGATGCCTGGTGTGATGTGAGGCAGGTCTGGATGGATGTCTGGTGTGATGTGAGGCAGGACTGGATGGATATGTAGGGTGGTGTGAGGCAGGTCTGGATGGATGTCTGGGTTGGTGTGAGGCAGGTCTGGATGGATGTCTGGTGTGGTGTGAGGCAGGTCTGGATGGATGTCTAGGGTGGTGTGAGGCAGATCTGGATGGATGTCTGGTGTGGTGTGAGGCAGGTCTGGATGGATGTCTGGGGTGGTGTGAAACAGGTCTGGATGGATGTCTGGGGTGGTGTGACACAGGTCTGGATGGATGTCTGGGGTGGTGTGATACAGGTCTGGATGGATGTCTAGGGCGGTGTGAGGCAGGTCTGGATGGATGTCCGGGGTGGTGTGAGGCGTCTGAGGATGTCTGGGGTGGTGTGAGGCAGTTGGATGGATGTCTGGGGTGGTGTGAGGCAGGTCTGGATGGATGTCTGGGGTGGTGTGAGGCAGGTCTGGATGGATGTCTGGGGTGGTGTGAGGCAGGTCTGGATGGATGTCTGGGGTGGTGTGAGGCAGGTCTGGATGGATGTCTGGGGTGGTGTGAGGCAGGTCTGGATGGATGTCTGGGGTGGTGTGAGGCAGGTCTGGATGGATGTCTGGGGTGGTGTGTTAACCCGACGGAACATTAATATTTTTGTAAGAACTGAACAGGAATCCTGTGCCTCGTAATCTCATATTAAACTGACAGGTTAGTGGAGCTCTGTCTAAGCTGCGCTCCTGCGCGACCTAATTATATATACAAACTGGTCAACACTCATTTTACAGCCAATGATATTACACCGATTTTGTGGTAAGTTTTATGGTACTGATTCCGAATATGTCCTCGGTTTTGCTTGACTAGTTTTGATCAATTTATTATCCCTCTGAAAAACATGAAAGATGTGAAAAATATATTGATCAGGCAGGGCTAACTTACAATTCGCATTGAAACTATTTTTTAGACCATGGCGAAGTCAAATCATGTAATACTTACTATACTAGCACTTCATTGTATATAATAGCAGATTAATATAGTAAGACAATTCAGATACCACTAATTACTACCTAAGAAAACGTTTTTGTACGATTTTCTTCTATATTGGTCATCAGCACTGTTTTGTTGAATGAACAATTGGAAGAGATGTAGATTGGATACGATTGTATAATAAGATATATTTCAAGCTTCAAAGGAAGGTGATTATAAACAGCCTCCAATCTCGTGGTCGATATTCAAGTCCCAGTGGAAGAAGTCCAGGGATGTTATTGCAGTATATATGTTCTTTATCTTTGCTGATGTAAGGAAGGAGTTCATCCTCTCTTGTCCGATAAGTTATTTTAACCTCTTGTTGTAGACAATTGTTTTCTTTCAGTCTGGATGCTAAAAGTTTCAATTGTTTGCTTTGATAGACTGAGGTCACGTGTCAGATCACTGAGTTCTTCTTGGGAGAACTGCTACTGGAGTGTTGGAATGCTTATTTCATATACACTTCCCTTGCTATCACCTATGTTACATCCTAAACCCTGATTTTCTTCAACATCTGACAATGGAAGGTCAGGCAGTGTTGTAAACACTGGTATGGTAACGTCACTGTGTGCCACAGGTCTCCTTGCTGACTCCAAATCAAGATATTCCCACTTGTCTTTCCTGTATCGACTGAAACCTTTCACATTCACCATACAGAAATAAAAATTGTCGTGGTGGTTTTTCGGTTCTCTCCCCACCATAGGCACTCCCAAGTTTAAACTTCTCCTTTGCCTATTTTTCCACTGTGGTAAGCGTTCTACACAGGTTTTGCAAACCATATGGGGAACCCAAGACTTGTCAAGATCTAAAAGCGTCACTCCAAAATAAGCAAGATAAGCTTGTTTTACAAAATCTGTGATATTTTTTCTTTGATTTTGCAAAGAGTACTAGTTACAAATGGAGCAAAATCCCTTGCGATTGTTTAAGTAAACTCTTTATGAAGAACACATGTTTATGTTGGAAAAATAACGTAATAAAAGTTACAGTATAGTCACGTGATCATTGTTGATACAAATCCTTTCGTTACTATTAAATAATTCAAAAATAAAATTTTAATCTTTATTTAAACTATCTGTATATACAAATTATCACTACATATTCAAACACACGCCTTATGGTCAAATTCCCTGTTAATTGAGGGTAGGTATGCAATATCTCATAAAGTAGAGCTAATTTGGAAAATCTACTGCAACATTCGAATTCAGCCCCAAAATACCTCAAAATATCTTCAACTATCTTTGACAACAAATTGTTTTTTGGAAGCGAGCAATACGTCAGTGATGGCAACTTTGGTCGAGTCGGTAATTTGCTTTTAGTTTCATAATTTAATTAATATTTAAGAAAGGATTCAGGGAAACAGGTTGGCCGGACTTGAGTCCTGGAGGCGGAGAGTACAGTGTCTGCATTCCGAAGGATAGGGGGTCACCTGACCTGTAATGTAAATGTACTTCTAGCAAGACTGCGACTGAGTGATGGTGAATGTTTTTTTTTCTCTTTCTCTTTTTACGGATACCGCATTTCGGTGGGAGACAGCTGGTATGATAATTTCTTTTATTCCTTGTTGTGTATTCATTGCACTTCTTAAATTCTTATATGCTACGGTAACTTTAAACGCTTGTGTTAATTTTAGACATTAACTGGAACCGGTAGTAAACATGCGCACATAGCTACCATGATTTTTCTCATAATCTTCGTTGGTGGGAAAAATTGGGAAACCATGGTTGGTGCTCACCGTTATGACTGTTAACACTGTCAGAAAATATTCTTATGCCATGTCTTTTAGTTCCAAATGGCGTAGGGCCAACAGTGCCTCTCCTTCCAGGAGTTCTGGAGGTGGGAGGGAGAGCACCTCCACGACAAAGAAGGGATGAGGTGGGGATGGTGCTGTTCTGAGGGCCACGACAACTACTGCCTGAGTGATGATGACTGTGTTGCAAACACCAGGCAGTGACAAAATTTCTTGTAACAGTGACGTGTGTTTTAAGTGCCTTGATAAATATCGACAAACATGGATGAAAATACTTATGCTCCGTTCTGGACATTTACTGAAGACGTTTCGCCACGTGTAGACTTATGAGGACTAAAAAATAGGCACTCGTGGCGAAACGTTTCCATTAATAAACGTCCAGAACTGTACACAAGTGTCCATTTTCACACTTTGTGTGTGTAGGTGAGATAGGTCGCAGACTGGTAAAGCGGATACTGGAACACATTCAGTCAGCGAGTTATACCCAGCAACATTCAGCCTTGTTTCTGAACATAAAAAGGCCACAGCCATGCTATAAATTAGAAAGAAGCAATATCACGCACATAATTGCCAATTCTAAAGGAAAATAATCGAGTTAGCATTGATTTAATCCATAACAAACTGTCCAATCAAAAGGGCAGAGGACACCAGATGCTCTTGATATATTTGCACTGTAAAAAGCATACCAGCATCCAGCCTCACAGAAACAAATTAGCGATTCGTCAATAATCTTCGTTCAGCAGAAGAGATGTAGTCATAACTTAGATTTATGTATCACCAGCTATGAGTTTCAGTAGATTATATATATATATATATATATATATATATATATATATATATATATATATATATATATATATATATATATATATATATAATATATGTGTTATTAAAGAGCGAAAAATGATATGCAATACAGCCATGAAGGAGTAAGAGGAATGTAAAGATAAGTTTAGGTCTTTCAACGAAACTACTAGGATCATCTAGGAAATCCAGAGATATTAGGAAAAACACCTTATTCCTTTGCACGGAAGCTACGTCCGAGAACTCAGGACATTACAGTGTTGACATCCAGATGATGTAGGAGCAAAAAACAACAGAGAGAACAAGTGAAACATTATCAATGGTATCAATGATATTAACAGTGAGTTTATCTCCTGGGGCTGTTGTTTTAAACGACTAATTTACATTTATCCAGCGTTAAACCCTTAGGGTTTAACGCTTAAGTTGATTATACTAATAATTATTATATTTGACTAATAGCCGACAAATGGAATTTAAAATATGTATATATATGTTTCAGCAGATGACATCTGAGTCGACGAGTTAATGCTGATCTCTAAAACTAAAATTATTAAAAACAATTACTGAATAGCTTATTACGGGCGACTGTTTCAATTACTGTTATTGTTTTCAATAACGAAGGTTATTAACTGATAGAGAATATATCAGTATATATACCTGTATTTATCTTACCAATATATACGTATATATATACGTATATATATACGTATATATATATATATATATATATATATATATATATATATATATATATATATATATATATATATATATATATATATATATATATATATATATATATGATCCTAGAGTCAGTATTAGTCATACGACCATCACACCAACACTAAATGATAAATACACATATACATTTAAGTAAAGAAAAGCCCTCAGGATAGCTAAGATGAGCGAGCCATAGCTGCACATGTGAGAGAACAAGATATTTATTACCAGAAAATATATAGGCACACCACTCACATGGAACACTGGGCGAGGGAATCTACGAATATCTCTGCTATTTTTGGTAGCACATTTACTGCAGTCGTCGTGATCTATTGGAAAATAATGGTTTCTTGGCGGGTGTTATTAGTGTTGTACACTTAGTTCCGTCATTATTATCTGTTGAAAAGCATCAGTTTTTAGACTGTGTACAATATTTTAAGTAAATAAATTCTGTTTCACTGAGAGTGTTGGTTTATGCCAAATTAGTGGCTGTTCAGTACCGTTTTGCACGATAGGGGATCCATATGTCACGGTATTTTTCATATTATTCGTATAGACAAGATGGCCAAAAGAACTCAGGTATGTAGATATTGCGTTAGACTCGAGGCCTGATCATGGACCCGGCCGCGGGGGCGTTGACCCCTGGAACACCCTGTAGGCAAACATCCTCTAGGTAGATTCCGACTCAACTCGTATTTAGTATTGAGAGCGGGTGTTGAACTAGCCTAGATAAAAGAGGCTTCCCCGTTTGATCAAGATAAAATATATCACATTCTAAACAAGGAACTCAGCGCACGTCACTATCTGGCATTGTAACTGAATTCTTAATCTGTGCTTCACACTAAAAGTAGCACTTAACACGTAATGTATTGAGGTTCTCATTATAAGATATTACCAACTTATTTTACAAGTGATTTCCCCTGTTCTTTTCTGTATCATGTGTTGTTGCCCAGGTGACGACTCTATCAGTGAAGTCCTTCGGGTATCTTACTTTAGTCTGAATATCAGAAAATTTGTTAAATTTCTCATTGGGGAACTTGGG
>NC_069435.1:16340859-16353359 GCF_026875155.1 Cherax quadricarinatus | reverse complement strand
GTTTTCAATTAAATTTTTAAAAAATTTTATTTTGAAACCCAACTAAAAAAAAATATATTTATAATTTTGTTTGTTTTTATTAAATTATTGTAAAATTATTTAAAATATATTTTTAAATTTGTAAATTATTGGGAAAAATTATCTAAAAGATATTTTGTTGGTTAGGCTAATTTTAAAAAGGGGTTGTTAAAAAGGGTTTTGGGTTTAAATTTTCTGTGGTTCTGTTGGTGCAAAATTATTTAAATTTTTAAAATTTTCTTAAAAGAAAAAAAAAAATCTTTAAACATATAAGAGAAAATTTATAAAAAAGGGTTTTAAAAGAGTTTTTTGCCCAAATTTTGGGCCAAATTTTACCATTTTGGGCACGATATTTATTATATATATTTATATAATTTTATTTTATATATATTTTATTTTATTTTTATATATATAAAATATATATTAATAAAAATATATTGTCGTACCCAAAAGGCAAACTTGCGAAACTTGGGTTAAATAGCAAAGCTATCGTTTTAAGAAAAAGTGAAAATTTGTGTATGCAAAAAATTTCTCCAAAATTTTTTGAACCTAACGAAAAAAAAAAAATTTCCTGTGTTTGTTTAGTATTTAAAATTTTTGTAAAAAAATCTAAAAAAATTATTTTTTGGGTTAGGCTAAAATAAATTGCGCTTGTTTTGATAAGGTTAGGTAAGTTTTTAAGTTCCTTTTGGTGCAAAATTATAAATTTTTACTTTCAACATTAATGAAAAAAAATATGTTTTTAAAAAGCATAAGAGAAAATTTAGAAAGGACTTATTTTTTAAATGAGTTCTTGCTAACTGACCAGTTTTACATTTTTCGGCACGACATAATATATATTTATATATATATTATATATATTATATATTTTATATATATATATATATATATAATATATGCAAAAAAACCACTCTGAAAGAATAGAGAAATTCCAAGCGCTTTCGTGACTACTAAACTTTCAAGGAACTATGAAAGTAAGCATCCAAGGAAGCTATATAAGGGGTCTGGTCGGCACCTCACTATCAGATCCCACAACGTTTAAACACGTGACGCGCGGCGAGCCAACTTGGAAAGGTTCTTGGCAAAAACTCCCCCACAAACTTTTTTACCCAAGAAATAAGAAATTTTAAAGATTATTTGTCCAGTGTATTATTAAATTCTTTCCAAATTTCTATTAATTATAAATGGATCTAATTTATATAAACCAAAGGAAATATTCATATTATTGTCAAAACGCTTTTTATGAAACAAGATTCAATTATATTCCTGTAGACCATGGACTTGCTTATACTACTTTCTCAACTTTTGAAAATCAATTGGATGGTTAAAATCTCTTACATGAATAAATAGAGCATTGGAATCTTGTCCAGTTCTAATGCTATATTTATGTTAGAACTGGACAAGATTCCAATGCTCTATTTATTCATGTAAGAGATTTTAACCATCCAATTGATTTTCAAAAAGTTGAGAAAGTAGTATCAAGCAAGTCCATGGTCGACAGGAATATAATTAAATTTTGTTTCATAAAAAGCAGTTTTGACAATAATATGAATATTTCCTTTGGTTTATATAAATTAGATCCTTTATAATTAATAAAATTTTTGGGGAAAGAATTTAATAATACATGGACAAATAATTTTTAAAAATTTCTTATTTCTTGGGTAGAATAGTTTGTGGGGGGAGTTGTGCCAAGACCTTTCCAAGTTGGCTCGCCGCGCGTCACGTGTTTAAACCGTTGTGGGATCTGAAGTGAGGTGCCGACCCGACCCCTTATATAGCTTCCTTGGATGCTTACTTTCATAGTTCCTTGATAATGTGAGTAGTCACAAAGCGCTTGGAATTTCTTCTATTCTTTTAGAGTGGTTGTTTTGATATTCTGAAAACACCTGTTAAATGTGATCTTATTTGCATATATATATATATATATATATATATATATATATATATATATATATATATATTATATATATAATATATATATTTTATATATATAAAATTTTATTATATATGTAAAAAACGGTAACCTGTAGTTATTTTACACAATGGTAGGATTGCTAGTGTCTTTTTCTTTTCATAAACAGGCAAGAAAACAGGTACGTCTTGCTACTTCTACTTTACTCTTAGGCATACTACATATACATGTACACACCCATCTCCACGGGGAAGTGGAAAAGAATCTTTCCTCCGTAAGCCGTGCGTGTCGTAGGAGGCGACGAAAATGCCGGAAGCAAGGGGCTAGTAACCTCTTTTCTTGTATAAATTACTAAAAAAGACATGAAAAACTTTTTAAAACTGGGATGTTTGAATGTCGTGCGGATGATAAGAAAGAGATGATTCCCAGTGTTATGAGTGAAAAGAAGTTGGATTATCTAGCTCTAAGCGATACAAAGCTGAAGGGGGTAGAGGAGTTTCTGTGAGGAGAAGTAAATGGGATTAAGTCAGGAGTATCTGAGAGAGATAGAGCTCAAGAAAGGGTAGCAATAATGTTGAGTGATCAATTGTGGAAGAAGAGGGAATATTAATGTATTAAATTTGAGGATTATGTGGATTAAAATAAGGGTTGGATGCGACAAATGGGTTATAATAAGTGTGAATGCACCTGGAGAAGAGAGGAAGAGAGAGAGAGAGAGAGAGAGAGAGAGAGGGAGAAAAGAGAGAGAGAGAGAGAGAGAGAGAGAGAGAGAGAGAGAGAGAGGAGAGAGAGAGAGAGAGAGAGAGAGACAGAGAGAGAGACAGAGACAGAGACAGAGAGAGAGAGAGAAAAGAGAGAGAGAGAGAGAAGAGAGAGGAGAGAGAGAGAAAGAGATTTTGGGAGATGTTAAGCGCGAGTTTAAAACCTTTTGAACCAAATGAGAGAGTAATTTTAATAGGGGACCTAAATGCTAAAGTAGGATAAACGGTTAGAGAGGGTGTGGTAGGTAAGTTTGGGGTGTCAGGTGTGAATGATAATGGGAGCCCTTTGATTGAACTTTGTATAGAAAGGGGTTTGGTTATAGTTAATACATACTTTAAAAAAAAGGAAAAACAAATATACAAGATATAATATAGGGCATAATGACAGTAGTTTGTTGGACTACGTATTGGTAGATAAAAGACTGTTGAGTAGACTTCAGGATGTACATGTATATAGATGGGCCACAGATATGTCAGATTACTTTGGTTGTAGGTACAGTGAGAGTAAAGGTAGGTGGGATACAAGGAGAAGAGAATCAACAAGTCAAAGAAAAGTGAAGGTTTATAAAGTAAAGGAGGAGGCGGTTAGGGTAAGATATAAACAATTATTTGAAGAAAGGTGGGATAGTTGGAGTATAGGCAATGAGGTTGAAGTATGGGGTAGGGTTAAAAATGTAGTGTTAGAGTGTTCAGCAGAAGTTTGTGGTTACAGGAAAGAGGGTGCGGGAGGGAAGAGGAGCGATTGGTGGAATGATGATGTAAAGAGAGTAGTAAGAGAGAAAAAGTTAGCATGTGTGAAATGTTTTTACGAAGAAGTGATGCAAGGAGGAAAGAGTATATGGAGAGAAAAAGAGAGGTTAAGAGAGTGGTGAAAGAATGTATAACGAGATCAAATGATAGAGTGGGTGAGATGCTATCAACAAATTTTGCTGAGAATAAGAAAAAGTTTTGAAGTGAGATTAACGAGTTGAGATTTAACAGTTGAAAATATGAGAATTATCAGACAGAGAGTTTTGAGAAGATGGAAGAAATATTTTGAGGAATTGTTAAATGTTGATGAAGATAGGAAAGCTGTTATTTCGTGTATTGGGCAGGGAGGTATAACGTCTTGTAGGAGTGAGGAAGAGCCAGTAGTGAGTGTGGAGAAAGTGCGTGAGGCAGTGAGTAGAATAAAAGGGGGAGAGTAGCTGGGATTGATGGGATAAAGGCAGAAATGTTAAAAGCAGGCGAAGATATAGTTTTGGAGTGGTTAGTGCTTTTGTTTAATAAATGTTTGGAAGAAGGTAAGGTACCTAGGGATTGGCAGAGAGCATGCATAATTCCGCTGTATAGAGACAAAGGGGACAAAAGAGAGTGTGAGAATTATAAGGGAACAAGCCTTTTGAGTATACCTGGTAAAGTGTATGGTAGGGTTATTATTGAAAGAACTAGGTGTAAGAACAGGGTTGGCTCGCAGAGGAACAAAGAGGCTTTAGGAAAGGTAGGGGATGTGTAGACAAAGTGTTCACAGTGAAACATATAGGCGAACAGTATTTTGATAAAGGTAAAGAAGTTTTTGTGGCATTTATGAATTAGGAAAAGGAGTTTGATAGGGTGAGTCTGTGGCGAATGTTGCAAATGTATGGAATAAGAGGTAGGTTACTGAAACCAGTGAAAAATTTTCATGAGGATAGTGAGGCTCAGGTTAGAGTTTGTAGGAGGGAGATTATTTTGCAATAAAAGTAGGCCTTAAACAGGGGTGTATGATGTCACCGTGGTTGTTCAATATATTTATAGATGGGGTTGTGAATGCTCGGGTGTTGCAAGAGGTGTGGGATTAAAAGATAAAGAATCTGACACAAAGTGGAAGTTGTCACAGTTGCTCATTCCTGATGACACTGTGCTTTTGGAAGATTCTGAAGAGAAATTGCAGGGATTGGTGGATGAATTTGGTTGGGTATATATAAGAAGGAAATTAAAAAGTGAACATAGGAAAGAATAAGGTGGTGAGAATAACAAAAAATTTAGGTAATGAAAGATTGAAAATCAGATTGGAGGGAAGGAGTATGGAGGAAGTGAATGTATTCATATATTTTGGAGTGGACTTGTCAACACCTGGATCTATGAAAGACGAGATGAATCATAAAATGATGAGGGAAAACGGTAAGTAGTGCACTGAGGAATCTGTGGAGACAAAAAACGTTTTCCACACGTTAAGCACACCACTGGCAAGACAGTGATGGAGTGAATGATGATGAAAGTGTTCCTGTTCCTTCTTTTCCGGGTCACCTGCCTTGGTGGGAAACTGCCGATGTGAAGATCCGTTCACTATAAGCCTATGATACTGAGGATTCGTTCACTAATTCATGTTCTCAATCCCACCACACACTCGCTCACTGACCTACAGACTCGCTTACTGACCTACAGACTCGCTCACTGACCTACAGACTCGCTTACTGACCTACAGACTCGCTCACTGACCTACAGACTCGCTCACTGACCTAAAGACTCGCTCACTGACCTACAGACTCGCTTACTGACCTACAGACTCGCTTACTGACCTACAGACACGCTTACTGACCTACAGACTCGCTTACTGACCTACAGACTCGCTCACTGACCTACAGACTCGCTTACTGACCTACAGACTCGCTCACTGACCTACAGACTCGCTCACTGACCTACAGACTCGCTCACTGACCTGACCTACAGACTCGCTCACTGACCTACAGATTCATTGACATACAGACCCACTCACTGACTTACAGACTCGCTTACTGACCTACAGACTCGCTCACTGACCTACAGACTCGCCCACTGACCTACAGACTCGCTCACTGACCTACAGACTCGCTCGCTGACCTACAGATTCATTGACATACAGACCCACTCACTGACTTACACACTCGCTCACTTACCTACAGACTCACTCACTGACCTACATACTCGCCCACTGACCTACAGACTCGCCCACTGACCTACAGACTCGCCCACTGACCTACAGACTCACTCATTGACCTACAGACTCGCTCACTGACCTACAGACTCACTCATTGACCTACAGACTCGCCCACTGACCTACAGACTCACTCATTGACCTACAGACTCGCCCACTGACCTACAGACTCACTCATTGACCTACAGACTCACCCACTGACCTACAGACTCACTCATTGACCTACAGACTCGCCCACTGACCTACAGACTCGCCCACTGACCTACAGACTCGCCCACTGACCTACAGACTCACTCATTGACCTACAGACTCACCCACTGACCTACAGACTCACTCATTGACCTACAGACTCGCCCACTGACCTACAGACTCGCCCACTGACCTACAGACTCGCCCACTAATCTACAGACTCGCCCACTGACCTACAGACTCGCCAACTGACCTACAGACTCGCCCACTGACCTACAGACTCGCCCACTGACCTACAGACTCACTCAGTGACCTACAGACTCGCTCACTGACCTACAGACTCGCCCACTGACCTACAGACTCGCCCACTGACCTACAGACTCGCCCACTGACCTACAGACTCGCCCACTGACCTACAGACTCGCCCACTGACCTACAGACTCGCCCACTGACCTACAGACTCGCCCACTGACCTACGGACACGCCTACTGATTCAACTCGACTGTTTACTCCACTGATCTGTTTACCACATCTGATCTGTTTACCACATTTTGGTAAAGAGTAAACTGTTTACCTTACTGAACTGTTTACTCCAGCGTTGATATTCGCTTATCACTGTATTCTCAGGTGAAGACGAACAGCACAATCACCGCAAAGTGTTGCAAGGCTTGCAACACGACAATTGAACCAGGACTAACTGCATAAAGACTAAAGGCCATTGATAATGGCGAGACAACTGTGCAAAACACTCTCAAGTTGCAGAAGAAAATTTGCAAAATTTGCCAATTTAAATGAAAGCCAGCATAAGTCAAGCTACAGATCACTGAAACAAAAATCTGGGGAGAAAATACGATTGAAGATTGAGGAAATAAGGACAAAAACCGAGATGTTTTCTAGGATTTTTTTTTTTTGGCGGGGGGGGAACCTAGTAATGTATTTAAAAAAAATAATATTATCAACAGACCAAGTCTTAACTTGTACATTATGTTTCGTTATATCGAAAAGTCACGTATAAATATGGATATCGTATATATATATATATTATATATATATATATATATATATATATTATATATTATATATATATATATATATTATATATTATATATATATATTGGTGTGTTAAGTCTTGTGTGATAACATCACGTCCCGAAATAATTTTAATTTGCAGTCAAATTTAAAATGACAAATAGGAAATGTATCTATAAAAAAATGTTATCTGGGAGAAATTGCGTATGAGAGACTTGTCTCACTCACAGCTGATGAGAGACTTGTCTCACTCACAGCTGATGAGAGACTTGTCTCACTCACAGCTGATGAGAGACTTGTCTCACTCACAGCTGATGAGAGACTTGTCTCACATCAGCTGATGAGAGACTTGTTTTCACTCACAGCTGATGAGAGACTTGTCTCACTCACAGCTGATGAGAGACTTGTTCTCACTCACAGCTGATGAGAGGGCTTGTCTCACTCACAGCTGATGAGAGACTTGTCTCACTCACAGCTGATGAGAGACTTGTCTCACTCACAGCTGATGAGAGACTTGTCTCACTCACAGCTGATGAGAGACTTGTCTCACTCACAGCCGATGAGAGACTTGTCTCACTCACAGCTACTGAGAGGGCTTGTCTCACTCACAGCTGATGAGAGACTTGTCTCATCACAGCTGATGAAGAGACTTGTCTCACTCACAGCTGATGAGAGACTTGTCTCACTACAGCTGATGAGAGACTTGTCTCACTCACAGCTGATGAGAGACTTGTCTCACTCACAGCTGATGAGAGACTTGTCTCACTCACAGCTGATGAGAGACTTGTCTCACTCACAGCTGATGAGAGACTTGTCTCACTCACAGCCGATATGAGACTTGTCACACTCACAGCTGATGAGAGACTTGTCTCACTCACAGCCGAAAGAAGGGGACTTGTCTTCACTCAGAGCTGATGAGAGATTTGTCTCACTCACAGCCGATGAGAGACTTGTCTCACTCAGAGCTGATGAGAGATTTGTCTCACTCACAGCCGATGAGAGACTTGTCTCACTCACAGCTGATGAGAGACTTGTCTCACTCACAGCTGATGAGAGACTTGTCTCACTCACAGCTGATGAGAGACTTGTCTCACTCACAGCTGATGAGAGACTTGTCTCACTCACAGCTGATTAGAGACTTGTCTCACTCACAGCTGATGAGAGACTTGTCTCACTCACAGCTGATGAGAGACTTGTCTCACTCACAGCTGATGAGAGACTTGTCTCACTCACAGCTGATGAGAAACATTCTTGTGAACCAACGCACATTTATGCTGTATCAACTTAAACATCACAGCTGTGCCCACGGCACCACAGACAGTGCCTAAGAACCGAATGCTGGCACTGGCAGCTGTTATTCATGACAGTGATGCCAAGGAGCGCCAACACTAGTCAGGTTTTCTTGTTAAATTATATAATGATCAACTGTTAGGGGTTGATCAACTGTTAAGGGTTGATCAACTGTTAAGGGTTGATCAAAATGTTAAGGGTTGATCAACTGTTAAGGGTTGATCAACTGTTAAGGGTTGATCAACTGTTAAGGGTTGATCAACTGTTAAGGGTTGATCAACTGTTAAGGGATGATCAACTGTTAAGGGTTGATCATCTGTTAAGGGTTGATGAACTGTTAAGGGTTGATGAACTGTTCAGGGTTGATCAACTGTTCAGGGTTGATCAACTGTTCAGGGTTGATCAACTGTTAAGGGTTGATCAACTGTTAAGGGTTGATCAACTGTTAAGGGTTGATCGACTGTTAAGTTTCTTATTGCCCACTCTGTGGGCAGCACGTCTCTTATTGCCCACTCTGTGGGCAGCACGTCTCTTATTGCCCACTCTGTGGGCAGCACGTCTCTTATTGCCCACTCTGTGGGCAGCACGTCTCTTATTGCCCACTCTGTGGGCAGCACGTCTCTTATTGCCCACTCTGTGGGCAGCACGACTCTTATTGCCCACTCTGTGGGCAGCACGACTCTTAGTTTAGAGACGAAATTTTTCGAATAGTGTCCAGCCTTTCCCCGAGCTTTATCAGCACCTGGACCCTTATCTAGTTGCTGGAAAGATAGCGGAAAGTTTGTATCTTAGCTGTGAGTTCGTTGGGAGGTGTTACAGCCACGGTATTGTGTTATCGTAAGTTGAATCAGTATTTTGGAAGATATTATGAACAAAAGTCCAGCATAATTGAGTGGAGTGACAGGTGGAGTGACAGGTGGCGCGACTTGTAGAATGACAGGTGGCGCGACTTGTAGAGTGACAGGTGGCGCGACAGGTCGAGTGACAGGTGGCGTGAAAGGTTCAGTGACAGGTGGCGCGACAGGTAGAGTGACAGGTGGCGCGACAGGTGGCTCAATAAGTGACTCGACAGGTAGGGTGACAGGTGGTGCGGCAAGACATACACACACACACACACACAGGTGTGCTGCAGATGGTAATGAACAGACACATATTTGAGAAGAAACTCGTACTGGAACAACATTTCGCCCTGTGTAGATCTTCACCCTAAGAAAGCTCTACACAGAGCGAAATGTGTTCACAATTAAAGCTAGCTTTACACTAGTCTTCCCTCCAACAAAATTTAAACCAAAACGACTCACCTCAAAAAAACCTCACATAAACACTCTACCCATAAAATAAATAATAGCCTCTCATAATTATGAAAAATTACCTCATACGCTAATCATAAAAATATTCCATGGATATATCCATAGTGGACTGAGAAACAAATAATTAATAGTATCCAGGAGACAATGGATAAGAGATATCCGATCGACACCATGCCTAACCCTTCTAGGGTAGGATAGGTGCCTGAGCCCGAGCCTTCAGCTCATAAGACTGTCATTCCCATTAGCCCCCTTGGGGCGGGGATGGCAGACCAGAGAGGCCTAGCTTGTGGCTAGGCCTGGGGACAGTTGGTCCCAAAGATGAGGAGGTACTTGTGCCTCCTCCCATGGGAGACTTAGGTCTCAGACACTCCCTAAAGAGGGAGCCAAGGCCGGGCCACCACTTGGAAAAGGCCCGGGCCGGGCCACTACCATCCTGTGGATGGTAGTGGCTAGTTTATTATGCACCCCATATCCGTCCTGTGGATGGTAGTGGCTAGTTTATTATGCACCCCATATCCGTCCTGTGGACGTTAGTGGCTAGTTTATTATGTACCCCATAACCGTCCTGTGGACGGTAGTGGCTAGTTTATTATGTACCCCATATCCGTCCTGTGGACGGTAGTGGCTAGTTTATTATGTACCCCATATCCGTCCTGTGGACGGTAGTGGCTAGTTTATTATGCTCCCCATATCCGTCCTGTGGATGGTAGAGGCTAGTTTATTATGCACCCCATATCCGTCCTGTGGACGGTAGTGGCTAGTTTATTATGCTCCCCATATCCGTCCTGTGGATGGTAGAGGCTAGTTTATTATGCACCCCATATCCGTCCTGTGGACGGTAGTGGCTAGTTTATTATGTACCCCATATCCGTCCTGTGGACGGTAGTGGCTAGTTTATTATGCTCCCCATATCCGTCCTGTGGATGGTAGAGGCTAGTTTATTATGCACCCCATATCCGTCCTGTGGACGGTAGTGGCTAGTTTATTATGTACCCCATATCCGTCCTGTGGATGGTAGAGGCTAGTTTATTATGTACCCCATATCCGTCCTGTGGATGGTAGAGGCTAGTTTATTATGTACCCCATATCCGTCCTGTGGACGGTAGTGGCTAGTTTATTATGCTCCCCATATCCGTCCTGTGGATGGTAGAGGCTAGTTTATTATGCACCCCATATCCGTCCTGTGGATGGTAGAGGCTAGTTTATTATGTACCCCATATCCGTCCTGTGGACGGTAGTGGCTAGTTTATTATGCTCCCCATATCCGTCCTGTGGATGGTAGAGGCTAGTTTATTATGCACCCCATATCCGTCCTGTGGATGGTAGAGGCTAGTTTATTATGTACCCCATATCCGTCCTGTGGACGGTAGTGGCTAGTTTATTATGCTCCCCATATCCGTCCTGTGGACGGTAGTGGCTAGTTTATTATGTATCCCATAACCGTCCTGTGGACGGTAGTGGCTAGTTTATTATGTACCCCATATCTGTCCTGTGGATGGTAGTGGCTAGTTTATTATGTACCCCATATCCGTCCTGTGGATGGTAGTGGCTAGTTTATTATGCACCCCATATCCGTCCTGTGGACGGTAGTGGCTAGTTTATTATGTACCCCATATCCGTCCTGTGGACGGTAGTGGCTAGTTTATTATGTACCCCATATCCGTCCTGTGGATGGTAGAGGCTAGTTTATTATGCACCCCATATCCGTCCTGTGGATGGTAGTGGCTAGTTTATTATGCACCCCATAACCGTCCTGTGGATGGTAGTGGCTAGTTTATTATGTACCCCATAACCGTCCTGTGGACGGTAGTGGCTAGTTTATTATGTACCCCATATCCGTCCTGTGGATGGTAATGGCTAGTTTATTATGTACCCCATAACCGTCCTGTGGACGGTAGTGGCTAGTTTATTATGCACCCCATATCCGTCCTGTGGACGGTAGTGGCTAGTTTATTATGCACCCCATATCCGTCCTGTGGATGGTAGAGGCTAGTTTATTATGCACCCCATATCCGTCCTGTGGACGGTAGTGGCTAGTTTATTATGCACCCCATATCCGTCCTGTGGACGGTAGTGGCTAGTTTATTATGCACCCCATATCCGTCCTGTGGATGGTAGTGGCTAGTTTATTATGTACCCCATATCCGTCCTGTGGACGGTAGTGGCTAGTTTATTGTGCACCCCATATCCGTCCTGTGGACGGTAGCGGCTAGTTTATTATGTACCCCATATCCGTCCTGTGGACGGTACTGGCTAGTTTATTATGTACCCCATAACCGTTCAGTGGACGGTAGTAGCTAGTTTATTATGCACCCCATATCCGTCCTGTGGACGGTAGTGGCTAGTTTATTATGTACCTCATAACCATCCAGTGGACGGTAGTGGCTAGTTTATTATGTACCCCATATCCGTCCTGTGGACGGTAGTGGCTAGTTTATTATGCACCCCATATCCGTCATGTGGACGGTAGTGGCTAGTTTATTATGTACCCCATATCCATCCAGTGGACGGTAGTGCGCTACCATCCGATGGATGGTAGCGCAAGAGCATATGGATACACAAAAGTGCTAGTAATTAGGCCCTACAATGGTTAAAAAGCCTAAAAATAGTGATGGAACAATGCTCAAAAGTGGTAATTAAAAAAAAAGTCATCAGAAAAGGCAGTGTGTGGTGTCCATACCTAACTAATACGTAGAACAAATGAAGAAAAGTCCAAAACAAAAGATTTGCCGAAGCTACAAACAGCTGCCACTGACTACGAAACAGCTGCTAAATTTACAAAACAGTTGCAAGAGATTGCAAAACAACTGCCAAAGCTACGAAATACCTGCAAGAGTCTGCAGAACAACTGTCAGAGCTACTAAATAGCTGCAAGAGACTGCAAAACAACTGCCATAGCTACAAAAAATCTGCAAGTGAGTGCAACACAGCTGCTAAAATCTACAAAACGAGTGTGAGACAACATGGGTAAACTGAGGACGCTGAGTAGAAACACTGATATATACTGTAGAATTTTCATCACAAGTAGAATGTTAAAACAGTGGAATGTGACAAGA
>NC_069435.1:16315859-16335859 GCF_026875155.1 Cherax quadricarinatus | reverse complement strand
TGACAAAAGACAAGGATATCTAGAAGGAAAGGCAATAGGAGGAGGAAAATGAAAGGTCACTGATGATCTATGGGCTTTAAAATAGCTGATAGTAGGCCTTGTGGATTAAAGGAGGGTAAGAAACAAAAGATTACAGCGATCATTGACTGTACCAGAAAGGAGGAGGAATTAGAACAGGGGGGGAAATTTTCAGAGAATCGGCAAGCTTTCCTGGACGAACGACGCCTCTCCAAGTTAACGTCTGGTCAAGAGTAGTCAGAACCAGGAACTGCGGATAAAGTGTTCTTGAGGAACGCCCCGGGATATCTTCATGTATATGTGGATCAGGGAAAAAAAACGGAGAGGGCGCAACTGAGGGAGCATGTAGAAAAGTGGGAAGGGGTGTGGCAAGGGAAGGGATCACTCAGCCTCCGGGTATCTTTCAAAACTCACTCAGTGACCATCTCTCAACAGGCCCATTTCTTGACCCCACTCTACCCCCACCCTTTTTCCTCAAAGGGAAGAATAACTCGAAACAGCCTTACACTCTTCGCCTTATCTTCATCGACGCACTTTAACGCTAGTCCCTTTCCCTTTAAGTATGCAAACACCCCTTCCTACTATATTAGTCCCTTCCTCTTTAAATATTCACACACCCCTTCCTGCCATGTGAGCGAAAAGAAGGAAGCTTGGATACTATAAGCCAGATCACACTGAAACTTAATCTCAGAGTATGATACAAAAAATCAGAGAGAATATCAAACAACAGTGAAGAACTGAAAGAGCGAGTAGCAGCGGCAGCCAGAGACTTCATAGCTGTCACAGAGGCGAAATTTACCGAAATGATAAAAGGTGGAATATTTCCATCAGGATATAAAGTAATGAGGAAAGAAAAAGGAGAGGAAGGAATGGTACAGATAATTAGAAATCACTTGGGTTTTGAAGAAAAGATGAGAAGAATAAAGACAAATGAGTTAAGGGCTACAGAGAGGTCTCTGGGGACCCAAAGTAGTAGTGTGCAGTGATTCATAATGCACCACCAAATAAAGGTAAACCAAGGATGGAATGGAAAATAACAAGAAGGCAATAGTTAACACTATGGCGGAAACAGTAAAGTTAAACCTACATGACGAAAGTTCAATTTCTAACCATGGGTGATTTCAGCCACAAAGAAATGGACTGGGTGAACTGGAACCAAAAAGAGGAACCAGAAAAATGGAGGGAAGCGATGATGAAGGTGGTGATGAAATACTTTCTTTGTCAACAAGTCATGGACACAAGAAAGATGAAACAGTATGATTGGCTCTGTTATTCATCATAAGTGCATCTGGTGTAGGAAATAAAGTATGAGAGGCCCCTGGCGGCTAGCAACTATGCTGTACTGAGTTTGGAATACTCTCTGGAAGTCAACATTGAGGAAATAATAGCAAGTGAGGAAAGGAGAAACTGGCTTTCAGAAAACGAAACAACAAAGGGTTGACAGAATTCCTGAATGAAGTATATTGAGAAAGGTAACTGAAATGAAGAACATCAAATGATTTGATGTTTATCTAGTCAGGAGGAGGTAACAGTAAGAATAAGTATAACCAGAAGCTAAACCGAAGATGCAAAATGAGATATCACGTACAAGAGCATGGAAAAAAAAACATAGAAAGTAAAATACTGAAGAAAACAGAGAAGTGAACATAAGAGCGAAAAATGAGCATGCAAGGACGAGGGTGCAAGGGTAATTTTAATACGGAAGAAGGGAAAAAGGTACATCATCAGTTATTGGACACCATACATACACCAGGGGAGGAGCCGAAGAAACTTCTGAGAGAGCTGGATGTATGAAAGACAACAGGACCTGATAACGTGTTCCCACGAGTTCTGTCTAAACCGCTAGCTAAAATCTAAGATAGATCAGTAGATTCAGGGTAGTTGCCAAAGGTCTGGATTACAGTTTTTAACAAAGAAGACATACAGGAAGCGTTAAACTACAGATCAGTATAAATAACACACATACCACGTAACGTAATATAGAGGATGATCAGGAGAGTGGTGGAGTATATAGAAGTGATTTCATGAACAATAACTGTCACGGGTTTAAAGTTGGCAATCCCTTTTTCATAAACTTACTGAGTTCTATGACAAAAGATAGTCAGGTGGACTGCATATTCCTGGACTGAAAGGAGGTATTGGTCACATCTTCCTCTTCATGAATTCCTTACCCACTTCGCGACACAAACACACACACACACACACACACACACACACACACACACACACACACACACACACACACACACACACACACACACCACATACACACCCACCACACCACACACACACACACACACACACACACACACACACACACACACACACACACATAACACACACATACAACCCACACACACACACACCCACACACACACACACCACACACACACAACACACACACACACACACACACACACACACACACACACACACACACACACACACATACACACCCACACACACACACACACACACACACACACCACACACACACACACACACACACACACACACACACACACACCCACCACACACACACACACACACACACACACACACACACACACACACCCCAACACACACACACACACACACACACACTACAACACCCACACACACACACACACACAACACACCCAACACACACACCACACACACACACACACACACAATCACCCCACACACAACACACACACACGAACACACAACACACACACACACACACCAACACACAACAAACACACACACAGTTTGGAACCCGCAACCGGGTCAAGCACATTAAGAAATTCAGAGAAAGTGCAAAGGTTTGCTATAAGGCTAGTCCCAGAGCTAAGGGTTATGTCCTACGAAGAAAGGTTAAGGAAATCGGCCTGACGACACTGGAGGACAGGAGAGGTAGAGGAGACATGATAACGACACACAAAATACTGCGTGGAATAGACAAGGTGGACAGAGACAAGATGTTCCAGAGAGGGGACACAGAAACGAGGGGTCACCCCTGGAAGTTGAAGACTCAGATGAGTCACAGGGATGTTAGGAAGTATTTCTTCAGTCATAGAGTGGTCAGGAAGTGGAACAATCTGGCGAGTGATGTAGTGGAGGCAAGAACCATACATAGCTTTAAGACGAGGTATGATAAAGCTCAGGGAGCAGGGAGAGAGAGGACCTGGCGGGGCCAGGAGCTGAGTCTCGACCCCTGCAACTACAATTAGGTGAGTACACACACACATACACACACACACACACACACACATACACACACACACACACACACACACACACACACACACACACACACACACACACACACACACACACACACACACACACACACACACATAGCGACCAGTGAAGATGCGGGGCTAGGAGCTAGGGCTCGACCCCTGCAACCTCAACTAGGTGAGTACACACACGGGAGCGGTGCACCGTCTGACACATTGGCGAGAACCTAAAACACTTCCATGGAGACAGCGCGCACCTTACGCATGGCTGGAAAAGTCAAATGTCATTCCAATATTCAACGAGAAGATAGGCAGCAGTGAGCAACACACCGGCAGCCCTGACCTGCAGATTATCTAAGATAATGAGGAAAATAATACGAAGAGACAAGGAGGCTTTAGAGAGGCCCAGGAAGGGGTTAGGCAAGGTTAATCCTCTCTCATAAATTTTCCAAGAATTTTACAACAGGTCAACAGAGATTAAGCAGGAAAGAGACAGATATGTGGATTTATTGATTGTAAGAAGGCCTTTGATACTGTTGCCTGGATGAGATCAATTTACATATTGTAAGAGCAGACTGGGATAACGAGAAAAGCATTTAGCTGGATCTAGAAGACCTAAGTGGAATTAGATAAAGAGTCTGGGAAGAACAAATGAGAGTGAAAAAGTGGGATCGTGACTGCTTCCTGATATGCGTAAATGATATGTCTGACGAGACACTACGTCAGGTATTTTATATGCATAAATACCACAGACGGCACTGGCAGGCAACAAGAGGACCTGAACTAACAGCATGAATGATCAAACAGGTGGCCGTTGAGCTGCACAGACAGCATGTGCAAGATTACGTAATATTCAGGAGGGAGAGAGAGAGAGATCAGTAGAACACTGACTATGGTACAGAGATCTTCCATGACAGTTGTCACGAACATGAGAAAAATAAAATATGCTAATGGTATCTATAATATCAGGCATATCAGGACGCATCTGTCACCCTTAATAACACACTCAGGTACCTTAATAAAGCGTCTTTCAGACTCTTGTATCTAAAGTATGTCAGACTTCTTACAGAGTAAGAAGTAAGGGCAGAGTAAGGGCAGAGTAAGAGCATGGAGACCTCACCAGAAGAAACACTCGCTAAAGTTAGAAAATAATTCATAGATTTGCTGCAAGACGGAGGTACGAGAGAGAACCTACAAAGAAAGACGAGTGAAAGTAAACTTCACAACACTGAAGGAGAAGAAAAACCGCGAGGACACGATCGTGAAGTGAAAGATACTCTGAAGTCTCGATAAGACAGACAAAAGCATCGTGTTATTTTTGGAACAAAATGCCGTCAAGTGAATGACTAAGACACAAGAGCAACACTTGGGTATATTTATAATAAACGTTCATAAGTGTTACGCAAGTGTCTTATTTATCTAAAATTGATTAAAAAGAGAAGCTCTGGGACGAGAGGGCAAAGAGCGAAGCTAAAGAGACTGATGAGACAGAGAGATGTTAGAAAATACTACAGTCTTCCGGGGTAGTTACAAATTGAAGCTATCTAGAGGAAGGTGTGGCGAGAGAAGTATCATTCACAGTTTTAAGAGGAAGTATGACAGTGCCTATTAATGCAAAAATTGTGTGACTGAGAGGAGGCGGAGGGCTGATGCTCGATCCAAACAGACAGACAGCCAGACAGACAGACAGACAGACAGACAGACAGACAGACACACACACACACACACACACACACACACACACACACACACACACACACACACACACACACACACACACACACATACTCACACACACACACACACACACACACACCACACATACACACATACTCACACACACACACACACACACACACACACACACACACACAACACACACACACACACACACAATACTCACACACACACACACACACACACACACACACACACACACACACACACACCACACACAACACACACATATATATATATACGCACACACACACCCACACACATAAACACACACACACACACACACACACACACACACACACACACACACACACACACCACGCGCGCGCGCGCGCGCGCGCAAATACAACAGGCTTAGTGTCTAATCGACATGTGCCTAGGACAAAATGGTAACTAACACACACACACACAATTGCAGAACGCCAAACACATACATAGACTTTCAATATTTGAGGAGACGCTTACAGAATGTGACCCACAGCATACATAAATGAGCACACACACACACACACACACACACACACACACACACACACACACACACACACACACACAATATATATACGCACACACACACACATAAACACACACACACACACACACACACACACACACACACACACACACACACACACACACACACACACACACACACACACACACACACACACACACGTAAGAGAAACTACACGAGAGAGAGGAGAGGATGAACCAGCAAGACTGGACCTAGTATTCACCTTGAGTAGTGCAGATATTGAGGACATCACATATGAAAGACCCCTTGGGGCCAGCGATCATGTGGTTTTACGCTTCGAATACACAGTAGAGCTACAAGTGGAGGGTTAAGCAGGAAGGCCAGGGCGAATGAAGCCAAACTACAAGAAAGGGGACTACACGGAATGAGGAACTTCCTGAACGGCGTTCAGTGGGACAGAGAACTGGCAGGGAAGCCAGTTAATGAGATGGTGGAATATGTAACAATAATGTGCAAGGAGGCTGAGGAGAGGTTTGTACCCAAGGGTAACAGGAATAATGAAAAAGCCAGGATAAAGCCATGGTTCACCCAAAGGTACAGGGAGGCAAAAACCAAGTGTGCTAGAGAATGGAAGAAGTATAGAAGGCAAAGGACCCAGGAGAATAAGAAGAGCAGTCGTAGAGCCAAAACTGAATATGCACAGATAAGAAGGGAGGCCCAACGACAGTATGAAAACGACATAGCAGCGAGAGCCAAATCTGACCCGAAGCTGTTATACAGCCACATCAGGAAGAAAACAACTGCCAAGGACCAGGTAATCAGGCTAAGGAAGGAAGGAGGAGAGACAACATGAAATGACCGTGAAGTATGTGAGGAACTCAACAAGAGATTCAAAGAAGTGTTCACAGAGGAAACAGAAGGGGCTCTAGAAAGACGGAGATGTGGGGTACACCACTAAGTGCTGGACACAGTGCACACAACCGAGGAAGAAGTGAAGAGGCTTCTGAGTGAGCTAGATACCTCAAAGGCAATGGGGCCGGATAACATCTCTATATGAGTCCTCAGAGGGGTAGCAGAGGCGCTATTTGTACCCCTAACAACAATATTCAATACATCTATCGAAACAGGGAGATTGCCTGAGGCATGGAAGACAGCAAATGTAGTCCCAATCTTTAAAAAAGGAGACAGACATGAAGCATTAAACTACAGACCAGTTTTACTGACATGTATAGTATGCAAAGTCATGGAAAAGATTATCAGGAGAAGAGTGTTGGAACACCTAGAAAGGAATGATCTCATCAACAGCAGCCAACATGGTTTCAGGGACTGGAAATCCTGTGTCACAAACCTACTGGAGTTCTATGACATGGTGACAGCAGTAAGACAAGAGAGGGGTGGGTGGATTGCATTTTCTTGGACTGCAAGAAGGCGTTTGACACAGTTCCACACAAATGATTTGTGCTAAAACTAGAGGTGTCAGAGTGGGCACCTGTGACCAGCGGGGTCCCACAGGGGTCAGTCCTAGGACCAGTGCTGTTTCTGGTATTTGTGAACGACATGACGGAAGGAATAGTCTCCGAAATTTCAGAGGGACTCGGTGCTAGCGACCACAAATCAATTGCATTTAGCATTGAATGGAAGTATGATAGTAGGGATAACTCAGTAACAGTCCCAGATTTTCGCTAAGCAGATTATGTTGGGCTTAGGGAACACTTATCATCTGTTTGCAGATGACGTGAAGTTGATGAGAAGAATCCATTCGATCGAAGACCAGGCAGAACTACAAAGGAATCTGGACAGGCTGCAGACCTGGTCCAGCAATTGGCTCCTGGAGTTCAACCCCACCAAGTGCAAAGTCATGAAGATTGAGAAAGGGCAAAGGAGACCGCATACGGAGTACAGTCTAGGGGTCTAGAGACTACAAACCTCACTCAAGGAAAAAGATCTTGGAAGTTTCAGTACAAGTCATGCAGGCAACACTGAAAGAGAAAGCAGAAATTATAAGCAAGGAAGAAGAATCAGGAATTAGTAAAACAAATAAAAAAAAAAGAGTTAGTGTAGATGAATTAGAAACCTTTCCATACTGGTAATTAAACAAAAGAGAGAAAATAGTCGTTCCAGAATAAGAAAAGGCAGAACTAGAAGATCAGGTGCATCTGTCAAAGATATGCTTAAGAAAACTTTTAACAAGGGAGATGGAAGGAGCAGAACAGTGTAAAGAAAACCCGAAGACAGTTATGCCAAAATAGCTAAAGATAAATACACAAACGGTCCAACAGGTGGCACTGCCTCGTCTTAGGCAAAACGGTGACACATGCGCAACTAATGTGGTATTTATATATCAAAAAAAATTATTTTCTTTTTCAAGACAACGACCACATAATAAACAGTAATAATGTCAAAAATAAAGATGAAACAAACACATTAGTGACGATGGTATATAAGAATATAGAATAATATAAAAAGAAAGACTAGGAATAAAGGACATTAATAACTAGACGAAACTTGATAAAACCTAATTGAAGCCAAACTGGATAAAAATATTACGAATGAATAAGTATTCGAGGGGAAAAGACAAAGTGTAAAGAAGAGGAAGATGAGGAAAGGCGGAATATAAGCGACGATGGTGAAAGAAACAACACATAAAGCAACGGAAAATGGAATTTTTTCTAAATTTTGGTAGTAGAAATAAAAAGAAACTATGATACATCTTAGTTAATGCACATAATAATACTTGAGAGAGAGAGAGAAGAGAGAGAGAGAGGAGAGAGAGAGAGAGAGAGAGAGAGAAAGAGAGAGTCTGATAAAGCAACTATGGATAAAAAATTAGGCGTGACAAAGATAATATTGAAAGTGATGAATTTTCACCCCCCCCTCCGCCCTCAAAATAACATTTCCCTACGAGGCTGCAGTGATAATAAATGGTCAGCAGAATTCATTAACTTAATGATCTGTTTCTTATGCAAATGCATGTTAATAATGTCACTGCAGTGAGACATGCAACTCAACCTCAACACTAGACCTTATATTAATAGGATTGAATAAGAAAAAGCTGACTCTGGAAATATAAAAATAAAGTCCAAGACATATATAAATATATATATATATATATATATATTATATATATATATATATATATATATATATATATATATATATATATATATATATATATACATATATATATATATATATATATATATACATATATATATAATATACATATATATGTATATAAATATATATATATATATTATATATATATATATATATATATATATATATATATAATATATATATATATATATATATATGTACATATATGTATATATATATATATATATATATATATATAAGAGAGAGAGAGGAGAGAGAGAGAGAGAGAGAGAGAGAGAGAGAGAGAGAGAGAGAGAGAGAGAGAGAGAGAGAGAGAGAGAGAGAGAGAGAGACAGACAGACAGACACAGAAAGAGACAGAAGCAGAGAAACAGAAAGAAAGAAATTTCCCTTGTTTTAACTACTTACCATGTTCGTTGACATCTGGCATTAAAAATTCAGCAGCTTCCTTCGCCCCTTCTTCTCCTCCTCCTCCTCATTGTCGTCTTGCTCTTTCTCCTGTCTTATTTTCCTCCTCTTACTCTTCATCCAAGAGATGTTGGGTCATTTTCCTATTTATCTGTACCTTGCTCTTGCCTCGTCCTCTTATCAGCCTTGTTCTCCTGGTTCTTTTATACTTTTTACTTTTAATTATTGTCCTCTTCCACTGCTTCTTTTTCTTGTTTGTTCTTCCTTATCTGTTTTAAGTTGGTGTTTATATATTTTTTTGTGTTTTATTGTTTGATGTTGCTCTTCTTTATCTGTTCTATTTTCTACTTTTACCTTCTGCTTTCTTCCTCCTCCTTCCCTTTTCTCTTTCTTCACTTCTCCTTTTGTTATTCATTAATTCGTCTTGTAATATAACCACTCTCTTCCCTCTTAGTACATGTTATCACTTGTAATATAACCACTCTCTTCACTCTCAGTACGTGTTATCACTTGTAATATAACCACTCTCTTCACTCTCAGTACGTGTTATCACTTGTAATATAACCACTCTCTTCACTCTTAGTACATGTTATCACTTGTAATATAACCACTCTCTTCACTCTCAGTACGTGTTATCACTAATATAATCAGTACGTGTTATCACTAATATAATCAGTACGTGTTATCACTAATATAATCAGTACGTGTTATCACTTCTATGGAGATTTTCTCAGTCTTCAACATGGAATTTAATAAAAATAAATTATTCCATCATTTAATACACTTAAAAATGAAAAAAAATAAATAAAAACAGTGTTTAAAGGAAACTCATTACGAATTTTTCTGAATACTGAAAAATAATTTTTTATATAGAAATTAATCAATAATTTTCCATTATTCGCTCTCCAAAAATATTGTAATGAGATATTAATTAATTTTTGGAGAAGATAAGGTTTAAGGAAAAACAATATATTTATATATATAGAGTAAAGGTTTGTTGAGGAATTTTCATACGGAGTTAGAAAATATATGGAAATTTATTTATATATTTTGACGCTTCTCTACCTCCTTAGACGACCATTTCCGCCAGAAAACCCAATATGAAGCCCTCGGGGTCTCTGGAGGTTTCGCGGAGTGTGAAACCCTGCTCTTTGAGGAATCCCAGGTCATGCTTTTACCAGGGGCCAAAGACCCCCGGGTTCCAATGAGAGGAAGTGGTGCTAATTTTCTCCGTCCCATTATTTGGTGAGCTTGTTTTCTTCCCTGTAATGAGCAGCTCCGACCTGTTGACCAGCACTAAATAGGATGTAGGATGTCGGCCAAGGTAAATATACATGTAAAGTCCCCCTCAAGTTGTCTGCCACGCTCCCTGGGAAATATTGTGACTCCATCGTGGCGTGTGTGTAAGGAATTATATCATTGGTATAATCATGTATATATTAGGAAGCACTTTGAAATATCTGTTCTAGCTCCTCAAAAGCTGGATGGGAACTGAGAACAGAAGAGGTGTAGCCCCTCTGAATCACCACGCTAGGATGCTGGAAGAGGTAATTGCCATTTCTTGGATTTTTAGTGGTGTTGATAAGCACAGAATCCAGTTCCTTGGGAAAGTCTCTCGTACTTTTGTCTCAGAGTCCAAGGATCTCCGATCCCACCGTGGCACATTGATACAGAAGACCAAAGTCTTTATACGTATTGAGCATAGATTCTTCCCTATGATCATGAGAGCTTCCCTGTTGCTCAACTCCAAAATAAATATAAGTGTCAGCCAGAATGGATACACAAGTATAGTCCCAGAGCAGTTGTCTGCCACTCTTCCAGAGATAGACTGTGGTCCCAACAGGGCAGTTAACAGGATTACCAGAACTACGAGACACCAGGGGTAGTGGTTCTCATTCAGGCGGGCACCCAGCTGTAGCGAGGCTTCTTTTCACTATGTTCATTTCGTCCTGTCTTGCATGTCAACCTTGGAAACTTGAAGAATTTGGAGTCTTTAGACCAAGTAGACAGTATTGCTCAGCTTTCGATCTTGCCAAATAGACGGAACTCCCTGAAAAATTGGACTTTTCCAAAGAAAAAAATTAAGGATTGGTAGATATATTTTTTCTTTGTCAGTGATATAAAATGTTTTAAATTTGGACCAAAAACTATTCTAAATTAAATTAGCATATTTTTTTTTATCTAAATTGTGCTACGTATAGTATAAGTCATTCTAAATTTATTAATATTACTTAATATCAACGATGTGTAGTTTTTCGTAATGTTGAGATTGATTTCCGCTGATTTATGTCAAAATCAAATTTTCATCCTGCCAATTCGGCAAACAACACCCTTGTCAAATAGGCCAAACTCGCCGGTTTGGCTTAATCGGCGACTGACCAGGAATCGAACCCCCGATACTTTATATATATATATATATTACATATATATATATATATATATATATATATATATATATATATATATATATATATATATATATATATATATATATATATATATATGTCGTGCCGAATACGTAAAACTGGTCAATTAGCAAGAACTCATTTAAAATTAAGACCTTTCTGAAATTTTCTCTTATGCGTTTAGAGATATATATTTTTCATCAATGTTGATGTAAAAATTTATAATTTTACACCAAAAGAATCTTAGAAAACTTACCTAACCTTTTTATAACAAGAACAATTTATTTTAGCCTAACCCAACTAAATATATTTTAGATTTGTTTACAATAATTTAATATTAAACAAACACAGTGAAACATATTTCTTTTCGTTAGGTTCAGAATGATTTTGGCGAAATTATTGCATACATAAAATTTCGCTTGTCCTATATGGCAAGATGATCGTTGCTATTTAAGCCAAGATGGCAAGTTCTGCCTATTCGGCACGACATATATATATATATATATATATATATATATATATATATATATATATATATATATATATATATATATATATATAACATTGTCGTGCCGAATACGTTAAACTTGCGATTCTGGTTTAAATAGCAAGGCTCTTTTTGCCAAATAAGGCAAGAGAAAATTTGTGTATGCAATAATTTCGCAAAAATAATTTTGAACCTAACGAAAAAATATATTTCATTGTGTTTGTTTATTGTTAAATTATTGTAAACTTAACTTTAATATATTTAGTTAAATTTTAGTTAAATTTTGCTTGTTATAATAAGGTGTGGTAAGTTTTCTAAAGTGCTTTTGGTACAATTTTTTTATTATTACATTAACATAAATGATTAAAAAAATTCTTTAAACATATAAAATAAAGGACTTAATTTTAAATAAGTTCGTGCTAATTGACCAGTTTTACCTATTCCGCAGGAAATATATATATATAATATATATATATATATATATATATATATATATATATTTTATATATATATATATATATATATATATATATATATATATATATATATATATATATATATATATATATATATATATATATATATATATATAAATTCGCTTTACCAATACCTTTAAATAACATTTTCCTCTCTAATTATAAAATAATAGGGATTGTCTACTGATGTGAACACTCGTCTATTATTTTGCTTTCAAACACACGTCTGTAATTACATTTCAAACACTTTTGTAATTACACTTTCAAGCACGTCCGTAATTACGTTTTCCAATACCGTTTGTTTCCTCAGTAATTTCTAGCTCTTCCTAAAACGCGCTGTAATTTTCTTTTAGTTTCCCCGCAACGGTACTGAATCAGTATTTTTCAATTTATTTTAAACTGTTGTCGTATAATAAACTCAGATTCAGTTTGGCTTGGAAGACACTAACATTCCGTGTTATTTTTCCAGGGATAAACAAAAGTAGATTTGACAATATCTCTCCATGATATACCTGGAGAGGGTTTCGACCCCGTGGCCCGGTCGGTGACCAAACCTCGTGGTGGATCAGGGCCTGATCAAGCAGGCTGTTACTGTTGGTGCACGCAACCCGACGTACGAACCATAGACAGGCTGGTTAAGTACTGACTTCAGGTGCGTGTCCAGCGCTTTCCTGAAGGCAGCCAGAGGTCAACTGGTAATCCCCCTTATGACCCCGTACGACCCGTATTTCATAACCTCAGCTTCAGTGATGTGAGAGATGTTGGGTAAGAGGACGCAAGTGCAACTAATGTGACATTTTATTGTGGCAACGTTTCGCTCTCCAGGAGCTTTGTCAAGCCGTTTCAGATGCAGGAACACAGAGGGTATATAGGTGTAAAGTGAGGTGCAAAGCGTAATATAATCGTTGTAGGTAGTAGTAATAGTACTTGTGCTGGTAATAGTAGCAGTAATGGTAGCATGAGTAGCAGCTATGTGATGGCGGGAATTACACAGCTTATGTAAAGGAAAACGTAGTCCCAGAAAATGTCGCATTAGTTACACCTGTGTCCTTTTACCTAACATATTGTGGGTAATTCCACCAATATTATCACGATCCGAGAGATGTATCCCCCACGTCACAACCTCAGTTCCTTGCACTTTTATCCATGCGAGTGACTTTGTACCACAGATCAGTCACTAGGAAGAGGACCTGCAGCCCCAATCATTCACAAGACCTTTTTATGGGTCCAAGATCTGGAAATCAACGCACTAAAGAGGCCAATAGTTTTAACTCATCAAGAAGACCAACAAATGTAGATTAACACCCAGATGTGAGACAGGAGAAAGAGGGGCGAGTGTCTTGCATATTTCTGGACTATTAGACTTTAGTCATAATACTGGACAGGAGACCTGAACAAAAACTAGAGGATGATAATTTGACACATATGCAACATCTAGAATTTGTATTGATAAGGCCACTGGATGGCGAAACGTTGACATTAAAAATACCCAGATGTTGCAAATGTGTCTAATTCAGGAGCATTCAGGTATATCATGAAAAGCACTTACAATGGAACATCTCGACACCTCATCTCGTACAACGAGTGGTTGTTTGAGATGAGGTGTCGAAATGGGAAGGTGTGACGAGTGGGCTTCCACTAGGATCAGTAGGACACATATGAGAATTAATACACGAGTATATATTTACCGACTCATAAGCATATCAGTATGATCAGTGGAACAGCTACCATTTCTTGTGTACGTGTACGGCATAACAGGATAGTCAGAAGTAGATGTCAGGTAGATGCACCAGGTAGATGCATCAGGTAGATGCACCAGGTAGATGTATCAGGTAGATGCACCAGGTAGATACACCAGGTAGATGTACAGGTAGATGCACCATGTAGACGCACAGATAGATGCACCAGGTAGATACACCAGGAGGAAACCATTTTGCTCTCGTTAGAATCCGGACTGCCGGATGCGTATGGTCTCTAGGCCAGATGCGTCAACTAAAAGCCGGATGTTGCACCTCTCGGACGTATTCATCCTACTGTCTACCTGGAGTCTACCTAGAGGGTGTTCCGTGGATCAACGTCCCCGCGGCTCGGTCCATGATTAGGCCTCCCGTTGGATCAGGGCCTGATCAACCAGACTGTTACTGCTGGCAGCACGTAGACCAACGTACTAATCACGGTCCGGCTGATTGGGTACTGACCTTAAGTATCTGTCCAGCTCCCTCTTGAAGATAGCTAAGGGTCTATTGGTAATTCCCCTTATTCCTGGTGGGAAGCTGGTGAACAGTCTTGGGCCCCGGATATTTATTGTTTTGTCTCTTAGTGTACTTTTCATTGGAGGTATGTTGCACCGAGAATGTCCTCTCTCACCGCCACTGTTGGTGAGAATGTCCTCGCTCATCACCACTGCTGGTGAGAATAGCCTCCCTCACCACCACCGTTGGTGTGAATAGCCTCTCTCACCACAACTGTTGGTGAGAATGTCCTATCTCACCACCACTGTTGGTGTGAATAGCCTCCCTCACCACCACTGTTAGTGAGAATGTCCTCTCTCACCACCACTAGGTAAGAGTGTCCTCTCTAACCACCACTGTTGTTGAGAATGTCCTTTCTCATCACCACTGTTAGTGAGAATGTCCTCTCTCACCACCACTGTTGGTGAGAATGTCCTCTCTCACCACCACTGTTGGTGAGAATATCCTTTCTCACCACCACTGTTGGTGAGAACGTCCTTTCTCACCACCACTGTTGGTGAGAATGTCCTTTCTCACCACAACTGTTGCTGAGAATGACCTCTCTAACCACCACTGTTGGTGAGAATGACCTCCCTCACCACCAATGTTGGTGAAAATGGCCACCCTCACCACCACGTCTATAAAAGGCAAGGTATTTGCTACGCTTGTATTTGATATTTAAATCCGTCAGAAAGTGTCGACCATTTTCCTCCTCATGACAGATTCTCACGTACTCCTTTATATAGTTCCTCTCTCTGTCTATTTGTCTGTCTCTTGGTCTGTTTGTCTGTCTGTCTATCGATTTGTTGACCTGTTTGTCTGTTTTTGTCGGTCTGTTGATCTGTTTGTCTGTTTTTCGGACTGTTGGTCTGTCGGTCTGTCGGTCTGTCTGTTTTGCTGTCGATCCATCAGTGTTTGTCGATCTGTCAGTCTGTCGGTCGGTCCGTCTGTCTCTGCCTGTCTACGAGCCTCTTCCCTGTCTATCTTTGCATGCCTGTCTAAATGCTCACCTGATTTATTGCCTCACTCTCTTTCTCCTGTCTGTCTGTTACTCCCGTCTTTCTGGGTGTCCGTCTCTCCTCTTCCATCCGGTTCTCTTTTTCTCTCTCTTCCTCTTCTTCTCCCCTTCCTTTTTACTCTCTCTCTCTCCCTTCCTTCCTATACGTCTGTCTAAATATGAGACGCACGGGTTTACATCGACGTAATTACCGCATGTTACTGTTCTTGCATAAAAAAGGCGCTAAACCCGTGTGGATTTATTGAAAATTAATTTTTTTATCTATTTATATTGGACCTTTTTTTCACTAATTTTCTCACTTCTCTCTCTCTCTCTCTCTCTCTCTCTCTCTCTCTCTCTCTCTCTCTCTCTCTCTCTCTCTCTCTCCTCTCTCTCTCTCTCTCTCTCACTCTCTCTCTACCCCTTTCTCTGTCTGTCTGTCTGTCTGTCTGTCTGTCTGTCTGTCTGTCTCTGTCTGTCTGTGATGCAGCGCTGTATAGTCCTTGTGGCTTAGCGCTTCTTTTTGATTATAATAATAATAATAATCTGTCTGTCTGTCTGTCTGTCTGTCTCTCTCTCTCTCTCTCTCTCTCTCTCTCTCTCTCTCTCTCTCTCTCTCTCTCTCTCTCTCTCTCTCTCTCTCTCTCTCTCTCTCTCTCTCTCTCTTCTCTCCTCACACATAATATCACCTACAACGAGGGGTGACTTTATTGCGTTTCGACTTTATTAACTTTATTACTGAATTTTCTTCTCCTGTCTTTATGGAGATTTACGGCCGGGGAAAAAAAGACCCAGAGAGAAACTTTATTCCCCAATCTTATTAAATCGCAGTAAAGGGCATTATTTCCTTCCTTCTCTCGATCCCCCGAGATAGTGGTTACTGGGGTTGAGTCTCAGCTCCTGGCTCCGTCTTTCAATTGGCCGATACTGCCTTACGTAGTGCGCCCTATCATACCTGTTCTTAAAGCTGAGTATGGATGCTGTCTTTACTACTTCACTGGCCATAGAAATAGGAAGTAAAGACAATATCAACAATGCTGAAAGTAAAAATAATTGTACACTAATGGTAATAACTATAGCAATAAAAAAAAAAAAAAAAAATAATAATAATAATAATAATAATAATAATAATAATAATAATAATAATAATAATAATAATGAATATTTTTTTTATAAAAATACCTCAAACAATAGTAAAACAAAGAAAGTAAAACCAGACCACAAATAAGGAGAACTTTATTTGCGGAAAATACTGAAGAAGTCTGAGCTGCGAATAAAAAAATCTTCAAGGGATTCAATATTGGCGTTTTTACAGTCATCAACGCGAAATTGAAAGTCCTCAAATTACCAACTGAAGCTTCCCACTCAACTTGGCCGATCAGAGAGTTGTTTCTCTGTCTCTGTCTCTCTCTGTCTCTGTCTCTGTCTCTCTGTCTCTCTCTCTCTCTCTGTCTCTCTCTCTCACTCATTCTCTCTCTCTCTCTCTCTCTCTCTCTCTTCTCTCTCTCTCTCTCTCTCTTCTCTCTCTGTCTCTGTCTCTCTCTCTCACTCATTCTCTCTCTCTCTCTCTCTCTCTCCTCTCTCTCTCTCTCTCTCTCTCTTCTCTCTCTCTCTCTCTCTCTCTCTCTCTCTCTCTCCTTTCTCTCTTTTCTCTTATTTTTACTCAAAGGTTTTTACATGGTTAGATTATGAGTTCGTACATCATTTACAAGCGCCTGGGGTAATAGGAGACAATCAGGTTCGATCCGAGGAAGAGCATGAAACGTTCACTTCCCTGAATCAGGAATCTTAATTCAGGGGGAATGGCTTATTTAATTAAAATCTCTTTTTAAAATTACTTTTATTTAATCGGTATTGTTAAGAGACATATAAATAAGGATCAGGGTGAAGTTGGAGCCATCTGAGGGCCAGCGATTAGGCTCTACTGAAATGACAGATATATTCATTCTGGGTCCTTATGAGAAAGGAGTTGTCTTGCTCGGTTCTCTATTCTATCCGGAAGTTGTAGACGAGTCGGGAGAGGGTTGGGGACGAAATCCAAGACTGCGGAGCCTAGTCCAGCTGTGAGCGCACTTGTGGCACGTACAAAGTCTTGTAGCCTCTGGTGTCGAGCATTTACGAGATACGCCTTAGTGCTGTCTTACCTGAAATCTTGCTTGCAAGATATATCACGTGCTTCTTCATAGACATTTGGGAGTCACATTTCATCCCTAGGACATCCACCTCATCCCCGGGTATCAGCATTTTCTCTTTCATTATCATCATGGTGCCTAGAGAAAATCATTTGTGTTGTTCTCAGAAACAAATGTTACCAACAACCGTTTTCCCCAGACTGATACAACAGTAAACTGGTGACTGATATACCTGAGAACAGCTGGCATTTCGTCTCTTGGATAAGTAAACGTTGAAAAACAGTTATTTACATATACATGGAAATCTGGGATGAAGTGATGATCATTGAGGTAAATATTCCATTATAGAGGCCAAAGTACACTTCCCTGAGGAACACTGTCACCAACTAAGATCTACCTTGAAGATAATCACCTCAGGTGGCATAGTGAAGAAACAAAGACTCCAAGTGCTTATTCTTTTGCCTCGAGTCCTTAGACTCATACTCGGTCGAAAGCACCAGCGATGTCTGGTGCTACTACGCAGCTGATTTTGTATTCATCCAGTGGCTGCTGCCACATAGTGGAGAGATTTAACAGCAGATCAGCAGCAGAGCGACTTTTCTGAGGCCATGTTGACGGTCACGAAGAAGCGAGTGGTAGTCAAAGAATGCTTTCGTTCGCCTTGAGATTATTCTGTCTCTCTCTCTTTATAATAAAGACTCCCTGCGCGAAATGTGGCAATATAAACTTGCTTCTGAGCAAAACGTCGCTCTAATAATGACTCCTTGAGCGACAAGTCGCTATAAATAAAGTTCTCCAGTACAAAACGTAGCGACAGTAAAATCTTTTCTGGTCGAAAATTAGCTATAATAAGGGTTATCTGAGCGAAATATTCTTATAATAAGCTTATTTCCTGACTGAAACGTAGCTATAATAAAAACTGCCCAATCGAAAAGTTCCCGGCATAGAAAGCCATGAGCAAAATGTAATGAAAGTTGCGGTTTTCCGTGGTCGAAGCGCGAATGAAGCTTCCCTGGGCGAAACGTCGCCATAATAAAGCTTCCCTGTGCGAAATGACTCCATAGAAAAAAAACTTCCCATATATATATTAATATATATATATTATATATATATATATATATTATATATATATATATTTATATTTGTGTGTGTGTGTGTGTGGTGTGTGTTAAATATAAATGTATGAAAACAAAAAAGCTGAAGCTGTAAGCTTGGTGATGCCAGCCTTAGCTGTGATTAATTTGTGAATGCAAATCAAATTTTTCGTTCTGTTTATTCAAATTATGAAGCGCGAGGTGAATCTTATTCTTACTGCATGAATATTGTTACGTTAATATCTGCACTAACTATAAATGACATTTATTTATTTGTTATTATTATTATTATTATTATTATTATTATTATTATTATTATTATTATTATTATTATTATTATTATTTTGGAGAGTTGGTCATTGAAGGCGGGAGGAATGGTGGGAGGTCGTTCCTCCGACCTCAAATAGTGACACACACACACGCACACTGGGCCAGGAGCTGTGAATCGACCCCTGCAACCACAATTAGGTAAGTACACACATAAACATAAAAATATTAAATATGTAGTATAAATACAGTTCCTAAAGAGATATTATTTGGAATAAGTCTACGGTGGCGACAACCCACGTTTGACTTACTCGGGGTAGGCTTCACCTGCTTGTCATTGACTTTGTCTACTCAGTCAGTCTTTCAGTGAGTCAGTCAGGCAATAAGTCTGTCGCAGAAGACAGACGTAAACAAAGTGAAATGGAAATAGATACCAAGATGAAAACAAAGAAACAGAAATAACTCATTTTTTAATCACAATGCAAATTTTATTACAATTCAAATATCATTCTCCTTCTTCCAAAAATTAAATGTATTACGAATTCGTCTAACGTTAAACTCTTACGTATAAACAGAATAAACATTTACCATTACGAATAAAAATACAGACGCGCTTTCTCAGTATTAAAAAATTACCGAGCAAAGAAATATATTCTGAAAATTCAGTTAACTTCAGGGATGAAAATACGAAATAAAAATTAAAATATGTATTATATGTTCTGAAGATTCTATTCGGGATATTTATCATAGATATTTATGTTAGATATATCCTTGTATATCTAATTGACCAGCTAAGTACCATATAAGACTGCTTGATCAGTCAAACACCTGCCAAGCGTGCTTGATCAGTCAACCACCTGCTAAGCCTGCTTGATCAGTCAAACACCTGCCAAGCCTGCTTGACCAGTCAAGCACCTGCCAAGCCTGCTTGAC
>NC_069435.1:16293359-16308359 GCF_026875155.1 Cherax quadricarinatus | reverse complement strand
AGGCAGACTCTCCTCCCAGGTGAGGTGTGAACACCCCACCCTGACCACGTGACTCACCGTGGACTGCTGCTGCCCAGCAACACAGAAGCCGGCAGCGTAACGAGCGGAGCAATAAACACAGTAGTTATACAATGCTGTCAGCTACTTAACACTCACGAACTATGAGCACTGAATAATATATAAATGTTACATCCTACCTAATAATATAACTAAGTCAAATAATAATATAAAGCAATATATTTACGATTTAGCTAATATCGCAAAATATAAGCAATATAAAATTATATGAACAGATAATATACATAATATAAATTGTGACCCATTTAGGGGTCGCAATAATATAATATAATATACAATACATATATATATATTTATATATTTAAATATATAAAAAATTATATTTATATATATATATAAAATATATATATATTTTTATATATATATATATATATATATTTTATATATGCCCTCCTGTGGAAAGTGATGACCCAGACCCAAACCTCGGGGAAACCTAAACCCCCCTCCAACAGATTTATCTCATGGGCAATTTTCTTGGAAGAAATTTTAAAGCGCATTTTATTTATACATATGAAAAACAACCACTCTAAAAAGAATAGGGGAAAATTCCAACCCGCTTTCGTGCTACTCACATTTTATATTTATTATTTTTATATATATATATATATATATATATATATATTATATATATATATATATATATATATATTACCTTGTATTTAGACTGGTAGGAGTAACCCCCCGGGGAAAAGGTACCCCGCCCTCCCAAAGGGGTGAGTTTTAAAACAAAAGCTGAAATTTTTTTTACATGATATTTGGATTCCTGGTATCTTTTTTCTGTTTTTTTTTAAAACACGAAAGTTTTGGGTACTTTTTTTGCTATTTCTACTTACATTAGGTCACACTACACTTTCATGTACAAACATGTATAAACATACCCTTCCGGGTTTTTTTTTTTTAAAAACTAGTTCTTGTTTTTTGTTTATTTCCTCTTATCTCCATGGGGGAATTTTGGAACGAATTCTTCCTCCTTTAAGCCATGGGGGTTTTTAAAGAGGGAAACTAGATGCGGGGCAAGGGGTTTATTTAACCCTTCTCCTGATATTTATGAAGTTTTGGGGGGGGGAAACCCTTTTGTTTTAAACACCCCAAAACACACACACAAAACACCACAACAAAACACACACCACACACCACCACACACACACCCAAACACACACCCCAAACAAAAAACAACACAAAAAACAAAAAACACCTTTTTTCCAAATGTTAATTTCCCCCGCTCAGAGGTCAACTGACTTTTGGGTTTTCTGAAGTTTCAGAAAAGACGTGAATAGAGTGCCTTTGTGCACCCCACACTTCCCTCCCCAACTAATCTTTTTTTTCCCCTTTTAATTTTTAGCTGTAATTTCCAGTGATGATCCTTTTTTTTTAACCCCGATATTTTTGGGGTCCCCTTTTTTTTGAAGCAAAGCTTTTTCACTCATTAAAGAATATCCAAAAAAACCACACACACGAACACTTTTTTTGGGAAAAATTGGGGTTTGTGTTGATTATGTCTGTAAGTTGGGCCTCTTTGCGTCGTAAATAAATGGTGGGTCATCGCATTTTTTAATTTCAAAAAATATTATTCTCAATCAATGCTTCATCAGTAGTTTCTCTCATCAAAAAATCATTAGTTTTTTAAACCCATCAATGGTATCTTTGTCTTTTTCACCCCATAAAAAATTTTCCCCGAAATATCAAAAGGGTTGAAACTTATAAAGTGATTTAAATTTTAAAAACGGATAATTCTTAATCGAGCATTTTTAAAGATGGATCCCCCCTGGGGCCCTTTTTAAACAAGCAAACGGAGGATGGCTTCCCACCACCCCCTTTGTGCTGAATGACCCACTCGATTTTTAGCTTTAACCCTTAGAAAAGATGCAAAAAATACATTTAAACCCAAAATAAAAACTAACGTTGGGTTATCCGTCGGGGTAGTGTGAAAAATTATTTCCCTTGTGTCGCCCCGACAGGGGGGAGTGAAAAGCAAAATTCTTTAAAATTTCTACATTCACGATGGTCTGAAATCTCGGTTTGTATTCAAGTGAATTTTTTCAGTTTTCAACTTTTTTTATTTTTCACCCGGGTTTTGCATTGGGTTATTAATTGTTCGTTTCCCGGGAAGTTTAAATTTAACCAAGGGGAAACCCCTTTAAACCCTCTTTTCGTGGTTGGTTTGACCAATGTTGATTTGGTATCGGGAAAGGGGTTTAAAGGGGTTGGTCATAGGGGCCCTTTGGAGGGTGGCCCCTTGGGTTTAAAAATAGGTAGGCGGGCAGGTGGAGTGTTTGTTGGGGGTGTTAGAGGGGCGAGGGGCCGAAAGGCGGGGAAAAGTTTTGAGTTTCCCCAAAGGGAAGAGGTTTACTTCATTAGCTGGGGAACAAAAATCCTTGTGAGGGTTTGGATTCAGGCCCTTGAACTCCCTAATTTCTTTTTCCCCCCAAATTACAATCTCCCGAGGAAGCCACAATTTGTGAGCTGAAAATATCCCCTAATGTTGCAGGCATAGAGAGAGGGAAAAGAGGGGGAGAGAGAAGAGAGAAAAGGGGGAGAAAAGAGGTTAGAAAAGGGATTTAGGAAGTGTGGGGGTTGTGTGTGTGTGTTTTTATTCGCTTTTTTTCCCTATATCAAATTTAAACCAACATGTTGGTGCAGACGCGGGGAGCCCTAGCCCCTGGCCCTCTCTTAAATTTTGTTTACTTTCAAAAATTCCCCCCCTCCCCCCCCCTCCCCTAGCCTCGTGGGTCCGAAAAACCAAACCCCTTTTAAAATTTTGTACAGGGGTCTGCCTCCACCAAAATTTCCCCTAAGGTTTCTTTCCATTTTATTACGGCACAGGAAACTGTTAAATGGTTTGTGGTCCCGGGCGTTAAAGTTATAAAAAAAGAAAAGGGACTAAAAAAAAAAGGAAAAACTTTGAACATCAAAAATTTTAAAACCCAGAGGGTATTTGATTACCCATTTGTTTCCACCACCAAGAAAAATTTAAAACCCCCCGGGGAATTTTTAAACCACCCCCAAAGAATTTTTTACGCTACGAAACCTTACCGATATAGTTTTTAAAAAATTAAAAAAAACGCGATTTTTGCAGGTTAAAGTTCTTTTTAAACTCATGATGAGGACAGAATATCATAGTTTTAAAATCTGCGGGACAGAAAGCGGGGGAAAAAAGGGCCAAAACTTAAATTTTTAATAACAAAGTGAACAAAGCCGGGGACCCCACCCCCTCACTTAGACGGGGTGACATTTACAAGGGGAAAGTTATTCTTAAGGGGGGAATGGGGGCCCCATTACCCCCAAAACTCGCCCCTTACCCCTAAAAATTTCCTTACCCCACACTTGGCAACAAACTTCCGGGTTTTCAAACTGATTAATGTTAACTTTTTTTCCGTGGTTTCTAAACATGAATAACTTTCCCTGTGTGTATGTTTAGAATAAAGGTGACCTTGTTTCATTTTGAGGCAGTAAATTTAATGATTCTCCAGCATTTTTAATCTTTCTACAAGTCGAACAGATTCACTAAGGGGGCCCAAATCGGGGCCCGCAAAGTTTGAGTAGAAAGGGAAACTTTTTTTTTTTTTATTTGGTTAAAATTCGAAAAGGGAGATATCTATGCAAAAAAAATTCAGTCAAAAAAAATTTCATGTGTACCTTCTATTTTGGTTTTGAATATTATTTTATTTTAAATTATTTATGGTTTTTTTTAAAAACAAGTTTAAGAGTTTTTGCGTTTTTCAAAAAAAAAAAAGTCATGGGTGTTTTTCGGGGGGAATGTTTGAAATTGTCCCAAACCGTTCAATAAAATACTTTTGAATGTCTTAAAATTTTTTTGAGTCGTTTTTGGGATTTAAATATTTCTTTTATTCTGGACAAAATGACGAAAGGGGTTTTTGAAAATTTGTCCATCGGAACGTTTACATTTAATATGTCAAATAAAGGGGGCCAATAACCCCCTCCCAGAGAAACTTTTTAGTCACCCGGAAAAACCGCCCAGTAGTGAATATGAGTCTTGATTTTGTTGATGCACCATAAAATGGGGGTGTTTTTCCCATGTAGAATAGGGGTAGGGTGATGGATTTAAAAATCCCCTTCCCTTTTCTCATGAAAAAAAAAATCGGGTTAAAGTTTCTTCGTGTTATTTTCTTCACATACAAATTGCCCAGCCCAGGATTGTAATCTACTGCCTCCTTAAAGGGTTATACCCTTTGCGTTTCACTTTTTTTTAAAATGTTTTTTTGGGAGACTAATGGAAAGCCCTCCACAGAGATTATATTTTGACCCCATCACTACTCCTCCCTCCCTGTGTTTGGCTTTTTTGAAAAAGCCGGCCCAAGTGAAATTTTGGATTTAAGAGCTTTTAAAATAAATTTTTGGAATCATTTAATTAAGGCCCGGAATTATGCCATGGACGCTTTTGGGCCCCTTTGGGTGCGTGCCCCCAAATTTTTCATCATGAGAGCTATCACTCTGTTTTAAAACCCAGGGGGCTCCATTTAAAGGGTGAAAAAAAAGCCATTAACAAATTTTTGTAAACAGGGGAATGCTTTTTTTGAGGCTTCAGGATAACTTACGGTATCGTGTTTGGGGCTTCTAGACTTTTCGATTTGGATGTGTTTTATGTAGTTTTTAGGGAAGAAGTGGGGGATGGTTTAAAATTGGAAATTTTCCCTTGGTTCAGTAAATGCCCACGGTTTCTTATAAAATGTTAAAGTACCTTTGCTTCATTTGGAAAGTCATTTCCCAGTTTGTATGTTTCCCTTTTTAAACCCTTTCCATTTCGGAAAAAAAATTTTAAACAGAGTTTTTTAAGAACTGGTTTGCCGGGATCATATTTTTACAGTAAAAGACTTTTTGTTCAGGGGACACGTTTTTTAAAATTGTTGGAATTCCCGTTCTTTTCTCGGGGAAAAATTATACTAGGAATCCTAGGAGGGATTTTCATTGGGATACGGGGAAAGTCCTAGGTTGATCCCCAAAGGGGGAGATTCGGGAATCCTAGGATAAACCTCATTGGGAGATATTTGGGCACCCTTTGGATGAACCCCCTTTTGGGGAGTTACTGGGAACCCAAAGGATGACCCTTCTTTGGGGAGATAGGGGAAACTCTAGGATAAAACCCACTGGGAGATATGGGCATCCTAGGATGACCCTTTCATTGGGAGTTTTGGGACACCCCTAGGTGAACCTCATGGGATACTGGGAACCCTTTAGGATGATCCTCTTTTGGGAGATACTGGGACACCCTAGGATAAACCCCCTTTCAATTTGGAAAATTTTTGGGAAACCACCTGGGATGATCCTCATTGGGAAAATACTGGAAACCCTAGGTTTGTTTCCTCATTGGGAGTTTAAGGGAACTCTGGGTTTTTTTTGGGGGAAAATGGTTTCCTCAGGGGGGGGATCTGGGACACCCTAGGATGATCCTAAATTTATTTCCCGTTGCTATTCTTCAAGCTTTTCCAACCCCCCGGTTTGACACAAGAAAAAGTAGTTTATTTTTATATCCCAATAAATTCCGGAACTATCGGCTGGGAAAAAAAAATATTGCGTTTTTTTTTTAAAAAATAGTTTTTATATTTTAAACTTTTCCTAATTAATTTCGTGAAAAATTTTATCTTTTTAATTTAAATTTATTTGGGGTAAAGGGGAAAACGATAGAAGGGTTAGATGATGGGGTAGATGGGCGGGGAGATAGGCGAGGGAACAAATTGTGAAGACGGGTTTAGTTTGCCTGGTAGGGGGGTGTGGTAGAAATGTTAGATGAAGTATTATTTTGGTTGACTGAATGGGGATGGGTTGATAGACGGGCAGAACATGTACTAGCAAATAAAAGGGTTTAGAAACCAGGGTTTTAGAACAAAGGGTTTGGGAAAATTTTTGTTTTAAAATTGGTAGATGACCCAGTAGATTACTAACGGGAAGAAAAAGAAAAAACAGACTGGTCCCCCCCCCTTGGGGGTTTTGGGGTCCCGCCTTGGCCCTTCCCAAAAAGTCCCTTTCATACCTGTTTGCGAAGCTTGAAAAGGTTTCCCCTTTCCCAGCACCCATTTTTTAGTAGAAATTTTCCCAACTTTTTCCCCAAGTGGAAAAATAGGTTTATTTTTTTTCTTTTTTTAAAGGCCCTCAGTTGGGGGGTTTAAATTTTTGTACCTTTCTTTTTCTTTGTTAAATAATCTTTAAATTTTTTGTGCCCAGAAGTATTTTTAATTCGTAAAACATATCACCCCCAACATTTTTTTCCCGGTGACTAAAGGACAAAAATTTCTTTTTTCTTTTTTGGTAAATTATTTTTCTTATGTTTAAATTTTTGATTCAGTAGTTTGTATTTTCTTTGATTTTGTTTTGCTGAGGCCTTCCCCACTGGGGCTGCAGACTGAGAAAAAATTCCGGGTATAAACCCTTCCCCTCTCTTCATTAATCCCCTTCTGCTTTTCTAACCCTATCCCCGAAATCTGGAATTTCTGCCCCTCTCTGAAACATTTCGTTTTTTCACTTTCCATCTTCTGGTTTCTTCCAATTTTCTCCCCCCAAAAGGGTTTTGATGTAAACCGGGAAATTAAACCAAAAAGTAAACTTAAATTCCTCCCCCGTTCTTTGAGAAAAACAACACTCAGATGTTTAGGTGGGGCGAGTATCCCAGTAAACCCCTCTATAATCTCGATATCAACATCTTTTTTTAAATCAGTGATGCTTTTGTTACCTTTCTTTATTAGCCTTGTGGGGCCCTTTTCTATCTTTGTGTCATGAAAATTTAAAAAAACCCTTGGAAAAAAAAAGGGGAAGGGTAAACTCCATGGTTTTTAAACTAAGAAATGTGAGCCCCTTTTAAGTCGACTGTGTTGCAGTGATTGCTTTTCAACCTCAGTAGAAAGTTAGGTTCTCGGGCTCTTGGTGTTGTGCGATTTATATACACGAAGGTGTATATGTTTCTCACTGTATTAAAAACGTGAGGTGTGTATATTCCCCTTATGTTTACATCGAGAGGTGTATACTTTTTTTTCGGGGGAATTACATCGAAAAGTGTATATGTTTCTCATTGTATTTTATATTTTTTATTTAAATAAACCCCTGAGGTTGTTATGTTTTTCAATTCATATCCGCGGGTTTTTGTATGTTTTTTTTTTGTTTTACACAGCGAAGCTGTGTATGTTTTCTTTTTTATAACACCGAGAGCTGTGTATTTTTTTCCCCATTTTTATACACGCTTTGAGCTGTGTATATTTTTCTTTGGGAATACACATCGAGAACTATCTTTCTCAGTGTTTTTAGCGGGGTGTGAATGTTTCTCATCGTATGTACACTAAAACCTTTGTGTGTATATTTCTCTTTGAGTAAACCCCGAGAGGTGTGTTACCCCCAAATTGCTACACAGCTAGAGGATTATGTGTATAATATATAATTAAAAAAAAAAGGTTTTTTATACCATTTTTGTTTTAGAAAATTATTATGTTTAATAAAAGGCGGCCCGATAATTTCCCTTTTAACTTTAATTTTTTTTGTTTTAAAAGGTTATTTAAAGTTTTTTTTATTAAATGGGCCTTTTTTGAAACTTTTTTTTTTTGCAGATTGTAGTCGATCTTTACAATATTTTTTTTTAAAATAATCTCTCAAATTTTGGGGAGAGAGAGAGAGAGAGAGAGAGATTAGTTTTGGGGGAGAGAGGGGAGAGGGAGGGGAGGAGGGGAAAAGGGGAGAGAGAGGAGAAGAAGACAGAAAGGAAAAAGACAGACGGCAGACAGACCCGGACAAAAACCCGGGCATTAAAAATGGAAAAGAGAGGTAACAGTTTTCGCCTTCCTGGGAATAAGATAAACGATTCTTTTCCACCCGAGTGATTTCAAAGATGATGGTCCCCTAGACAGCGGAGGTTGCCCTTGGGAAATTTCGACTGTTGTGAGCTTTGCTACGAGGCATTTAGCCCCCCCCTGATGACTCTTATAACCCTTTCCCGGGTGGACACTCGGAAATGGCCCTGAGGAACAATTGAGGGTAATACAGGTAGAAATGATCACAGTCCTTAGAAAAATTTAAAACCCCAACAAGGCTCCACGAAGAACAGAAAATTTTTGGAGAAAAGGTTTTGTTTTACCCCCAATAAAAAACTATTTCTCCTGTGTTTTCACTATTGTTGGCAGTATGCCCTTTTTTTTTCCCTCAGTTTTTACACAGTTTCCCACACGTGACGGGCGAGGGGGGAGATTTGGGGCTTCAGCAAAACTGAGAGATGAAAAATCTTAGGGTTAAATTTCCAGTACTTCCCCTGTTAATTTTTTGTGTTAGAGTGCCTTTTCCCGTATTTTACTGAAGGGAAATGTTTCTTTTGGCGAAGGATTAAGTGGTTTTATATGGTCTTATTCGTAAGGACACTGTTTTCATTTTTTTTAGCCCACAAGCTGATATGAAATAAGGTGGCGTTCCTGTAAGTTTGTTTACCCCTGTTTAAGTAATTTGTCACTGTCAAGTCCCCCCCCAAGGGGGGGTTCCCTTGGACGCTTGGGGAAGGGGGGTCTTTGTCTAAGGGAATTGGATCTTGTGCTCCGTTTCCCCGAAATTTTAGTCTGGAAAACCCTTTCCCTAATTCCCCCCCGGGGCGTTGGGATATCCTACGGGTTTTGCCCCTCCCATGATTATAATTTAAAAATGAAAAATAATCACTGCCCCAAAAACTTTTTACTATGAAGTTTTTAAAAAAAAAAGATAAAAAAGCAAAGCCGACCCGAGGTCAGATCGAGGGAAGAAAAGACAGGGCAAGTCAATCCAGTTTTGGGTTTTCTTTGATTTCTGGAATTTTTGGTTTTCAGTGGGGGAAGAAATATCTTTCGAAAAAAGAAATAGGGCTAAAATTCATAACCCCAACATTGTTTCTTCTTTCTCTCTAGTTCAAACCAAAAGAAAAAGTGTCAAAATTCAGATTTTCCCTCCCGACTTTTGGTTCCAGCCTCGGGATTATGACTTCCTCAGAAAGTTGGGAAATCAGCAAAAAGGCCCTCCCCCCTCACTCACATCCGATTTAAAATTACCCAAAAATTTTTCTGGGAAATTTTGTATTCCTCTTTCTCTTGGCATTAATTTTGGTCTCATGACGGAGGGAAAAAAATCTTCTGGGCCAAACATTGGGGCCCGATTTTTGTAAAGAAAAAGGGGGGTAGAGAAAATTTTACTATTGTTTTGAATTTTAAAAAAATTTTAAGACTCACGAAAATTTTAAAGACATGATGTTTTTGAGAGATTCCCCTTTACTTTGACAGCTGCCGTGGCTTTTCTTGGGGGAGTTAAAATGCCTGTCTGCGAAAAATATATATTAAAATTATATATAATATATAAATTATATATATATATTTTTTATATTATATTATATATATATAATATTTTATATTTAAAATATTAATATATTATTTATATATATATATATTATATATTTTTATATATTATATATATATATATATATATATATATTTTTATATATATATTTATATATAAAAATATATTTTATTTTTATATATATTATAATATATATATTTTTATATATTTTTTAATATATTATAAAATATATATATATAAAAAATAATAATATTAATATATATATATATATATATAAATTTTATATATATATTATATATTTTTATATATATAAAAATAAAAATTTATAAAGCTCAACGGGAAAACCCCAAAAAAAAAGAGGTTGATGGAAGTCAAAAAGGGCCCCGATGGAAAACCCCCTGCTACCCCGGGAAAGGGTGGAAAGCAGATTGTGGGAATAAAACCGTGCTGCCACATTGGCAGACACCTACTTGCCCTTTTTCTCCGTAGTGGGAAGGGGGGGGGGGGACCTTCCCGCCCCCAGGGAAGGGCCCGAAGATCCGAAAAAATGAAGACCTTCCCCTTTCTATAACTTCTTCCAATAGGGTTTGGAGAAACCCCTTGGAGATGGGGCAAGTGTCTCTAAAGTTCCTCAAAAAGCTGAGTGAAAGTCATCTAGAAACCCGGGGCCCAGGGCGAAACCAAAACTTTCCTTTCAGAGACTCAGTTTTTTGCGATCCCGAGAGGGGGAAAAAACCTGCCCGCATTCTGGGCACGCGGTCCACCGAGGGGAGCTGGGCGAAGTATTTTGAGATGTGGGTCTGAAATTTCCCTTTTTGTTTTTTTTTTGTTGTATTTTTGTGGGTATTTGGGCCCAAAGTTTTTTTCTTTAAATAAAAAAATACTTGAAATATAGGGGGGGTGGTAGGAGAAAATTCTTAAAAAAGTCCATAAACCCCCAAAAAAGAATAGTATTTGAAAAACCCCTGCTGTAAATTTTTTGGGAAAACCTTTACAACTCGGTACATAATGTGAAGGAAGGTTGTGGGTTTGGGAAAGGGCAAGAGTGCAACACAAGGAGCGCAACACAAAGGAGTGGGAACACAAGGAGCCAACACACGGAGTGCAAAACAAGGAGCGCAACACAAGGAAATGCAACAAAGGAGTTTCAAAACAAGGAGCGCAACACAAGGAGTGCAAAAACAAATTGGGTGTGCAAAAACAAGGGGGGCAACACAAGGATTTCAAACAAGGAAAGGGGAAAACAAGGGGGGGCCCAAAAACAAGGAGGAAAAACCCCGGAAACGGCAACACAAAGGGGGAAAACAAAACAAGGGGGTGCAACCCAAGGAGGCAAACCCCAAGGAGGGAAAAAAAGGCGGGAAAAAAAACCCAAAAAAGGGGGGGGAAAAAGGGGGGCCCCAAACCCAAAAAAAAAAGGGGGGGAAAAAGGGGGGGGGGGGTTTCAAAAAAACAAAAAGGGGGGGGGGAAAAAGGGGGGGGGCAAAAAAACAAGTGGGGCGCAACACAAGGAGCGAAAAAAAAAGGGGCCCCAACAAAAGGGGGTGGAAAACCCCAGGGAGTGCAACACAAGGGCGAACAAAAGGGTCAAACCCGGGGGTGCAAAAACAAGGAAAGCAAAACAAGGGTGCAAAACAAGGGTGAAACACAAGGAGGCAACACAAGGATGCAAAAAAGGAGTGCAAAAACAAGGAAGGGAAAACAAGGGGTTTTAACACAAGGAGGCAACAAAAGGACGAAAAAAAAAGGAGGCAACCAAAGGGGGCAAAAAACAGGAGTGCCCCAAAACCAAAGGGCGCAACCACGGAGGCAAAACAAGGAAAAAAAAACACAAGGAGGCAACACAAGGGTGAAAAAACAAGGGGGGGCAAACAAGGACCCCCAACACAAAGGGGGCCCAAACAAAGGGGGCAAACAAGGAAGGAAAACAAGGAGGGCAAAAACAGGAGGCCAACACGGGGGGCAACAAAGGAGGCAAAAACAAGGAGTGCAACCAAAGGGGGTGCAACCAAGGAGCGCAACACAAGGAGTTTCAAACAAGGGGGGGCCAAAAACCCCAAAGGAAAAAGGAACACAAGGAGGCAACAAAGGAGGAACACAAGGAGCGCAACACAAAGGGGTGCAAACCGGGGGTGCACACAAGGGAACGCAACAAAGGAGGGCAACACAAGGAGGCCAAAACAAGGAGGAAACAAAAAAAGGGGGTGCAAACCAAGGAGCGCAACACAAACCGGGGGTGCCCAAAAACAAGGAACGCAAACCCCAAGGAGTGCCCCCCACAAGGGGAACCAAAAAAAACAAAAGGGAAATGAACACCCCGGGGTGCAACACAAGGAACGCAACACAAAGGGGGCAACAAAAGGAGGCAACACAAGGGGTGCAACAAAGGGGCAACACAAGGATGCCGAAAACAAAAAGGAACGAACACAAGGAGGCAAAAACAAGGAGCGCAAAAAAAGGGGTGCAAACAAAGGGGTGCAAAAACCCAAAAAGCGCAAAAACAAGGAAAGGGAAACAAGGGGGGCAACAAAGGAACGCAAAAAAGGAGTCAAACACAAGGGGGTGCAACAAAGGAGCGCAACACAAAGGGGTGCAATACAGGGGGGCAACACAAGGGGAAAAGAAAAACAAGGAGTGGGAACCAAGGAGTTTCAAAAAAGGAGGAAAAAAGGAACAAAAGGAGTTTTCAACAAAGGAAACGCAACACAAGGAGTGCAACAAAGGAGGGCAAAAACCGGAGTTTCACACAAAGGGAAAAATGCAAACAAAAAGGGGGCCCAAAACCCAAAGGGGCGCAAACAAGGAGTGCCCAAACAAAGGGGTGCAAACAAGGAAAGGGAACACGGAGGAAACAAGGAGTGCAAAAACCCAAAGGGGCGCAACAAAAAGGGGGGGCAAAACAAGGACCCCAACACCGGAGGCAAAAACAAGGAGGCAACCCCAAGGAGTGCAAAACAAGGGGGCAACCCCAAGGAGCGCAAACAAGGGGTGGGAACAAAGGGGGTGCCCCAAAACAAGGAATGCCCAAAACCCAAGGGGTTTGGGGCAAAAAACAAGGAAAGGGAAAAAAGGAGCGGGAAACAAAGGGGGCAACAAGGGGCAACAAAGGTGAAACGGGGAAAACAAGGAGGCAAAAAAAGGGGTGCAAAACAAGGAAGGCAACACAAGGGGGAAACAAGGAGGGCAAAAAAAAGGAGCGCAACACAAGGGGGGGCAACACTGGGGGGCAACACAAGGCGCAAAACAAGGGAGCAAAACAAGGGGGTGCAACAAAGGAACGCAACCCAAGGGTGAACACAAAAGCGCAAACAAGGAGGCAACAAAGGAAATGCAAAAACAAGGAGTGCAAAAACAAGGGGGCAAAAAACCAAAAAAAAAAGGCCCACAAGGAGGGGGCACAAAGGGGCGAAACACAAAAGGTGCAAAAAGGAGTCAACCCCCAAAAAAGGCAACACAAGGAGCGCACAAAAGGGGCAAAACAAGGGGGCAACACAAGGGGGTGCCCAAAACAAGGGGGTTTCAACAAAGGAGGGCAAACAAGGGTGCAAAAGGGGGCCGCAAAAAGGAAGCCCAACCCCAAGGAGTGCAAAAACAAGGAGTGCAAACGGAGGGGAAAAAAGGGTTTCAAAAACCCAAAGGGGTGAACACAAGGGGGTTCAAACAAAGGGGGCAACAAAAGGAGGCCCAAACAAAGGAGGCAAACAAAAAGGCAACACAAAAATGCCCAAAACAAGGAGTGCAACACAAGGGAAAGGGAAACCCCAAGGAGGCAAAAACAAGGAGGCAAAAACCCAAAGGGGGCAACACAAGGAGTGCAAACAAAGGGGGGCAAAAACCCCGGAGCGCCACAAGGGGGGCCCAAACCCGGGGGGCAAAAAACAAGGAACCGAAAAACAAGGAGTTTCAACACAAGGAGGCAAAAAAGGAAAAAAACCCAAGGGGGGCAACACAAGGAGGGCAACACAAGGGGGCAACACAGGGTTCAAAAACAAGGAGGCAAAAACAAGGGGCAACACAAGGAAAGGGAACACAAGGGGGGGAAAAACAAAAAAAGGCCAAAAACAAAAGAAGGGGGCAAACCAAAGGGGGTGAAAACAAGGAGGCAACAAAAGGGGGCAACCAAGGAGGCAACACAAGGAGGCAACCAAGGGGGTGCAACCAAGGAGTTTAAAAACAAGGGCAAAAACAAGGAGGCAAACAAAGTGCAACACAAGGAGTGCAAAAAAAAGGGGGCAACACAAGGAAGGGGCAAAACAAGGGGGGCAACACAAGGAGCGCAACTCAAGGAGTGCAGCACAAGGAGTGCAACACAAGGAGTGCAACACAAGGAGTGCAACACAAGGAGTGCAACACAAGGAGTGCAACACAAGGAGCGCAACACAAGGAGTGCAACACAAGGAGTGCAACACAAGGAGTGCAACACAAGGAGTGCAACACAAGAGGATAGTGAGGTAGTCCTGGAAAAACTTGAGAATACAGTCTCTGGGTGTTGTGAGGAATAGAACTCAGGACGAGGTTGATGTTCCAGGTTCTCTCCTTTATGAAAAATAATTATTAAAAAAGAGTATAAATTCAATTTATATACAAAGAATATAAAATTAAAAAATAAAAGTTTATTATAATTATAAATAGCAAAATAAGATGCCTAGTATCCTCACTTAATCAAAATTGAAAAAGGAAAAAAATCAATAATAATAACGAGAAGGTAACAACGTACAGTATAACTTGTTATCTTAAATGTTCCGTCGATGATCAGAAGGATGTGTACAAAGATGCAGTTATCCGATCAAATTTCCTTATACTACTGAGGTGATGACAGTAGGATGGACCAGGATGACCGTATCGTAGATGTCATACAATCGGACAGGAGCCCTTGTCATCACCAATGTTCAGACGATTTTTCTTTAACCTAGTGGGTGTAGAGGAGGCAAGTAGAGTAAACCTGAATATTCTAATTGTAACTCAAACATACGCTCGGGTTTGAGACTGCTCTAGATACACTCACACAGACTGACAGCTCTATAATGTAGAAATTCCCTCGTGTTCCGTAAATTGGAGAGCCGATATTCCAGTCATATGGGCTGAATAAAACAGAGGTTACCAGAGGACACATAGGTTATGACACAGAGACACATGAGCAGCCAGACTAAATCTAAGCTAATGCAGATAACACAAAAAAATAAACCATCTCGATGACTACTTATCAGGAGACACAGACACAACTGGTTTACTCAGGCTACTAAGTAAATTCCAGTAGTTCTCTCCCTGGATGGTACGGGGTGCTAACTGTTACAAACCCCGAGTAACTTGACAAATAACTACTTATTTACCTATAGAATTTGTACCATCATATCTTAATCCTCACAGATGTCAATAGGTCAGCCACGACTCGATCCAGGGAATTAATTTCTCCTATACCATATGCCGCTAATTCGTTAACCATTGAATTCCAGCTCCGCACAGCTCACAACCTCACTATGAAATGGAAAGAACCAAATACAAACGAACAAATTACAAATAGAAAATAAAAAACCGAGTAAACACAGACTGAACTCCCAGCAAACAATAACCGCATCGTAATAAGTCATACAATAATAGTGGGCCAGAGAATTTTGC
>NC_069435.1:16258359-16280859 GCF_026875155.1 Cherax quadricarinatus | reverse complement strand
ACCACTACTATCAAAAATACTACTATCACCACCACCACTATCAAGAATACTACTATCACCATCCACCACTATCAAGAATATCTATCACTACCACCACTATCAAGAATACTACTTCACCACCACTCACTATCAAGAATACTATCACCACCACTACTATCAAAAATACTACTATCACCACCACCACTATCAAGAATACTACTATCACTACCACCACTATCAAGAATACTACTATCACCACCATCACTATCAAGAATACTATCACCACCACTACTATCAAAAATACTACTATCACCACCACCACTATCAAGAATACTACTATCACTACCACCACTATCAAGAATACTACTATCACCACCACCACTATCAAGAATACTATCAACACCACCACCACTATCAAAAATACTACTATCACCACCACCACTATCAAGAATACTAATCAACCACCACTACTATCAAAAATACTACTATCACCACCACCACTATCAAGAATACTACTATACACACCACCACTATCAAGAATACTACTATCACCACCACCACTATCAAGAATTACTATCACCACCACCACTATCAAAAAATTACTACTATCAAATCACTCACCACCACTATCAAGAATACTACTATCACACCAACCACTATCAAGAATACTACTATCACCACCACCACTATCAAGAATACTATTCACCACCACCTACTATCAAAAATACTACTAATCACACCACCACCACTGTCAAGAATACTACTATCACCACCACCACTGTCAAGAATACTACTATCACCACCACACTGTCAAGAATACTACTATCACCACACCACTATCAAGAAATACTACTATCACTACCACCACTATCAAGAATACTACTATCACCACCACCACTATCAAGAATACTATCACCCACCACTACTATCAAAAATACTACTATCACCACCACCACTATCAAGAATATACTATCACCACCACCACTATCAAGAATACTACTATCACACCACACCACTATCAAGAATACTACTATCACCACCACCTACTATCAAGAATACTACTATCACCACCACCACTATCAAGAATACTACTCATCACCACCAACATACACCACCTATCAAGAATACTACTATCACCACCACCTACTATCAAATAACTACTATCACCCCACTATCAGATACCTCACCACCACTATCAAAAATACTACTATCACACCACCACTATCAAGAATACTATCACCACCATATACATATACTTCACCACCACCACTATCAAGAATACTACTATCACTACCACCACTATCAAGAATACTACTATCACCACCACATATCAAGAATACTATCACCACCACTACTATCAAAAATACTACTATCACATCACCACCACTATAACAAATACTACTATCACTACCACCACTATCAAGAATACTACTTCACCACACACTATCAAAATCTATCACCACACTACTATCAAAAATACTACTATCACCACCACCACTATCAAGAATACTACTATCACTACCACCACTATCAAGAATACTACTATCACCACCACCACTATCAAGAATACTATCACCACCACTACTATCAAAAATACTACTATCACCACCACCACTATCAAGAATACTACTATCACTACCACCACTATCAAGAATACTACTATCACCACCACACTATCAAGAATACTATCCACCACCACTACTATCAAAACTATATCACACATCCACCACTTCAGAATCTATCACCACCACCACTATCAAAAATACTACTATCACTACCACCACTATCAAGAATACTACTATCACCACCACCACTATCAAGAATATCTATCACCACCACTACTATCAAAATACTACTATCATACACACTATCGAATACTACACATCACCACCACCACTTCAAGAATACTATCACCACCACTACTATCAAAATACTACTATCACCACATACCACCACTATCAAGAATACTACTATCAACCAACTCTACCACATCATAAATACTACTCACCAATCAACACCAACACTATCAAGAATACTACTATCATCCACCACCACTATCAAGAATACTACTATCACCACCACACTATCAAGAATACTACTATCACTACCACACTATCAAGAATACTACTATCACCACCACCACCAAGAAACTATCACACCATATATCAAAAATACTACTATCACCACCACCACTATTAAGAATTACTATCACTACCACCACTATCAAGAATACTACTATCACCACCACCACTATCAAGAATACTATCACCACCACTACTATCAAAAATATACTATCACACACCACCACTATCAAGAATACTACTATCACACCACCACCACTAGTCAAGAACTTACTATCACCACCACCACTATCAAAGAATACTACTATTCCACCACCACTATCAAGAATACTATCACTACACCACTATCAAGAATACTACTATCACCACCACCACTATCAAGAAATACTATCACCACCACCACTACTATCAAAATACTACTCACACCACCACCACAATAGTATCTATCACACCACACTACAAAATATACATCACTACCACCACTATCAAGAATACTACTATCACCACCACCACTATCAAGAATACTACTTCACCACACCACTATCAAGAAATACTACTATCACCACCACACTATCAAGAATACTACTATCACCACCACCACTATCAAGAATACTACTATCACCACCACCACTATCAAAAATACTACACACCACCACACTATTAAGAAATCTACTATCACCTACCACCACTATCAAGAATACTACTATCACCACCACCACTTCAAGAATACTACTATCACCACCACCACTATCAAAATATACTATCACCCACCACCACTATCAAGAATACTACTATCACCACCACCACCACTGTCAAGAATACTACTATCACCACCACCACTATCAAGAATATACTATCCACTACACCACTATCAAGAATACTACTATCACCACCACACTATCAAGAATACTAATCACCCACCACTATCATACAAAATACACTATCAATCACTACCACCACTATCAAGAATACTACTATCAACCACCACACTATCAAGAATACTATCACCACACCACCACTGATCAAAAATACTACTATCACCACCACCACTGTCAAGAATACTACTATCACCATCCACCACTATCAAGAATACTACTATCACCACCACCACTATCAAGAACTACTATCACCACCACACTATCAAGAATACTACTATCACCACCACTACTATCAAAATACTACTATCACACCACCACTATCAAGAATATACTATCACCAACCAACCACTATCAAGAATACTACTATCACCACCACCACTACTATAAAAAATACTACTATCACCACCACCACCACTGTCAAGAATACTACTATCACCACCACCACCACTGTCAAGAATACTACTATCACCACCACCACTGTCAAGAATACTACTATCACCATCACCACTATCAAGAATACTACTATCACTACCACCACTATCAAGAATACTACTATCACCACCACCACTGTCAAGAATACTATCACCACCACTACTATCAAAAATACTACTATCACCACCGCCACTATTAAGAACATTACTATCACCACCACCACTGTCAAGAATACTACTATCACCACCACCACTGTCAAGAATACTACTATCACCACCACCACTGTCAAGAATACTACTATCACCACCACCACTATCAAGACTACTGTCACCACCACCACTATCAAGACTACTATAATAACACCACCACTATTAGAATACTACTATCACCACCACAACTATTAAGAACATTACTATCACCACCACCACTATGAAGAATATTACTATCACCACCACCACCACCACCCACCGCTACCACCACCACTATTACGCACACAGGTGTAGACATAACCTGCACTCCTGGCAGTAATGTGATAACCACTTATGAACGAGCAAAAAGACAGCAGAGAATTAATTAATATAATTTCTTCACTCAAAATAAGCTGGTATTTACAATATATATAGCAAATGGAAGCACAAAACATGGTGAGCTGTGGCGACCAGCAGGGAAGGTAAGTTTGCCAAAGTTGCTTCACGAGTATACCACATCGCTTCACAGCTCTGGCAGGCTTCCTTGTGAGTGGTTGGTTGAAACAAGGTATTGGTACAATGGCGGTGCTCGTGATCGTTAAATCTTTAGCACCTGGTTCACTGGTCGGGAGACATGTCTATATGAGTGTGTGTCAAACACATAATAAAACGTAATATACTCTTAGCATATCACAACCACCACCAACGCCACCAATAACTCTCGACCAACATCACTACCAATAACCTTCCACCACCAACACCACGACTAATCCACCACCAACAACACCACCACCAACACCACCACCACTACAACCATCAACATTACCATCTCCTCCATCACTACAAATAACACTCCACCACCATGTTACAAAAAACGCGATTCTAAAAGCTTAGAGATCTCCAGTGAATACTAGAAAGGACTGCCCTTCTAACATCCAGCCTGTTACTCGGTTTTCGTAACAATTAGTCAGTATCCTTGTCCAATTATCCATTAGAATTCAATAAGAATAAATAGTGCTTCAGGATTACAACTGGTAGGCTACTAACTAGAGAAATTAAAATTTAATAAATTTATTAATTTAGTTGTCTAGGCGTATATCAAATTAAATTAAATTAAATTAATCACAATAATCAAAATAATATTGATCACTTCTCTCGTGTACAGTATTATTGTGCTGAAAGCACATATCACATTTATAATTCTTAAGTACCGTCTGGTACAATAACATTTAATAATACAATATACAAATATGTACAAGTAAGTTTGTGTGTATGTGTGTAAGTGCTCTAAGAAGTTCACTATGTCTCACAACTCGACTAGACTTAAACAAGTGACTGACAAAGTCCTCAAATAAACTAACTTCTTGACCAACTGGCAATCAGAACAGTCTGCTTGAACAATACAAAGAATGCTAAACCCAATAGCAATATAACAAGCAACTGCGACACAGAATCAGGAACAAGGAGATAATATAACGACACTAAGTAGGGACCATCAGCAGATCCTCCACAAAAGTCACAAAACTCCCATACTACTGAATCTAAGTTCAGCATAAGAAAATACCCGACTGTGACAGTACACAGATACCAGTACAAGTTAGGTCAGAAGCTACAGCTCAGGACCTGAGTTGCTCAGAGTGTCTAAGCGACACACAACCTCAGTACAACGTCGAAAATCACTAAGTCTATACAATGTTCTGTGAACAGAGTCTCCAGAGCTAACAACAATAAGAAAGAGACGATCTTCCAACAAGGGCCAATAAGGGAGATTTAGGTACTTGTCAGGAAAACGTCCAACCACCCAGCGAGTCTAGACCAGACTGAGTACTTCAGGCGAGGTGAGAACACCCCCCCTCTATCACGTGATAGCTCCGTGGACAGCTGCAGCTCAACAACAGAAGCCAGCAGAGTAACGAGCCAAAAGCGATAATTACAGTAGTTAGACAATCAAGACTTGAACTGAGCACATAATAATATGTTACATCCTACCTAACAAATTTAAACTAAGTCAAATAATAATATAAAGCAATATATTCACGATTTAGCTATTATCGCAAATATAAGCAATATAAAATTATATGAAAAGGTAATATACATGTAATATATATATATATATATATACATAATATACATTGCAACCCATTCAGGGGTTGCAACACACCACCACTACAGTCACCACCATCACTACCAATAATCCTCCACCACCACCATCACCACCACCACCACCACCACCACCACCACCACCACCACCATCACCACCACCACCATCACCACCATCACCACCACCACCACCACCACCACCACCACCACCACCACCACCATCACCACCACCACCACCACCACCTCTAGGAACTAAGTTACAACTCCACTTAAGCAGAAGTGTTTACAAGTCGGCTTTGACAACTTAATTAATTAATCTGGTAACTGGCAAAAGAAATATATTTCACAAAACGAATTTCTTTGTTATTTCTGGAGCATGACCAAATAAAAGAAAAATAAATAACGTGGTCAAATAAAAGCAGATAAATAACGTGGTTAAATAAAGGCAGATGAAGGAAGTGTTCAGAAGCAGTGACATAATTACACTTTTTAAGCTTATGTACAAGATTATCCTGGGTTTGTTTCTCTCAAGCCGTGTGAGGTGTGGTATTCTATTTTCCTGTTGATAATTTTGGTCACGGTGTATGAGGAAGGTTGGTGACAGTAGTGGTGGTGGAACGACAACCCCCACCACACCATATCACCACCACCACCGCTACCACCACCACCACCACCACCACTTCCACCGCCACCACCACCACCACCACCACCACCACCACCACCACCACCACCACCACCACCACCACCACCACCACCACCACCACCTTGCCTACCTGCTTGCTTGCTTAATTAACCTTGTTGCATCTCGTGTTCACTCTGGCTACGTCTCAGCCTCTCACAAATGCTGGTCTGTTTCCCCTGGTATTCTCCTTGTCTATCTCTGTGTCTTTCTCTTTTTCACTCCATCTCTGCGTATGTATGTCTCTTGTTACTTGTCCGTGTTTATCTCTGCGTCTTTAAATTTATTTCTCAAAATTCCATGTTCATTTCCTGCTCATTTGCATAGACTTTAATAAGACACAGGCGGGTGTTCAGCAGAGCGAGTAAGCAGGTATCTCAGCTCCTGCTTGCCAGGACGCTATGTTCTCGCGAATGAAGAAAACTGTAACATACACCATTTGTTTTTTTTTTAACCTAGTTTTGACCTCGTCGTAAAGCCTGACCTCCAGTGCTGGGGTGCTCACCGGCATAATGCCATGACGAAAATCAAAGGCTACCATACAGGGGGGTCTTTTCTCGTCTGTGCATTATGCTGGGTAGTAGCCGTTAGCATGACTGTCACGGCCTGCCGCCACACTCCACAGTGACTCCTCAGTGCTCACTTAAGTGGTTGCTGTGGTGAAAGGAAGTGTTGCACTTTTGTCTCTCATCTGCCCCATCTTATGTCCGGTGTTCCCTTTGGTTTTGAGGCAATACATGTTTGATTATGGGTAACAGGAAGTCTTTAATTCCTGAAACTATAGCTCAAATCATTGGGCTTCACAAAGCTGGGCACCAGACGAGAGAAATAGTGGAGAATGTTGGTGTGTGTGAGCGTTCAGTGAGGAACTGGGTGTAACGTTTCAAGGCTGGTGGCGGTGTTGAGTTAACCTTCTGCCAAACCTCGGCCTGGCTCCTCGAATAAGATCTTAACTGTGTTAAAGAAGCAATTAGAGAGTACACATAAGATAACTGCTAGAGAATTGAAAGAAAAGAACCCACATCTTCTCTCAGAGATGTCTGTAAGAACTGTTAACAGACGTGTGTCACTACTGGGCTACAGTAATCACTCCAGGTTAAGAAACCGATCCTCTCCAATCCAGAGAAGAAACGTAGGCTGGATTATGCAGATTTATATCTTCACCGGAATTCTCAACAGTGGTCTGAAGTACTTTGGAGTGATGAAGCAACCTTCACCGTCACCTGTAACCGAGGGGTACATGTGTACCGGTTCAGAGGTAGTGACCCCCTAGACCCACGCTACATCTGTGGGATCACCAAACACCCAGACTCACTCATGGTTTGGGGGTGTTTCAGTGTTCAGTGTTGGTGAACACATTGTGCTTCCCAAAAAAATATATGAATCAGTATAATTGCCTAGAGTTATTGTGTGACAATTTATCTGAGGCGTTTGACAAGTATGGGGCTACGGTTTTTTATACAGGACGGTGTACCGTGTCATACCGCCAAATCTGTAGTTCAATCGCTTAAGGAATGTGAAGTGAGGTTCTTTAATGACTGGCCAGGCAATTCCCCAGACCTAAACCCTATTGAGAACCTCTGGTCAATAGTGAAACGAAGTTTACTGGGCAAGGATGTCAGTTCCATCCCGCGGCTGGAGGCTGCTCTACATGAGGCATGGAATAATGTACCTCCCCAAACTCTCAAGAATTTGTGTGACAGTCTTCCTACACGACTAAGGGACTTGATTAAGCGTAAAGCACGCAACTCCAAGTAACCTCAGTAAGTGTGCAATTATATAAATTATAATCTTTCTTGGTATGTGTTTGTGTTTTGGTACATGTGTGGGGAGGAGCGGCATAATGCCATGGCTAACACTGTACATATGTACGATAAAGCACCTAAATTACTGGGAACGGTTACGGTCCCTTGATTTGTATTCCATGGAACGCAGCGAGAAAGATACATAATAATATACACTTGGAAAGTCCTAGAGGAATTAGTACCAAACCTGCACACAAAATTCACTAACTACGAAAGCAAAAGACTCGGCAGGAGATTCAACATTCCCCAATGAAAAACAGGGGTGACACAAGTACGTTAAGAGACAACTCAATAAGTGTCACGGGTTCAAGACTGTTCAACTGCCTCCCAGCATACATAAGAGGGATTACCAGTAGACCCCTGGCCGTCTTCAAGAAAGCGCTGGACAGGCACCTAAAGTCAGCCCCTGATCAACAGGGCTGTGATTCGTACGTTGGTTTACGTGCGGCCAGCGGTAACTGCCTGGTTGATCAGACCCTGATCCACTACAAGGCCTGGCCCTCAGACCGGGCCGCAGGGGCGTTGACTCCCGAAACCTCCTCCAGGTATACTCCAGGTATGCTGTCTGAACGACGCTACCAGAAGCTCACTAAATTATGACTTTGTCACCTTTGTACTAACTATATGACTACAGTGTAATTCTGTATTCTTCCACAAGTTGAATACATGTCTTGTTGGTTCGTGGAATTATCCGAAATTGGAAATTAAATAATGCAGAAATAAAAGCTACCAGGAAACAGAGAGTAAACTAGAATGTATTCACAATGTAAACAGAGGCTACAAAAATTTTCCTTGTTACCGTACGTGGGCACGAGACAATAAACTAGCTATGCTACCAGAGTACATAACATTTAACAAGCTTCCTTTTCACATTCATGCAAGAGGACGGAGAGTTGCTCTCTTACAGTCTACTAACATCCAAAATGTGCAACCCAGTTCATTAGACAGTCTCCTCTATGTCCACTTCACACACACACACAAAGAGAATTCTTTGCCGTTTGATTCCTTTGAGAGTAATCACGTCCTTTATTGAATATGTTCGACCTTGTTTTACTGACTGTGATTAATTTGTCGTGTGGCAAGATACAATAAAACCCGCCTTTATTATGGTATTGTTACATACAAGAAAAGTCAGATGTTAAATAATGTTCCTACAAACTTTATTAGTATGGTTTCCTTCCTCATCCTCTATTATCCTCTACTTCCCTTTCTTCTTCCATTATAAATCGGTTAATATTCTCCATTATTAGCCAGTTAGCTTTCTACCTTATTTATCATTCGTTTCTATTCTCTTTACGTCTGATCACCTCTTCCTTCCCATGTCATACTTCCTTCTGTCTTCCTCCCAGTGTGCTATAAAGGATATGTTCGTTTTAGCTATTAATTAAAGTAATATTATAATATTTTTGTACATTTTATTTAAAGTGTGCTTTTTAGCACTTTAATATAGTGTACAGTACTATTCTTAATGACAAATTGTACCATCTGGTACTCGTTACAGTGAATAATGTATGTGTTTGCTTCGTGCTTAGTAAGACTCGGCTTTAAACGTGATTGACGGTTCAAGTCCCTAAATAAACTAACTGCTGACCAACAGAGAGGCAATAAACTCAGCTTGCATGAACAGTAAAACGACCAGTTCATCCAGCAGCAGGAAGCACAAAGGAGCCGTGAGCAGCACAACGATAGGTAAGGAAGAAGAAAGAGACACAGAAACGATTCTGACTCTAGACAATCGACATATCCTCCCTACTAGGCAAATACAATCCAAATTACTGAATTTAACTTCTGCAGTTTCCAAACTCCTACAATGATAGTGCATAGAAGCCAGTCAGAACAAGGTTGGTCTGTGATAAATAGCTTAAAAACCGACATGTTGCATAAGTGTCTCAATCTTCAAGGTTGGTTTAGTACGTAAGTTTATTTAGGCACAGGTACACACATGTACAATTATCATACGTAGTGTAAATTAGTTAGGATAACCCCAGAAAGTCAGATTGTAGTTTGTATGTTGCAGCCTAATAAATGTAATTAAATATATAAGAAAACTAATAATGTGAAGCATGGTAATTTTGTTTTAGCTGTTAACGAGAGTAACATTAGCACTCTAATGTTATAATAGATAAACGATGAAATATACACCAGAATTCTCTCTCTCTCTCTCTCTCCTCTCTCTCTCTCTCTCTCTCTCTCCCTCTCTCTCTCTCCTCTCTCTCTCTCTCTCTCTCTCTCTCTCTCTCTCTCTTTGCTCCCCTTCCTCTATTCCTACTCCCACTTTGTAACTCAACTTGTGATTCTGTTTTCGTCTTTCATTGTTATTTCTTTTCTTCTTTCCGTCTTCTAATTGATTATCGAAGCTTCCCAAGTGTTTTATTGTTTTATTTTCCTCTCTTGTTCTTTCTTCTTGTTCACCAAAATAACTTACTTGTAGTATCCTGTTTTCTAAATTATTCTGTTTTCTGTTTCCATTTTCTTATATTTTATCTGTTGCTCTCTGTCTGTGACTCACTCTTTTCTCTACGTATCTCCCTATTATTCGTGATAATGTTTCTATCTGGTATCAGCTTCTTTCTGTCTCTCATTCATCCGTTTCTCTTTGTATCTTAAGTTATCTCTTTCTCTCTCTCCGCTTCTCCATTATCAGTTTTGCTATGTCTATCTTTTATCCAAATATATTTGATATCTGTCACTCTCTGTGCATTCCTGTTATTTCCGTTATTCTTCATCACTTTTACTGGACACCACACACAACACACACACACACACACACACACACACACACACACACACACACACACACACACACACACACACACACACACACACACACACACACACACACACACACACACACACACACACACACACACACACACACACATGAGACGAGGCGTCTCGCCAGAAAGCACCTGGAGGAAACAACAAGGTTAGCACCTAACAGGAAGTGTGAGAAGTCAAGATACAATAGGAACACTTAGTTCAATCAGAGCTGCAGAGAGGCCGAAGGCACAGAAAACAGATGACTGCAAAGAATAGGGAGGGAATTAACAATAGTGAGGAATGAATGTGAATGAATAAGCAGAGAGGCCGAACCTCATTCTGAGAATAGCCTAGCAGCAATGGTCACGTTACTACACGGTTTCGCTAAGAGGAAGATGACTGTAAAAGACCAAGTAATAAGACCAAAGAGGGAGAGGAACTCGCAAAAGAGAACAGATATGTTTGTGAGGAATCGCGCAGATTTAAGAAGGTATTCACTGAGGAAACAGGGATGGATCCAGGATGCAGAGTTGAAAAGGCTAATCAGCATATATTGGACAGAATTTATGTGTGAAAGGAGAAAGTAACGAATCTTCTAAACGAGTTAGACACATCAAAAGCCCGACGGCATATTACCATAGATACTGAAAGACAGACCTGAAAAACCGTGTGAACAAATAACAATGAATAACAACATATACGTGAACCTATGATAACGATCTACAACTTACATATGAAACCAATAGAAATGGTCTACAACATATGCATAAACCAATATTAATAATCTACAATATATGCATGAACCTTTTGTAATTATCTACAACATACTCATAAACCAATACTAATGATCTTCAATATGCGGGAACCTGTGGTAACGATCTACAACATATGCGTGCAGCAATACTGATGATCAACACCATGTCCCTGGAGATAGGTAACGTGCTGACCAGCTGGACAACTGCAGACATGATCCCAATACTCAAACACGGGGAAAGACAAGTGGCACTGAATTATAGGCCAGCATTATTTCCGTATATACCGTTCAAAAGTACTGGAAAGGTCAAAATAATCAGTAAAAGAGTGGTGAATGTCTAGAAAGGTGGGACCTTTTTAACAGAAAGGCAACGATGGGAGGCCCAGCACAAGCCAAAGGTCACTGATCAGAGAAAATCATATGGTCGTAAGTAACTGGAGAGAGAAAGAGATGAAGAGACTATAATTTACAGGATTGTTTGACTGCTACATGTCTATAATTACAAGCAGCTGTACAAGAAATGTAGACTGACAGTGTAGTAGAAATATCCTGATATTTCAGTCATCAGACCTTGTAGTTTTTCATTAATCTTCCCTTCCAACATCCAAGCAGCTTCACCGCAGTGCTTGCATACTTGATGATTCCCTGTGAAGACCTCCTGGAGGAGGTCGTCACTGCCTTGTTACTGAAGGGGGTCGTCACAGTCTTGCTACTGGCCAGGTCGTCACATGCGTGCCCCTGGTCAGGTCATCAGAGACTTATCCCTGCTCAGGTCATCACAGACCTGCCCCTACTCAGGTCATCACAGACTTGCTCCTGGTCAGGTAGTCACAGACTTGCCCCTCCCCAGGTCATCACAGACTTGCCCCTGATCAGGTCGTCACAGACTTGCCCCTGATCAGGTCGTCACAGACTTGCCCCTCGTCAGGTCATCACAGACTTGCCCCTGATCAGGTCGTCACAGACTTGCCCCTGGTGAGGTCGTCACAGACTTGCCCCTCGTCAGGTCATCACAAAATTTGCCCTGGTCAGGTCATCACAGACTTGCTCCTGGTCAGGCCATTACAGACTTGCCCCTGGTCAGGTCATCACAGACTTGCCCATGATCAGGTCGTCACAGACTTGCCCCTGGTCAGGTCGTCACAGATTTGCTCCTGGTCAAGTCGTCACAAAGTTGCCCCTGGTCAGGTCGTCACAAACTTGCCCCTGGTCAGGTCGTCCCAAACTTGCCCGTGGTCAGGTCGTCACAAACTTGCCCCTGGTCAGGTCGTCACAGACTTGCCCCTGGTCAAGTCGTCACAGACTTGCCCCTGGTCAGGTCGTCACAGACTTGCCCCTGGTCAAGTCGTCACAGACTTGCCCCTGGTCAGCTCGTCACAGACTTGCCCCTGGTCAAGTCGTCACAGACTTGCCCCTGGTCAGCTCGTCACAGACTTGCCCCTGGTCAGGTCGTCACAAACTTGCCCCTGGTCAGGTCGCCACAGACTTGCCCCTGGTCAAGTCGTCGCAGACTTGCCCATAGTCAGCTCGTCACAGACTTGCTCCTGGTCAAGTCGTCACAGACTTGCCCCTGGTCAGGTCGTCACAAACTTGCCCCTGGTCAGGTCGTCACAGACTTGCCCCTGGTCAGGTCGTCACAGACTTGCCCATGATCAGGTCGTCACAGACTTGTCCCTGGTCAGGTCGTCACAGATTTGCCCCTGGTCAAGTCGTCACAAAGTTGCCCCTGGTCAGGTCGTCACAAACTTGCCCCTGGTCAGGTCGTCCCAAACTTGCCCCTGGTCAGGTCGTCACAAACTTGCCCCTGGTCAGGTCGTCACAGACTTGCCACTGGTCAAGTCGTCACAGACTTGCCCCTGGACAGGTCGTCACAGACTTGCCCCTGGTCAAGTCGTCACAGACTTGCCCCTGGTCAGCTCGTCACAGACTTGCCCCTGGTCAAGTCGTCACAGACTTGCCCCTGGTCAGCTCGTCACAGACTTGCCCCTGGTCAGGTCGTCACAAACTTGCCCCTGGTCAGGTCGTCACAGACTTGCCCCTGGTCAAGTCGTCACAGACTTGCCCCTGGTCAGCTCGTCACAGACTTGCTCCTGGTCAAGTCGTCACAGACTTGCCCCTGGTCAGGTCGTCACAAACTTGCCCCTGGTCAGGTCGTCACAGACTTGCCCCTGGTCAAGTCGTCACAGACTTGCTCCTGGTCAGGTCGTCACAGACTTGCCCATGATCAGGTCGTCACAGACTTGCCCCTGGTCAGGTCGTCACAGATTTGCCCCTGGTCAAGTCGTCACAAAGTTGCCCCTGGTCAGGTCGTCACAAACTTGCCCCTGGTCAGGTCGTCCCAAACTTGCCCCTGGTCAGGTCGTCACAAACTTGCCCCTGGTCAGGTCGTCACAGACTTGCCCCTGGTCAAGTCGTCACAGACTTGCCCCTGGTCAGGTCGTCACAGACTTGCCCCTGGTCAAGTCGTCACAGACTTGCCCCTGGTCAGCTCGTCACAGACTTGCCCCTGGTCAAGTCGTCACAGACTTGCCCCTGGTCAAGTCGTCACAGACTTGCCCCTGGTCAGCTCGTCACAGACTTGCCCCTGGTCAAGTCGTCACAGACTTGCCCCTGGTCAGGTCGTCACAAACTTGCCACTGGTCAGGTCGTCACAGACTTGCCCCTGGTCAAGTCGTCACAGACTTGCCCCTGGTCAGCTCGTCACAGACTTGCTCCTGGTCAAGTCGTCACAGACTTGCCCCTGTCAAGGGCGTCACAAACTTGCCCCTGGTCAGGTCGTAACAGACTTGCCCCTGGTCAAGTCGTCACAGACTTGCTCCTGGTCAGGTCGTCACAGACTTGCCCATGATCAGGTCGTCACAGACTTGCCCCTGGTCAGGTCGTCACAGATTTGCCCCTGGTCAAGTCGTCACAAAGTTGCCCCTGGTCAGGTCGTCACAAAATTGCCCCTGGTCAGGTCGTCACAGACTTGCCCCTGGTCAGGTCGTCACGGACTTGTTCCTGGTCAGGTCGTCACAAACTTGCCCCTGGTAAGGTCGTCACATGCTTGCCCTTGATCAAGTCGTCACAGGCTTGCCCCTGGTCAGGTCGTCACAGACTTGCCCCTGGTCAAGTCGTCACAGACTTGCCCCTGGTCAGGTCGTCACAAACTTTCCCCTGGTCAGGTCGTCACACACTTGCCCCTGGTCAAGTTGTCACGAACTTGCTCCTGGTCATGTCTTCAAAGACTTGCTCCAGGTCAGGTCATCACAGATTTGCTCCTGGTCAAGTCATCACAAACTTGCCCATGGTCAGGTCGTCACAGACTTGCCCCTGGTCAGGTCATCACAGACTTGCACCTGGTAAGGTCGTCACACGCTTGCTCCTGGTCAAGTAGTCACAAACTTGCTCCTGGTCAGGTCGTCACAGACTTGCTCCTGGTCAGGTCGTCACAAACTTGCCCCTGGTAAGGTCGTCACAGACTTGCCCCTGGTCAAGTCGTCACAGACTTGCCCCTGGTCAGGTCGTCACAGACTTGCTCCTGGTCAGGTCGTCACAAACTTTCCCCTGGTCAGGTCGTCACAGACTTGCCCCTGGTCAAGTCGTCACAAACTTGCTCCTGATCAGGTCGTCAAAAACTTGCTCCTGGTCAGGTCATCACAGACTTGCTCCTGGTCAAGTCGTCACAAACTTGCCCCTGGTCAGGTCGTCACAGACTTGCCTCTGGTCAGGTCATCGCAGACTTGCTCCTGGTCAGGTCATCACAGACTTGCTCCTGGTCAAGTCGTCACAAACTTGCCCCTGGTCAGGTCGTCACAGACTTGCCCCTGGTCAGGTCATCACAGACTTGCACCTGGTCAGGTCGTCACTGACTTGCTCCTGGTCAAGTCGTCACAGACTTGCCTCTTGTATGCAAATTACATCACGTCTTCTTTCCTCTTATGTATTCTTCTGTGTTCTTGCCTTTTCCTCCTGCCTTGTTTCTTCGTCCATTTCTCTCCAATCTCTAAGTCTCTTTCCATTTCTCTCCTACGTAATTTTATCTTCCCATTTCTGCCATTCCCTCCTCGTTTTTTTACCTCTTCCTGTCTTCAAATTTTCTTTATTCTCTTATTTTTCATACTTATTTGAATTCCCATTTATTCCATTTCATCGCTCCTGTCTTTCTCCTTTTCTGTTTCACCTCCCCATCCACCAACGTCTCCTTCACCCCTCCTGCCAGTCCCCATTACCCTACCGCCTGTTATTTCGCGTTATTTCCATTACATCAACCCTTCTCACGTCTCTCCCCCCCTCTATCTCTTCATTTTTCTCTCCTTACCAATCTCCTCACCCTCTCCCCACACCCCTTTCCTCATCCTCTCCTCACCCTCTTTCCTCACCCTCCCCACACCCCTTTCCTCATTCCTCTCCTCATCCCCTCTCACCACTCCCCACACTGCTCTCCTCACCCCTCTCCCCACCTGTTTCGCACCCCTGTCCTCACCCCTCTTCTCACCCCTCTCCACACCCTCTCCTCACCCCTCTCTCACCACTTTCCTCACCCCTCCCTACACCTCCGCCACATCTCTCCACACCTTCCAAAACTTCCCCACACCTCCCAACACCCCTCTCACACCCCTCCCCCCCTCTCAACACCTACCCATACCTCCCCACACTTCTCTCCCCACCACTGCAGGACAAAACTGCGCCCCTTTTGAAATATTTGCATAAAAAAGATCCTAAGTGTTGCTTACTCTGCATACTGAGTTTCTATGGAAACCGAGTGAGAGAGAGAGAGAGAGAGAGAGAGAGAGAGAGAGAGGAGAGAGAGAGAGAGAGAGAGAGAGAGAGAGAGAGAGAGAGAGAGAGAGAGAGATAGAGAGTACAAATAAAAGATATAAGCAATGTGCTACAGAATTATGGATAAGGGCTTGAACCGAGGTGTTGTGAGTTGCTGGTCCTGTTCTGTACCATCCTGCCACGGATCATACAAGTCTGTGACATGTTCTACTAATCTTCAGGGTCGGCTGTAACTGCTGCTGCTGCTGCTGCTGCTGCTGCTACTGCTGTTGTAACTGCTGCTGCTGCTGCTGCTGCTGCTGCTGCTGCTATTATTGTTTCAGCTGCTATTACTATTCCTGCAGTTGCTGCTACTACCTCTGCTGCTGCTTCTATTACTGCTGCTTCTGCCGCTGCTGCCGCTGCTGCTGCTACTACTACTGCAACTGCTGTTGCTACTGCCCCTCTCGGTGACTGACTCATGAGGGTTTAGATCCACCTGAAATACAATACAATACAATATAATACAACACAGTACAATACAGTACTATGCATTGCAAAAAAAACTGAATTTCAGCTTTCATTAACCATAAATATGAACATTCTCAAGATAACTCCTTAACCCCTGGTTATCAGTGGTATCTTAACCCCTGGTTATCAGTGGTATCTTAACCCCTGGTTATCAGTGGTGTCTTAACCCCTGGTTATCAGTGGTATCTTAACCCCTGGTTATCAGTGGTATCTTAACCCCTGGTTATCAGTGGTATCTTAACCCCTGGTTATCAGTGGTATCTTAACCCCTGGTTATCAGTGGTATCTTAACCCCTGGTTATCAGTGGTATCTTAACCCCTGGTTATCAGTGGCATCTTAACCCCTGGTTATCAGTGGTATCTTAACCCCTGGTTATCAGTGGTGTCTTAACCCCTGGTTATCAGTGGTATCTTAACCCTGGTTATCAGTGGTATCTTAACCCCTGGTTATCAGTGGTATCTTAACCCTGGTTATCAGTGGCATCTTAAACCCGGTTCATGGATCTTACCTGGTTATCAGTGGTATCTTAACCCCTGGTTATCAGTGGTATCTTAACCCTGGTTATCAGTGGTATCTTAACCACTGGTTATCAGTGGCATCTTAACCCCTGGTTATCAGTGGTATCTTAACCCTGGTTATCAGTGGTATCTTAACCCTGGTTATCAGTGGTATCTTAACCCCTGGTTATCATGTACTACCTGGTTATCAGTGCATCTTAACCCCTGGTTATCAGTGGTATCTTAACCCCTGGTTATCAGTGGTGTCTTAACCCCTGGTTATCAGTGGTATCTTAACCCATGGTTATCAGTGGTATCTTAACCCCTGGTTATCAGTGGTATCTTAACCCCTGGTTATCAGTGGCATAACCCCTGTTACTGGTATCTAACCCTGGTTATCAGTGGTATCTTAACCCCTGGTTATCAGTGGTATCTTAACCTGGTTATCAGTGGTATCTTAACCCCTGGTTATCAGTGGCATCTTAACCCTGGTTATCAGTGGTATCTTAACCCCCTGGTTATCAGTGGTATCTTAACCCCTGGTTATCAGTGGTATCTTAACCCTGGTTATCAGTGGTATCTTAACCCTGGTTATCAGTGGTGTCTTAACCCTGGTTATCAGTGGTATCTTAACCCCTGGTTATCAGTGGTGTCTTAACCCTGGGTTATCAGTGGTATCTTAACCCCTGGTTATCAGTGGTATCTTAACCCTGGTTATCAGTGGTATCTTAACCCGGTTATCAGTGGTATCTTAACCCTGGTTATCAGTGGTATCTTAACCCTGGTTATCAGTGGTGTCTTAACCCTGGTTATCAGTGGTATCTTAACCCTGGTTATCAGTGGCATCTTAACCCTGGTTATCAGTGGTATCTTAACCCCCGGTTATCAGTGGTATCTTAACCCTGGTTATCAGTGGTATCTTAACCCCTGGTTATCAGTGGTATCTTAACCCCTGGTTATCAGTGGTATCTTAACCCTGGTTATCAGTGGTGTCTTAACCCCTGGTTATCAGTGGTATCTTAACCCCTGGTTATCAGTGGTATCTTAACCCTGGTTATCAGTGGTATCTTAACCCCTGGTTATCAGTGGTGTCTTAACCCCTGGTTATCAGTGGTATCTTAACCCCTGGTTATCAGTGGTATCTTAACCCCTGGTTATCAGTGGTATCTTAACCCCTGGTTATCAGTGGTGTCTTAACCCCTGGTTATCAGTGGTATCTTAACCCCTGGTTATCAGTGGTATCTTAACCCCTGGTTATCAGTGGCATCTTAACCCTGGTTATCAGTGGTATCTTAACCCCTGGTTATCAGTGGTATCTTAACCCTGGTTATCAGTGGCATCTTAACCCCTGGTTATCAGTGGTATCTTAACCCCTGGTTATCAGTGGTATCTTAACCCCTGGTTATCAGTGGTATCTTAACCCCTGGTTATCAGTGGTATCTTAACCCTGGTTATCAGTGGTATCTTAACCCCTGGTTATCAGTGGTATCTTAACCCCTGGTTATCAGTGGCATCTTAACCCCTGGTTATCAGTGGTATCTTAACCCCTGGTTATCAGTGGTATCTTAACCCCTGGTTATCAGTGGTATCTTAACCCTGGTTATCAGTGGTATCTTAACCCCTGGTTATCAGTGGCATCTTAACCCCTGGTTATCAGTGGTATCTTAACCCCTGGTTATCAGTGGTATCTTAACCCCTGGTTATCAGGGGCATCTTAACCCCAGGTTATCAGTGGTATCTTAACCCCTGGTTATCAGTGGTATCTTAACCCCTGTTTATCAGTGGTATCTTAACCCCTGGTTATCAGTGGTATCTTAACCCCTGGTTATCAGTGGTATCTTAACCCTGGTTATCAGTGGTATCTTAACCCCTGGTTATCAGTGGTATCTTAACCCCTGGTTATCAGTGGGATCTTAACCCTGGTTATCAGTGGTATCTTAACCCCTGGTTATCAGTGGTATCTTAACCCCTGGTTATCAGTGGTATCTTAACCCTGGTTATCAGTGGTATCTTAACCCCTGGTTATCAGTGGTATCTTAACCCCTGGTTATCAGTGGTATCTTAACCCCTGGTTATCAGTGGTATCTTAACCCCTGGTTATCAGTGGTATCTTAACCCCTGGTTATCAGTGGTATCTTAACCCCTGGTTATCAGTGGTATCTTAACCCCTGGTTATCAGTGGTATCTTAACCCCTGGTTATCAGTGGTATCTTAACCCCTGGTTATCATGGTATCTTAACCCCTGGTTATCAGTGGTTCTTAACCCTGTTATCAGTGGTATCTTAACCCCTGGTTATCAGTGGTATCTTAACCCCGGATTATCAGTGGTATCTTAACCCCTGGTTATCAGTGGTATCTTAACCCCGGATTATCAGTGGTCTCAACTCCTGTGTATGGTGTCTCTAACCCCGGATTATCAGTGGTATCTTAACCCCTGGTTATCAGGGGCATCTTAACCCCTGATTATCAGTGGTCTCTTAACCCCTGGTTATCAGTGGTATCTTAACCCCGGATTATCAGTGGTCCCTTAACCCCTGGTTATCAGTGGTCTCTTAACCCCGGATTATCAGTGGTATCTTAACCCCTGGTTATCAGTGGTCTCTTAACCTCGGATTCTCAGTGGTCTCAACCCCTGGTTATCAGTGGTCTCTTAACCCCGGATTATCAGTGGTCTCTTAACCCCTGGTTATCAGGGATCTCTTAACCTGTAGTTATCGTGGTCTCTTAACCCCTGGTTACCAGTATCCCTTAACCTCTTGCTGTCCATAATCCCTTAACCCCTGGCTGCTGTGGTTCCCTTAACCCTTAGTTATCATTATCCCTTAACCCCTGGCTGCTGTGGTTCCCTTAACCCTTAGTTATCATTATCCCTTAGTCCCTGGTTATCATTTCCCCTTAAGCTCTAGTTGTCATGACCCCTAGTTGTTGTGGTTGAACTCCAGCTCTCGGGCTTCTCTACCTCTCATATTAATGTCTGTATGGTTGAACTCCAGTTCTTGGGCTCCTCTTCATGTATTCTCCTTCCGTATTTCCCTCAGAGTGAAGGAATTCTTCATTATATCACTCTGAGTTATTTGAATTCTTGCTTTCCTTGTTCTCTTCTCTCCCTTTATCCTTGTTCTCTTATATCTCTTGTCACTTGTTCTCTTATCTTCCTTTACCCTTCTTCTCTTCCATTACCCTTGTTCCCTTCTCTCTCTTGTCCTCTTCCTCTCTTATCTCCCTTGTCCCTTTCTTCTCTTCTCTCCGTTTACCTTTGTTCTCTTCTCTTTATACCCCTTTTCTCTTCTCTCCATTTACCCTCGTTCTCTTCCTTTACCCTTATTCTTTTTTCTCCCTTGTCCTCTTGTTCTCTTCTCTCACTTTACCAGTGTTTTCTTCTCTCTTTTATCCTCTTGTTATCTTCTCCCGCTTGTCCCCTTGTTCTCTTCTCTTCCTTGTCCCATTCTCTCCCTTCTCCCCTTGTTCTCTTCTCTCCGTTCTCCCCTTGTTTGCTTCTCTCCCTGTAACCCTGGTTCTTTCCTCATCTCTTTTTTCCCTCCTTGTTCTCTCCCTCTTGTTTCATTGTTCTCTTCTTCCCTACTTCTCTCATTTCCCTTTTCCCCTGGTTCTCTTTTCTCCTTTGTACCCTAATTATCTTCCCTTCCTTGAACCATAGTTCTCTTTTCTCTCACCTCGTTCTCATGTTCTTGTTCGAAGTATCGTCTACGTTGTTATCACATCTCCTCTGGTTCTACTATCCTCCAGTAACGAAATGTTTTCTTAAAATGTCTTCAGATCTTCCTTTTTCCCCCGTGATGAAAATACCGCTAAACCCGTAGGGATCAGTGATGAAACTTTCATTACAGAATGGGAGCTATTCTCTTTCCTTGGATCGAACCTAAATTTCTCTTAGTCCCTGAAATCCTATAGGCAGTCTATAATTCCTGAGGGTTTATCGCTGATTCAATTAAATAAATAAATAAATTAAGAAATAATAATAATAGTAATAATAAAAAAAATGATTGCAACAACAATAATAATAATAATAATTGTAATAATAATAATAATAATAATAATAATAATAATAATAATAATAATAATAATAATAATAATAATAATAATAATAGTAATAATAATAACAAGGCCGTCAGAATGGTGTGTGTTGGTTATTTGCTAGTTGTCAAAGGCACTTGCGGATAGACACTTGTATATTCTTGCAGCGGTTCTTGTTTTATTGTTATTAATGTTCTTGTTGCAGCCGTCGCATTTATTTTTTTGTTATTACTTTTCTTCTTTTTCTTCTTTAAACTGTATACGTGTACTTGTAGAATATACATATATATATATATATATATATATATATATATATATATATATATATATATATATATATATATATATATATATATATATAATATATATATATATAATATATATATATATATAATATATATATATAATATATATATATATATATATATATATATATATATATATAATATATATATATATATATATATATATATTTCAACAAGTCGGGCCGTCTCCCACCGAGGCAGGGTGACCCAAAGAGAAAGAAAATCTCCAAAAAGAAAATACTTTCATCATCATTCAACACTTTCACCTCACTCACACATAATCACTGTTTTTGCAGAGGTGCTCAGAATACAACAGTTTAGAAGCATACACGTATAAAAATACACAATATATCCCTCCAAACTGCCAATATCCCAAACCCCTCCTTTAGAGTGCAGGCATTGTACTTCCCATTTCCAGGACTCAAGTCCGGCTATATAAAAATAACCGGTTTCCCTGAATCCCTTCACTAAATATTACCCTGCTCACACTCCAACAGATCGTCAGGTCCCAAATACCATTCGTCTCCATTCACTCCTATCTAACACACTCACGCACGCCTGCTGGAAGTCCAAGCCCCTCGCCCACAACACTTCCCTTACCCCCTCCCTCCAACCTTCTCGAGGACGACCCCTACCCCGCCTTCCTTTCCCTACAGATTTATACGCTCTCTCCATGACATTCTACTTTGATTCATTCTCTCTAAATGACCAAACCGCCTCAACAAACCCTCTTCA
>NC_069435.1:16243359-16253359 GCF_026875155.1 Cherax quadricarinatus | reverse complement strand
TAAGCCAGTGATACCCAGGGCTGGTAAGCGAGTGATACTCAGGGCTGGTAAGTCAGTGATACCATGGGCTGGTAAGCCAGTGATATCCTGGGCTGGTAAGCCAGTGATACCGTGGGCTGGTAAGCCAGTGATACTCAGGGCTTGTAAGTCAGTGATACTCAGGGCTGGTAAGCCAGTGATACCCAGTGCTGATAAGCCAGTGATACTCAGGGCTGGTAAGCCAGTGATACCCTGGGCTGGTAAAGCAGTGATACCCAGGGCTGGTAAGCCAGTGATACTCAAAGCTCGTAAGCCAGTGATACCCTGGGCTAGTAAGCAGTGATACCCAGGGCTGGTAAGCCAGTGATACCCAGGGCTGGTAAGCGAGAGATACTCAGAGCTGGTAAGTCAGTGATACCATGGGCTGGAAAGCCAGTGATACCCAGGGTTGGTAAGCCAGTGATACCCTGGGCTGGTAAGCCAGTGATACTCAGGGCTGGTAAGCCAGTGATACCCTGGGCTGGTAAGTCAGTGATATCCAGGGCTGGTAAGCCAATGATACCCAGGGCTGGCAAGCGAGTGATACTCAGGGCTGGTAAGTCAGTGATACCCTGGGCCGGTAAGCCAGTGATACCCTGGGCTGGTAAGCCAGTGACACCCTGGGCTGGAAAGCCAGTGATACTCAGGGCTGGTAAGTCAGTGATATCCTGGGCTGGAAAGCCAGTGATAGCATGGGCTGGTAAGGCAGTGATACCCAAGGCTGGGAAGCCAGTGATACTCAAAGCTGGTAAGCCAGTGATACCCTGGGCTAGGAAGCAGTGATATCCAGGGCTGATAAGCCAGTGATACTCAGGGCTGGTAAGTCAGTGATACCATTGGCTGGTAAGCCAGTGATACACTGGGCTGGTAAGCCAGTGATACCGTGGGCTGGTAAGCCAGTGATACTCAGGGCTGGTAAGTCAGTGATTCTCAGGGCTGGTAAGCCAGTGATACCCATTGCTGGTAAGCCAGTGATACTCAGGGCAGGTAAGCCAGTGATACCCTGGGCTGGTAAGGCAGTGATACCCAGGGCTGGTAAGCCAGTGATACTCAGGGCTGGTAAGTCAGTGATACCCTGGGCCGGTAAGCCAGTGATACCCTGGGCTGGTAAGCCAGTGATACCCTGGGCTGGAAAGCCAGTGATACTCAGGGCTGGTAAGTCAGTGATATCCTGGGCTGGAAAGCCAGTGATAGCATGGGCTGGTAAGGCAGTGATACCCAAGGCTGGGAAGCCAGTGATACTCAAAGCTGGTAAGCCAGTGATACCCTGGGCTAGGAAGCAGTGATATCCAGGGCTGATAAACCAGTGATACTCAGGGCTGGTAAGTCAGTGATACCATTGGCTGGTAAGCCAGTGATACACTGGGCTGGTAAGCCAGTGATACCGTGGGCTGGTAAGCCAGTGATACTCAGGGCTGGTAAGTCAGTGATTCTCAGGGCTGGTAAGCCAGTGATACCCATTGCTGGTAAGCCAGTGATACTCAGGGCAGGTAAGCCAGTGATACCCTGGGCTGGTAAGGCAGTGATACCCAGGGCTGGTAAGCCAGTGATACTCAGGGCTGGTAAGCCATTGATACCCTGGGCTGGTAAGGCAGTGATACACAGGGCTGGAAAGCCAGTGATACCCAGGGCTGGTATGTCAGTGATACTCAGGGTTGTAAGCCAGTGATACTCAGGGCTGGTAAGCCAGCGATACCCTCGGCTGGTAAGTCAGTGATACTCAGGGCTGGTAAGCCAGTGATACTCAGGGCTGGTAAGCCAGTGATACTCAGGGCTGGTAAGCCAGTGATACCCAGTGCTGGTAAGCCAGTGATACCCAGGACTGGTAAGTCAGTGATACTCAGGGTTGGTAAGCCAGTGATACTCAGGGCTTGTGGGCCAGTGATACCCTGGGCTGGTAAGCCAGTGATACCCTGGGCTGGTAAGCCAGTGATACCCAGGGCTGGTAAACCAGAGATACCCACGGCTGGTAAGCCAGTGATACCCAGGGCAGGCAAGCCAGTGATACCCAGGGCTGCTAAGCCAGTGATACTCAGGGCTGGTGAGCCAGTGATACCCTGGGCTGGTAAGCCAGTGATACCGCGGGCTGGTAAGCCAGTGATACCCTGGGCTGGTAAGCCAGTGATACCCAGGGCTGGTAAGCCAGTGATACCCTGGGCTGGAAAGGCAGTGATACCCATTGCTGGTAAGCCAGTGATACTCAGGGCTGGCAAGCCAGTGATACCCAATGCTGGTAAGCCAGTGATACCCAGGGCTGGTAAGCCAGTGATACTCAGGGCCGGTAAGCCAGTGATATCAAGGGTTGGGGAGCCAATGATTCCAAGAGCTGGTAAGCCAGTGATACTCAGGGTTGGTAAGCCAGTGATACCCTGGGCTGGTATGGCAGTGATAACCAGGGCTGGAAAGCCAGTGATGCACTGGGCTGGTAAGCCAGTGATACTCAGGGCTGGTAAGCCAGTGATACTCAGGGCTGGAAAGCCAGTGATACACTGGGCTGGTAAGCCAGTGATACTCAGGGCTGGTAAGCCGTTGATACTCAGGGCTGGTAAACCAGTGATACTTAAAGCTGGAAAGCCAGTGATACCCAGGGCTGGTAAGCCAGTGGTACCCAGGGCTGGTAAGCCAGTGATACCCAGGGCTCGTCAGCCAGTGATACCCTGGGCTGGTAAGGCAGTGATACCCAGGGCTGGTAAGCCAGTGATACTCAGGGCTTGCAAGCCTGTGATACCCAGGGTTGGTAAGCCAGTGATACCCAGGGCTGGTAAGCCAGTGATACTCAGGGCTGGTAAGCCAGTGATATCCAGGGCTGGTAAGCCAATGATTCCCAGAGCTGGTAAGCAAATGATTCCCAGAGCTGGTAAGCCAGTGATACTCAGGGCTGGTAAGCCAGTGATACCCAGGGCTGGTAATCCAGTGATACCCAGGGCTGGTAAGCCAGTGATATCCAGGGCTGGTAAGGCAGTGGCTGTTACATTACTGATATCCGCACTGGTAGACCACACAGTGGATTAATCAGTCCCTCTGCCTAGAGTCTATGTAATCAGTCCATCAGTTTTGATAAGAATACAGTTCTGGGCTGATGAAGCCACTGTGTGGTGGAACGTTTCCACAATAAAGACACCCAAGTGTTGCACATGTGTCTAATTTATCAACTTGTCGGTTCTCTGAACCATTTATCTTCATTAGTGGTGGCCAGTCAACTTGGCGTCCACCAGGACGCTGACATGTCCCTAGGGGAGCTCTTCATCGGGCTGCTAACGGAGTCACTGGCTTCTTGGACCTCTTGGGGAGGGTCGATGGTGCTCGTGCAAGCAGCAGATCCCAGGGCAACTTGCTGCTGTTTGCAATGGCTGTCTACCGAGGAGAGACAGGCACCTAGCAACATCTGTTGTTAGGGCAATGGATGAATTCCCTGCTATGTTTGTTTACTGCTCATTACTCTGTAATTTGTCTATGATTGTAATCATGTGATAACGTGTTTATCATTCATTACCTTTGAAACTTGTCATGATTGTGACCAGCTCTACCTGGAGCTCATTACCTTTGTAAATTCTCATGATTAATGTGTTTATGATTCATTACCTTTGCAATTATTCATGAGTGTGACCAGCTCTACCTGGAGCTCATTACCTTTGTAACTTGGTCATGATTATGACCAGATCTAGTTCATTACCTTTGTAACTTGCTCAGCTATCAAAACTTTGGAGTCCAGTCCCTGGACCAATTATGTACCTCTGTAATCTTTTGACTACCGCCCACAGGATGGGTATGGGGTGCATAATAAACATATTAAACTAACTGGTGGCCAGTGTTTATCCTCCTACTCACACACACACACTCACACACACAAACACACACACACACTCACACACACACACCTTGAGTAGTTCGGACATCGAGAATATCATGTATGAAAGGCCCCTGGGAGCTAGTGATCATGTGGTTCTGTGCTTCGACTACATAGTTGAGCTCCAAGTGGAGAGAGCAGCAGGAATAGGGTGGGAAAGACCAAACTACAAAAGGGGGAACAACTCAGGCATGAGGAACTTCCTTCAAGACATTCAGTGGGAGAGGGAACTGACGGGAAAACCAGTACAAGAAATGATGGAGTATGTGGCAACAAAATGCAAGGAAGCAGAGGAGAGGTTTGTTCCCAATGGAAACAGAAATAATGGGAAGAACAGAACGAGTCCTTGGTTCACCCAAAGGTGTAGGAAGGCAAAAACTAGGTGTACTAGAGAATGGAAAAGGTACAGAAGACAGAGAACTCAGGAAAATAAAGAGATTAGCCGAAGAGCCAGAAACGGTTATGCACAGATAAGAAGGGAGGCTCAGCGACAATATGAAAATGACATAGCATCGAAAGTCAAGACTGACCCGAAGCTGTTGTACAGCCACATCAGGAGGAAAGCAACAGTCAAGGACCAGGTAATCAGACTGAGGAAGGGTGATGGGGAATTCACAAAAAACGACCGAGAGGTATGTCAGGAGCTCAACAAGATGATTTAAAGAAGTATTTACAGTGGAAACCAATAGGACTCCAGGAAATCAGAACAGGGGGGGGGGGTACACCAGCAAGTGCTGGATGAGGTACAAATAACCAAGGAGGAGGTGAAGAAGCTGCTATGCGAACTTGACACCTCAAAGGCGGTGGGACCAGACAACATCTCTCCGTGGGTCCTTAAAGAGGGAGCAGAGATATTGTGTGTGCCATTAACAAAGATCTTCAACACATCATTTGAAACTGGGCAACTTCCTGAGGTATGGAAGATGGCAAATGTATTCCCAATTTTTAAAAAGGGAGACAGACATGAGGCACTAAACTACAGACCTGTATCACTAACGTGTATAGTATACAAGGTCATGGAGAAGATCATCAGGAGGAGAGTGGTGGAGCACCTTGAAAGACACAAGTGTATAATTGACAACCAGCACGGCTTCAGGGAAAGAAAATCCTGTTTCACAAACCTACTAGAGTTTTATAACAAGGTGACAGAAGTAAGACAAGAGAGAGAGGGGTGGATCGACTCCATTTTCTTGGACTGCAAGAAGGCCTTCGACACAGTTCCTCACAAGAGGTTACTGCAAAGCTAGAGGATCAGGCACACATAACAGGAAAGGCACTGCAATGTATCAGAGAATACCTGACAGGGAGGCAACAACGAGTCATGGTACGTGACGAGGTGTCAGAGTGGGCGCCTGTGACAAGCGGGGTTCCACAGGGGTCAGTCCTAGGACCTGTGCTGTCCTTGGTATATGTGAACGACATAACGGAAGGGATAGACTCAGAAGTGTCCTTGTTTGCAGATGATGTGAAGTTAATGAGAAGAATCAAATCGGATGAGGATCAGGCAGGACTACAAAGAGAACTGGACAGGCTACAAGCCTGGTCCAGCAACTGGCTCCTTGAGTTTAACCCTGCCAAATGCAAAGTCATGAAGATTGGGGAAGGGCAAAGAAGACTGCAGACACAATATAGTTCAGATGGCCAAAGACTGCAAACCTCACTCAAGGAAAAAGATCAGGGGGTGAGTATAACACCGAGCATATCTGCTGAGGCGCACATCAATCAGATAACTGCTGCAGCATACGGGCGTCTGGCAAACCTACGGATAGCGTTCCGATACCTCAGTAAGGATTCGTTCAAGACTCTGTATACCATTTACGTCAGGCCCATACTGGAGAATGCAGCACCAGTTTGGAATCCACACCTAGTCAAACACGTCAAGAAATTAGAGAAAGTGCAAAGGTTTGCAACAAGACTAGTCCCAGAGCTACGGGGATTGTCCTACGAAGAAAGGTTGAGGGAAATCGGCCTGACGACACTGGAGGACAGGAGGGTCAGGGGAGACATGATAACGATATAAAATACTGCGCGGAATAGACAAGGTGGACAAAGACGGGATGTTCCATAGAAGGGACACAGACACAAGATGTCACAATTAGAAGTTGAAGACTCAGATGAATCAAAGGGATGTTAGGAAGTATTTCTTCAGTCATAGAGTAGTCAGGCCGTGGAATAGCCTAGAAGGAGACGTAGTGGAGGCGGGAACCATACATAGTTTTAAGGCGAGGTATGATAAAGCTCATGGGGCAGGGAGAGAGAGGACCTAGTAGCAATCAGCGAAGAGGCGGGGCCAGGAGCTATGAATCGACCCCTTCAACCACAAATAGGTGAGTACAAATAGGTGCGTACACACACACACACACACACACACACACACACACACACACAATCACATACACACACACACACACACACAATACATAGTAGAGCTGCAAGTGGAGAGAATAACAGGAGTTGAATGGGAAAAGCCTGACTATAAAAGAGGGGACTACATAGGGTTGAAGAACTTCCTGCGGGAGGTCCAGTGGGACAGAGAACTGGCAGGAAAGCCAGTAAATGAAATGATGGAATATGTAACAACAAAATGCAATGAGGCAGTGGAAAGGTTTATTCCCAAGGGCAACAGTAACAATGGGAAGACCAGAACGAGCCCCTGGTTTACCCGACGGTGTAAGGAGGCAAAAAACAAAGTGCAACAGAGAATGGAAAAAGTACAGAAGGCAGAGAACACACGAAAATAGGGAGATCAGTCGCAGAGCCAGGAATGAGTACGCACAGGTAAGGAGGGAGGCCCAGCGACAGTATGAAAATGACATAGCATCGAGAATCAAGACTGACCCGAAACTGTTGTATAGCCACATCAGGAGGAAGACAACAGTCAAAGACCAGGTGATCAGATTAAGGACAGAAGGTGGAGAACTCACAAGAAATGATCAGGAGGTATGTGAGGAGCTGAACAGGAGATTTAAGGAAGTTTTTTCAGTAGAGACAGGAAGGGCTGTGGGAAGACAGCACAGAAGGGAACATCAAGAGGGAATATACCAACAAGTGTTGGATGACATACGAACAACTGAGGAGGAGGTGAAGAAGCTCTTAAGTGACCTTGACACCTCAAAGGCGATGGGACCGGACAACATCTCCCCATGGGTCCTTAAAGAAGGAGCAGAGATGCTGTGCGTGCCTCTAACCACAATCTTCAACACATCCCTTGAAACTGGGCAACTACCTGAGAAATGGAAGACAGCTAATGTAGTCTCCATATTTAAGAAAGGAAACAGAAAAGAGGCACTATACTACAGACCTGTGTCTCTAACATGCATTGTGTGCAAAGTCATGGAGAAGATTATCAGGAGGAGAGTGGTCGAACACCTGGAAAGGAACAAGATTATAAATGAAAACCAGCATGGGTTCGTGGAAGGCAAATCCTGTATCACAAACCTCCTGGAGTTTTATGACAAGGTAACAGAAGTAAGACACGAGAGAGAGGGGTGGGTAGATTGCGTTTTCCTAGACTGCAGGAAGGCCTTTGACACAGTTCCCCACAAAAGATTAGTGCAGAAGCTGGAGGATCAGGCGCACGTAAAAGGGAGGGCACTGCAATGGATAAGGGAATACCTGACAATGAGGCAGCAACGAGTCATGGTACTCGTAACAGTGGGCGCCTGTTACGAGCGGGGTCCCACAGGGGTCAGTTCTAGGACCAGTGCTATTTTTGATATATGTGAACGACATGATGGAAGGAATAGACTCTGAAGTGTCCCTGTTCGCAGATGACGTGAAGTTGATGAGAAGAATTAAATCGGACGAGGATGAGGCAGGACTGCAAAGAGACCTGGACAGGCTGGACATGTGGTCCAGTAACTGGCTTCTCGAATTCAATCCAGTCAAATGCAAAGTCATGAAGATTGGGGAGGGGCAAAGAAGACCGCAGACAGAGTATAGGCTAGGTGGACAAAGACTACAGACCTCACTCAGGGAGAAAGACCTTGGGTGACCATAACACCAAGGACATCACCGGAGGCACACATCAACCAAATAACCGCTGCAGCATACGGCGCCTGGCAAACCTGAGAATAGCGTTCCGATACCTTAATAAGGAATCGTTCAAGACACTGTACACTGTGTATGTTAGGCCCATACTGGAGTATGCAGCACCAGTCTGGAACCCACACCTGGTCAAGCACGTCAAGAAGTTAGAGAAAGTACAAAGGTTTGCAACAAGGCTAGTCCCAGAGCTCAAGGGAATGTCGTACGAGGAAAGGTTAAGGGAAATCGGACTGACGACACTGGAGGACAGAAGGGTCAGGGGAGACATGATAACGACATACAAGATACTGCGGAGAATAGACAAGGTGGACAGAGATAGGATGTTCCAGAGAGGGGACACAGGGACAAGGGGTCACAACTGGAAGCTGAAGACTCAGACGATCACAGGGACGTTAGGAAGTATTTCTTCAGTCATAGAGTTGTCAGCAAGTGGAATAGCCTAGCAAGTGAAGTAGTGGAGGCAGGAAAACCATACATATTTTAAGAAGAGGTTGACAAAGCTCAGGAAGCAGAGAGAGAGAGGATCCATAGCGATCAGTGAAGAGGCGGGGCCAAGAGCTGAGTTCGACCCCTGCAACCACAATTAGGTGAGTACACCACAACACACACACTCCCCACACACACACACCCCACACACCCACACACAAAACACACACACACACACATACAAAACACACAAAACACACCACACACACAACACAATCTCACACCACACACCACACACTCACACACACACATAATCACACACACACAAAACACATACACACACACACACACATACACACACAATCACATACACACACACACCACACACACACACACAACCACACACACACAACACACACACACACTCACACACACACACACACACACAACCCACACACACTCATACACACACACACACAATCACCACACACACACACACACCACACACACACACACACAACACACACACACACACACACACACACACAAAAACACACACAATCTCACACCCCACACACACACACACAACACTCACACACACACAACACACACACACACCCCACACACACACACACCAAACACACACACACAATCCATACACACCCACACACTCACACAATCACACAAACACACACACACACACAACACCCCACACACACACACACACACACACACACACCACACATACACAACACACACATACACAAACACACACACACACAATCACACAACACACACACACACACTCACACACACCCCACACACAACACACAAAACATCTGAGTTGAAGACTCAGATGACAAAGGGATGTTAGGAGTATTCTTCAGTCATAGAGTAGTCAGGCCATGGAATAGTCTAGAAAGGGATGTAGTGGAGGCAGGGACCATACATAGTTTTAAGGCGAGGTTTTGTAGAGCTCATGGGGCAGGGAGAGAGAGGACCTAGTAGCAAACAGCGAAGAGGCGGGGCCAGGAGCAGTGACTCGACCCCTGCAACCACAAATAGGTGAGTACACCCCACACACACCACACACACACACACACACACATAATCACATACACACACACACACACACACACACACACACAATATCACATCACACACACACACAACTCCACACACACACACACACACACACAACACACAAAACAACTCACACACACACAATCACATACACACACACACACACACACTCCCCACACACACACACACACACACACATACACACACACACATACACCACACACCACACCCCAACACACACACACACACACACACACCCCACACACACCAACACAACACACACACACACTCACACACACACACACCCACACACACAGCCAGGAGCTCGGACCGACCCCGCAACCTCAACTAGGTGAGTACTAGGTGAGTACACACACACACACACACACTCACTCACACACACACACACTCACACACACACACCACACACACACAACACACCACACACACACACACCACACACACACACATACACACACACACACACACACACACACACCCACACACACACAACACACACACCACACACAACACACACCCACCACACACCCACATACACACAACAACACACACCCCCAC
>NC_069435.1:16228965-16242859 GCF_026875155.1 Cherax quadricarinatus | reverse complement strand
GTGTTTGGTCTCACAATCAATATTTGCACCAATAACTCACTCCAGTTGTGACCGGGTGGGGGAAGTGTGAATTGCTAAATACACTATAATTTGTTCATGATTGTAGCCATGTATAAACGTAAGTAACCCATTCTTACAGTATTCATTACCTTTGTAACTTTTTGAGTTCATTACCTTGTACCTAGTTCAGCCATCACAACTTTGGGAGCCCAGTCCCTGGACCCATTACGTACCTCTGTAATCTGTAAATACCTTTGTAACTTGTCATGATTGTGACTAGACCTACCTGGAGTTCATTAACTTTGTAAATTGTGAGTTCATTACATTTGTAAATTGTGAATTCATTACCTCTGTAACTTGCTCAGCTATCAAAACTTTGGAGTCCAGTCCCTGGACCAATTATGTACCTCTGTAACCTTTTGACTACCGCCCACAGGATGGGTATGGGGTGCATAATAAACATATTAAACTAACTAACCAGTAATTGAGGTGTTTTATCTCCGTTATGCGCGCCATGAAGGTTATCTGTACATTTTCTAGGTCAGCAATTTCACCTGCCTTGAAAGGTGCTGTTAGTGTGCAGCAATATTCCAGCCTAGATAGAACAAGCGACCTGAAGAGTGTCATCATGGGCTTGGCATCCCTAGTTTTGAAGGTTCTCCTTATCCATCCTGTCATTTTTCCAGCAGATGCGATTGATACAATGTTATGGTCCTTGAAGGTGCTGCCCAGTTGAACATAACAATTGACAATACTCCTATTGCTAGACATAATGAGGGCAAATTCCTGGGCCTGCACCTTGACAGCAACCTGAAATTCAACACCCTTATCCAACAATAACAAGAAAAAGAAGTATCCAAAACAGTTGGGATCCTCTCTATGACATTCCCCGTGTCCGGCTAAACCTATACAAAAATTCGATGTACTAAAAGAGCCTAAAATCTGGAACTCCCGCCTGAAAACTCTAGAACCTCTAGATCCTTGGGTCAGCAGCTGCAGCTGCAGCCGCAGCAAGCAGCAACAAGGCTGCTCCTATATCTTGCCGTCCCCTGGGCCTATCCGAACTCCAGTGATGGCCAAATTTGCAAGTACTGCTGCAACAACATGCAAGTTAACTATAGTTACATAAAAACTGACGGTGACGACAACGAAATGGACTAAATACCTGGAGTTTACCTGGAGAGAGTTTCGGGGGTCAACGCCCCCGCGGCCCGGTCTGTGACCAGGCCTCCTGGTGGATCAGCCCCTGATCAACCAGGCTGTTGCTGCTGGCTGCACGCAAACCAACGTACGAGCCACAGCCCGGCTGATCAGGAACTGACTTTAGGTGATTGTCCAGTGCCAGCTTGAAGACTGCCAGGGGTCTGTTGGTAATCCCCCTTATGTATGCTGGGAGGCAGTTGAACAGTCTCGGGCCCCTGGACACTTATTTTATGGTCTCTTAACGTGCTAGTGACACCCCTGCTTTTTATTGGGGGGATGGTGGGATCGTCTGCCAAGTCTTTTGCTTTCGTAGTGAGTGATTTTCGTGTGCAAGTTCGGTACTAGTCCCTCTAAGGATTTTTCCAGGTGTATATAATCATGTATCTCTCCCTCCTGCGTTCCAGGAATACAGGTTTAGAAACCTCAAGCGCTCCCAGTAATTGGGGGTGTTTTATCTCCGTTATGGCCGTGAAAGTTCTCTGTACATTTTCCCAGGTCGGCAATTTCAAACCCGCTTGAAAGGTGCTGTTAGAGTGCAGCAATATTCCGCCTAGATAGAACAAGTGACCTGAAGAGTGTCATCATGGGCCCTTTGGCCTCCTAGTTTTGAAGGTTCTCATTATCCATCCTGTCATTTTTCTAGCAGATGCGATTGATACAATGTTATGGTCCTTGAAGGTGAGATCCTCCGACATAAACAGAAGAGGGACCGGGATTCAAGTACCGACCCCCTGCCAGACGTGAACCAGCAGAACGTTTTCCCCTAAATGAAAACTCACACCACACACACACACACACACACACATACTCCACTCACACACATACACTCACAACACACACACACACACACAACACACAACACACCACACACACACTCACACACACACACACACACAATAGCTAATGTAGAGCTGCAGCCGCAGCAAGCAGCAACAAGGCTGCTCCTATATCTTGCCGTCCCTGGGCCTATCCGAACTCCAGTGATGGCCAATTTGCAAGTTATGCTGAAACAACATGCAAGTTAAACTATAGTTACATAAAAACTGACGGTGACGACAACGAAATGGGACTCATTATGGGACAGAGAGGGTCCGGCATTCAAGTACCTGACCTGCTTTGCCTGACGTGAACCAGGACACGTCGGACGTTTGGCTTGCCATAAATTGATTAATTGCTCCATATCCTGCCCGTGTTTAAACGGGAAGCAACATGGCAGAAATCCTGATCAACAAAATTCTCCAAGAAATGCCAGGTCTGTAGGACTTTTTTCGTCAGTGCCTAAACGAGGGAAAGATTTGAGCCTTTAACATGGCTGACCGGCATTCAAACAGCTGCTTACTGCCGACGTACAACTAGCGTAGTGAAATTCTTCTCTTTAACCGACGTTCATCTGTTGGACAGTGCATTCCATATCTGTTCCACCAACATATAACCTGTACCAGTGCTATCGAGAGGGAAACACAGGTGACATCGTTCAAATCAACAGTTCAAAACTCAAAGTATAGGGACGGTATATCCCTCAGTGCCAGTCGTGGGAAAGAAGTGAATTGTTAATAGTCATGGTAATTGTTTTAGTAGCTGACATATATTCAGCTGAACCAGTGTACCGTGAGAGAATCATAGCAGATGAAAAAGCCCAAATATATCTTATAGACTCAAGGAAAGTCTGGTGGTTGTTACTCCCCTCAGTGTTTTAAAATGGCTGAGTCAGCATAAACAGGTCGGAGACAACAACACGACACAACCCCGATAAATGGCATAGAGGGGGATTTGGAGTGGATAAACCATTGATTAACTTTCTGGTATTCAGATGGAAAGGAGTTAGAAGTTATTGGTGAAGCAGACGGTTGAAGTGAGGTGGGTAGGGGGTGGGTGTAATAAAGGTTAAATGTAAGGGTGTTGTGAAGTTATGGGAAAAGTGAGCAGTGAAGAGGGTTTGACAGAGGTTAACTGTATAAGGGTTTTGTGAAGTTAAGGGAAATGTGGGTAAGTGAGAGGGTTTTGAAGAGGAAATTTTACTAGTAATTCAGTGTTATTAAAGCAGATCTAGTGTTAATGGGGACTGGAAAAGAGAATTAAATATTATTCCTATATGAGTATAAAGAGCGAAGAGTGATGAAAATGGCAGGCATTAGAGGGGTACAGGCTGCCATAATTATATGTATATTTCTTCTTCAATTCCATGAAGAAAGGAATTCCGTCATGGGGGTTGGTAAAAGGTTGAATGGAGTTTTAAACAGCGCCCTGGGGACAGTTAAAAGCCCAACAGTTGGCCATCCTACCAGAAAAGTAAACCCTCACTATCGCCGCAAGGTTTGGCAAACACGCATACCAAAACAAAAACATTGGCACACAGCGCTTATCGTAGCGCTCTTAAGTGGTTGATATCCAAATTAATCAGGACCTCAAACTATTGTGACAGAGGCAAACAGAAAGATAAATGACGGCTATAATGACGGTTAGTAGCTAGGGATGATAACCTTAAACTCCATATGTAATGCAAACATAGGTCAATGTGAGGACAATCAGCCATTATTATTCAAATCATACCAAACAGATGCATAACACAGTACTATAAGTACGCATGAAAACAGAAAAGGCACCTTATGTAATATGTGTAAGGGGTGGGTGCATGATGGATGTATGTACAATTTATAGCAACGGTGCAGGAATTACATTTTGTGTGTAATAAATGCACTTTTGGCTCGTTTACCCTTTAGCAGTGGACGACATTGATTTACCTAATTTTTAATACAAATGACCCATTGCCTATATATTGATGCTTATGATTGTTTTATGTGAAAACAGGCTTTCACTTTATTCTGTCAATGCAAGATCACTTCTTCCTAAATTGGCAGAGATTTTGGATTTCTAGCTTAAAAAATTAGGGCGGCAGTTATAACCATCTCTGAATCTTGGTTGGATGGATACGGGACTGACGCGGGTCATAATAGAATGGTTACAATATTTTAAAAACGCTTAGATAGGAACAGGAAAGGGTGGTGGAGTATGTGCCTACTCCTATGAAATGAACTTAGCTTACACCCAAGACTGATTTAAAATAACAATAAACTGGAGATCTATGGTTTGAAAGTGCTTGCTTCCAATAGACCAAACCCATATTAGTAGGAACTTGTTACCGCCCTCCTACCAAGGACCAGTTCTGAGATGACTTTTCCAGAGTTGTCCGGGTTGAAAGCAATTGGAAACAATATACTGGGAGGCTTCAATATCTGTTTTCAGCATAAAATAACGGGCCTATGCAAAAGGTATAAGCAAATTCTATGATTAAATATTACACCAACTATAATTAATAAAACCACCCGGATCACACAGTTCTCAGCCACCTAATTGACAAACATTACTTTGCAATCGCCGCTGAGAACATTAGTCAGTCAGGCGTGAGTCATTACCACAGGTCTTAGGATCATTTCATCATTTATGCACCAGGAAAATCATCTAAGGATAGGATAGGATACACAGGACAATTAAAAAATGAGGTCAACTAGAAAAACTACAAGTCAAAGAAACACTGGTATAATAGGCTACACAATTGTGACTGGACAGAGATAACAGTTGCACGGAGCGTAACGATGCTGGGAAAAATTCAAAACATTGTTCCACTACCATTCTTAATTATATTGCACCAGTTAAAGAGGTTAGGATTAAAACGAAGAACTGAAACCCTGGATGACTACTGAGATATTAGATAATATGGAAATTCAGAGACAGCTGCTAAAAAGATTTAAAAGCAAACAGACAGGTTATTGCAGCACTAAATGAATTTCCAAAGGGTTGATGGAACATGAGTACAGAGGTTATAAAAGGAGACAAAGGCAAAGCACTATTGCTCCAAAAATTTAAGAATTAAGCATACCAGAAAGCTCTGGCAAACTAAATAAAGTTGGGTTATAGCCATAAGCCAGTAGGATAGGTCTAAACATAGTACTCTCAATCGATTAATGAGGTATGCCACGAAACATCTAAGGTGGCAAATTGCTTTAATTCCTATACACATTCTGTTGCAATCAACACTAGTAAGTAAACTACAGCTGCATCAAATACTTTAACACAGACTAGATAAGTTTCAAACATCCTCTATACCAATAAAGGGTAACCCCAAACAGTTGGTCAACTTGTAAAGTGTATACATGACTTCATTCAAAAGAACTAAGCAGAGGTTAAACCCAACTAAGAGCACAGGCCCTGATAACATCACGTTAATTTCACAAAAGATGGTTATGCTTCTGAACTGTTCAATCCTTTTCTAATAATAAATTCACACTCACACCCACCACTAACTTCTTTTAACCCTTTTCCCTCCCCCCCCCCCCCAAAATAACCACCACACATCCCTCCACCAAATTTGGTCTGATGTAAAGCAACTACCCCCCTAGACCTGGTGGATACTCTAGTATAATATCTAAAATTCTGGGAGGGGATGTGTATTTCATAGTAGTTAAGTACCTTAATGACAACAGCATTCTCCTTAGCTATCAATCGGGCTTTTGAAAGATCCTACTCAACGATACCTCCCTTCTTAATCTGATGTTACCTGAGACTGAATGTCAAAAGGGTACCTCATAGGTATGGTATCCTTGGGACCTTGCAAAAGGACTTCGTTCTGTCAACCACAATATATTATGTAAGAAACTTCAAGCTATCGGTTTAGGTTCTGTAGACTGGTTAATTCCTACTTTGCAACAGGAGACAAATAGTCAAAATCAACAAAACGGAATCAGAACCCCTGCCGATAACATGTGGAGTGCCCCAAGGTAGTATTCTGGGTCCCTTACTATTCTTATGTTATGTCAATGATATGCCTATCAGAGTCAAGTGCAAACTCCTACTTATGCAGATGACAGTGCTCTAGTTAGTGACAGGGTAAAGACCCCAAGATATGGCTAAGTTTTAACATGGAAACTGGAGTCCTGCAGCATGGTTAGTAGACAACAAACTATCATTTCCCCTAGGGAATCTGAAGCCATTCTCTTTGGAACGAAACATTATCTGAGAAGGGTAAATTATTTTAAGGTTCAGTGTTAATGGGGAGTCCATCAACTTTTTGGTTTCATCAGTTAATCATATCTGGGAATCCCCCTTTGACCCCAGGCATGTAAGGGAGAATTGATAGGGAACAGGTGTAGTAAAGAAAAGCGAATGCCAGGCTGAAGTTCCTTGTAGACAAGACAGTGTCTACCTACTGAGGCTGCAGGCCCTATGTCTAGCCCTTATACAATGCCATATGGATTACGCTTGCTCTTCTTGGTACTCTGCCATTGAACAAAAAACTGAAAGATAGACCTGCAAATCACCCAGAAACAAAAATCGTATAAGATTCATCCTGGGGCTGCGGACAAGAGAAAACATGTAGGCCTAGGATGTATTACAGCAGTTGGATATGCTGAATGTTGAAGACAGAGTAAAACAACTGGAAGCTAAATCATGTTTATAAAATTGCTCCCACGAAACAGTGTCCGAATATCTTGCTGTCAATTTGTCAAGGTTGGGAAACCAATGCAAACATAGTACTAGGGGGAGAGAGCCAACTTTGTATTCCCACAGTCATGGCCAAGTTCAAACACTTTTATTGTACAGCAAATAAAGGAATGGAACAGATACCCAACAAATGTCAAAGGCCAGTCATAGCTTGAACCAGGTTCAAGAAGACTTGCCAAAAAGTGTCTGATGAATGAGCAACAGAAGGGAGGGGGAAATGATTTCTATTTTTTAGCTAAAATACGTGTAATTTTACCCTTATCCAAGTAATGACCCTCGTATTGTAGATAGTCGTATGACCCTCGGGTAGTAGATTAGTCTTTAATGTCCTCGTATTGTAGATAGTCTATGACCCTCGTTGTAGTAGATAGTTTTTTAGTATGATAATAAGATGTTATCTTCATTATAGGAATAATAAGAAAAATTATACCTTTATATTATATATTAAGGTAAAAGGACCCCAATGGAAATAAGTCACTCTGTCTGACTGTTTTGGTTATACTAGGTTCTCTACACATATGGGGCTGCTATGTTGCTAATTCTATGTAACTGTATTGTGTTTTACTGAATAAATTTACTTACTTACTTTACTTACACAGCAACTTACACACACACATACACACACACATACAAACACACACACTAAACACACTCTTACACAACACTACAACACACACACACCAACATACACACACTACATAAACACACATAATATATATATATATATACACAACAACATACACACCACACACACAACCACATATATTACACACACACCCATACACACAACATGCCAGAGCTTTCTGAAAAAATGGAGAAAGAGCTCTCTGTGAAATTGGAAAGGAGCGTTGAGAAGGAGACAAAAGAATTGGGAGGCACAATGTCGAAACTGCAGTAGCCAAGATAAGGGTCCTAGAAGTTGAGATAAATAGGCTGAGCGAGTTACAGGGGCAGTGACCAGAGAAGACACAGCTATGAGCTGGAGGCCGAACAGGAAGGAAGGAATTATGATTTATGCTAAGGTCACATCAATCTGCCAAGGAGACCAAGGGAGTGAAAGGGAAGATCAGTGGTTGCAGATGGAGGAGGGGTGATGGTCGAATCGCTGAGGCACAACAGGCTATCAGAGCCACTGGAAAAAATCAAGGAGAAACTGACCACATACAGGCAGGATCAGAAGAGTCACAGAGGGTGAGGCAATGGGAGGAGAAAGGGCAAAATCAGTGTTGTCCATGGGCTTCAGGAGTGAGAGGAAAGGTCACACACTCTGAAAAGGCAGGGCTGGGGAAGAAAGAAAGGAGATGAGAAAATCATCACGGAAATAGGTGTAGAGATGGTCGAGATTGTAAATTTTCAGGATTAGGGGGGTGGTACTCGAAGGGGAAGAAACCAACCAACAGCTGATTCTCGGACGGAACCAGTGCGGAACAGGTTCCTCCAAGAGGGGGGGAAACCACGGATTAAATACTCGGAAGAGTACAAGAGGTGTTATAGACTGAGGACAGAAAACATAATTCAGAACGACAGCAGCTGAGGGAGAGGACAAAAACGAATAGGAGCTAGGAAAAGAGACAAGGAGGGAACCCAGCAGTGTCAGTCAGAGCAGGACAGATCAGCAAGGGCAAGCACACACACAAATTACTCTCATGAATCCATACTACCTATCTCACCATCCCAAACACACACTACAATCCATTCCCACAGCCTCCACCCAAACACCGAGCTATAGGAATTCCCACAGTATGCAACCAGGTCTACCACCTCACAGGCCCCCCAAACCACCAGTGTTTGGAAAGGAAACTGAAGTTATGGTACACAACGCTGATGGAATAACAAATAAGTGGAGGAGTGGCATGAAAGAGTTCAAAGATACATCACCGGAATCATAGCTCTCACAGAAACCAAGCTTACAGGTTTGATAAACTGATGCCATCTTTCAACGGGATACCAAATCCTGAGGAAAGACAAGAGGGAAACAGGTGGGGGTGGAGGAGTGCGTTGCTGAATCAAAAATCGCTGGAATTTTGATGGCTGGAGAGAGGAGTTAGCGGAGAAGAAATTGATTTACATAGTGGGAACACTTCACTCTGGAGGTCCCCAAGGGTGGTAATAGCTGTGATGTTTTAAACCCACTCAGAACAGCAGGAGGCAAGGCAAGAGTAAGACTAGAGAGCAATCTAGAGCGTATGGTTGACACACTGGCTAAGAGTGGCCAGAAGTGCTCATGCATGCAGGGCAATGCTCCTGATAAGGGTGTCTTTAACCACAAGGAGATCGATTGAGAGAGAACTTTGACCCTCATTGGGGCAAGATACATGGAAGGCTAAGATGATGGAGGTTGGTACTGGAGTACTTCATGTACAACTCGTAAGGGACCTACAAGAGAGGAGAGGAAAGAGGATGAACAGCAAGGCTGGATTAGTAGTCACATTCAGTAGTGCAGATATCGAGGGACATCACATATGAAAGACCCCTTGGGCCAGTGGACCATGTGGTTTTAAGCTTCGAATACAAAGTAGAGTACAAGGTGGAGGAGAAGAAGCAGGAAGGCCAGGACGAATGAAGCCAAAATACAAGAAAGGGGATATCAGGATTGAGGAACTACCCTGAACAGGGGTTCAGTGGGACAGAAGAACTGGCAGGGAAGCCAGAGTTAATGAGATGATGGAATAAGTAGCAAAACAAAATGCAGGAGGGCTGAGGAGAGGTTTGTAACCAAGGGTAACAGGATTTATTGAAAAAAGCACAGGATGAGGCCATGGTTTACCAATGGTGCAGGAGGCAAAAACCAAGTGTGCTAGGGATGGAAGAAATATAGTAGGCAAAGACCAGGAGAAAAGGAGAAGCAGTCGTAGAGGCAGTAACGAATATGCACAGATAAGAAAGGGAGGCCCAACGTTCATATGGAAAACGACCCAATAGCAGCAAAAGCCCAATCTGCCCGAAGCTGTTATACAGCCACATCAGGAAGAAAAAACAACAGTCAAAGACCAGGGTAATCAGGCTAGGAAGGAAGGAGGAGGAGACAACAAGAAATGACAGTGAAGTATGTGAGGAACCAACAAGAGATTCAAAGAAGTGTCACAGAGGAGTCAGAAGGGGGCTCCAGGAAGAGGAGAGGTGGGGTACACCACATGTGCTGGACACAGTACACACAACGAGGAAGAAATGAAAAGGCTTTGAGTGGTGAGCTAGTTACCTCAATGGCAACGGGGCAGATTACATTCTCCATGGGTCTGTGAGAGGGGAGCAGAGGGCGCTAAGTGTAACCCTATAACAACCAATATTCAATACATCTATCGAAAACAGGGAGATTGCCTGAGGCATGGAAGACATGCAAATGTGGTACCAATCTTTAAAAAAGGAGACAGGCAATGAAAGCACTAAACTACCAGTCCAGTGTCCACTGATGCTATAGAATGCTAAAATCATGGAAAAGCTTGTGGAGAAAGAATGGAGGAACATCTAGAAAGGACATGATTCATCACCAGCAGACAACATGGTTTTCAGAGAACGGCGAAATTCCTGTGGTCACAAACCCCTATGGAGTTCTATGACAAGGTGACAGCAGTAAGAAAAAAGAGGAGGGGAGGGTGGATTGCATTTTCTTAGGACTGGCAAGAAGGCGTTTTGACACAGTACCACACAGAGATTTAGTGCAAAAACTGGAGGACCAAGCAGGAATAACAGGGAAGGCACGCCAATTGATCAGGGGAATACTTGTAGGAAGACAGCAAGCGAGTAATGGTACGAGGCGAGGTGTTCAGAGTGGGCACCTTGTGAACAGTGGGGTCCCACAGGGGTTCAGTCCCAGGACCCAGTGCTTTTTCGGTATTGTGAACGACATGACGGAAGAAGAAACTCCGAGTGTTCGCATGTTTGCAGATGACGTGAAGGTGATGAGAAGAGTTTCATTCGATCGAAGACCAGGATGCAGAAAAACAAAGGGATCTGGACAGGCTGCAGACTGGTCAAGCAACTGGCTCCTGGAGTTTCAATCCACAAGTGCAAAGTCATGAGGTTGGGGGAAGGGCAAAGAAGACCGCCAGATGGGAGTACAGCTAGGGGTCAGAGACTACAAACATCACTCAAGGAAAAGATCTTGGGGTGATTGGTATATAACAGGCACATCTCCTGAAGCGCACATCAACCCAAATAACTGCTGCAGCATATGGGCGCCTGCAAAATCCCAGAACAGCATTCCGAACATCTTAATAAGGAATCGTTCAGGACCCTGTTACACCGTGGTACGTTAGGCCCATATTGAGTATGCGGGCGCCAGGTTTGGAACCCACCCTTAGCCAGCATGTTAAAAGAAAACTAGAGAATAGTGCAAAGGTTTGCAAACCATGACTAGTCCCCAGAGCTAAGAGGTATGTTCCTATGAGGAGATGGTTAAGGGAATCAACCTGACGACACTGGAGGTCAGGAGAGATAGGGGGGACATGATAACGATTACAAAATACATGAGAGGAATTGACCAAGGTGGACAAAAGATGGATGTTCTCACAGAGACTGGGACACAGTAACATGGGGGACACAGATGGAAGACTTGAAGGACACAGATGAATCAAAGGGTGTTGGAAGTAGTTCTTCAGCCACAAGAGTAGTCAGAAGTGGAATAGTTTGGGAAAGTGATGTAGTGGGTCAGGATCCATACAATAGCTTAAGCCAGAGGTACGATTAAAGCTCATGGTTCAAGGAGAGTGACCTAGTAGCGACCACTGAAGAGGCGGGGGCCAGGAGCTTGGGACGCGACCCATGCAACCTCAGCTAGGTTGGTACAACTAGGTGAGTACACACACGCAAACACATTTACACACATCACATACACACACACACTCACACACACACCAACACCCACACATACACACGCACATACCACATACACCACACAACACACACTACACACACACACATCATACACCACACACACACACACACATACACACACACACACAAATACAACACACACATACAAACAATACACCACACACATACAAATCACACACACCACACACACATACATACACACACACATACCACACAACACATACACACATCACTACACACACACATACACACACACACTCACACACACTCATACACTAACACAACACACACATACACACACACATACACACAACATACACACACAACCACTCACACCACACACACATACACACACTCACATACACCCACACATACACACACATACACACACACATACACACATTCAACTCACAACACACACATACATACACACACACATACACACACCACATACACACACACACACATACTCACACCATACAACACCACACTCACATACCCCACTCACACACACACAAACACACACACATACACACACACACCACACACACACACCTCACACACACACTACACACACACATATATACCACACACATACACACACACTCACACACACACACATACATACACATAGTTGAGCTCCCAAGTGGATGGAGTGCAGCAGGGAATAGGGTGGGAAAAACCAATACAAAAGGGGGAACTACTCATGGCGAGGAGAAAATTCTTTCAGTCAGTCAGTGGAGAGGGAATGACAGGAAAAACCAGTACAAGAAATGATTGGACTATGTCGCAACAAAATGCAAGGAGGCAGAGGAGAGGTTTGTTCCCAAGGGAAACAGAAATAATGGGAAGAACAGAACGAGTCCTTGGTTTACCCAAAGGTGTAGGGAGGCAAAAACTAGGTGTACTAGAGAATGGAAAAGGTACAGAAGACAGAGACTCAGGAAAATAAAGAGATTAGCCGAAGAGCCAGAAACGAATATGCACAGATAAGAAGGGAGGCTCAGCGGCAATACGAAAATGACATAGCATCGAAAGTCAAGACTGACCCGAAGCTGTTGTACAGCCACATCAGGAGGAAAACAACAGTCAAGGACCAGGTAATCAGACTGAGGAAGGGTGATGGGGAATTCACAAGAAACGACCGGGAGGTATGTCAGGAGCTCAACACAAGATTTAAAGAAGTATTTACAGTGGAAACCAGTAGGACTCCAGGAAATCAGAGCAGGTGGGTGCACCAGCAAGTGCTGGATGAGGTACATATAACCAAGGAGGAGGTGAAGAAGCTGCTATGCGAACTTGACACCTCAAAGGCGGTGGGGCCAGACAACATCTCTCCGTGGGTCCTTAAAGAGGGAGCAGAGATATTATGTGTACCATTAACAAAGATCTTCAACACATCATTTGAAACCGGGCAACTCCCCGAGGTATGGAAGATGACAAATGTAGTCCCAATTTTTAAAAAGGGAGACAGACATGAGGCACTAAACTACAGACCTGTATCACTAACGTGTATAGTATGCAAGGTCATGGAGAAGATCATCAGGAGGAGAGTGGTGGAGCACCTGGAAAGAAACAAGTGTATAATTGACATCCAGCATGGTTTCAGGGAAGGAAAATCCTGTGTCACAAACCTACTAGAGCTTTATGACAAGGTGACAGAAGTAAGACAAGAGAGAGAGGGGTGGATCGACTGCATTTTTTGGACTGCAAGAAGGCCTTCGACACAGTTCCTCACAAGAGGTTACTGCAAAAGCTAGAGGATCAGGCACACATAACAGGAAAGGCACTGCAATGGATCAGAGAATACCTGACAGGGAGGCAACAACGAGTCATGTACGTGACGAGGTGTCAGAGTGGGCGCCTGTGACAAGCGGGGTTCCACAGGGGTCAGTCCTAGGACCTGTGCTGTTCTTGGTATATGTGAATGACATAACGGAAGGGATAGACTCAGAAGTGTCCTTGTTTGCGGACGATGTGAAGTTAATGAGAAGAATCAAATCGGATGAGGATCAGGCAGGACTACAAAGAGACCTGGACAGGCTACAAGCCTGGTCCAGCAACTGGCTCCTTGAGTTTAACCCCGCCAAATGCAAAGTCATGAAGATTGGGGAAGGACAAAGAAGACCGCAGACACAGTATAGTTTAGATGGCCAAAGTCTGCAAACCTCACTCAAGGAAAGAGATCTGGGGGTGAGTATAACACCGAGCATATCTCCTGAGGCGCACATCAATCAGATAACTGCTGCAGCATACGGGCGCCTGGCAAACCTACGGATAGCGTTCCGATACCTCAGTAAGGAGTCGTTCAAGACTCTGTATACCATTTACGTCAGGCCCATACTGGAGTATGCAGCAC
>NC_069435.1:16211465-16223965 GCF_026875155.1 Cherax quadricarinatus | reverse complement strand
GTCTTTTCTGTTTCATGAACTCGCAAGATAATAGGTACATGTTTGTTAACATCCCCCAATGAAAAGCAGGGGTGCCACTAGCACGATAAGAGACAACACAATAAGTGTCAGGGGCCCAAGACTGTTCAACTGCCTCCCGGCATACATAAGGGGGATTACCAATAGACCCCTGGCTGTCTTCAAGAAGGCACTGGACAGGCACCTAAAGTCAGTATCTGACCAGCCGGGCTGTGGTTCGTAGGTTGGACTGCGTGCGGTCAGCAGTAACAGCCTGGTTGATTCGGCCCTGATCCACCATGAGGCCTGGTCACAGACCGGGCCGCGGGGGCGTTGCCCCCCGAAACTCTCTCCAGGTATACTTCTACTCAAACTTAGATCAGGCTACATATACATATACAAGTATATGTATAAACACCCATCTAAAATTTCTTCAGTTTTCCAAATAGCTTTTGTTATTTATTTCCCTTTCACCTCCATGGGGGAGGGGAAAGAATTATTATAATCAAACACAAGCGCTAGACCTACAAGGGTCATATTGTGCAGTGTAGAAAAGAATCTTTCCTCCGTAAGCCATGAGTGTCGTAAGAGGCAGCTAAAATGCCAGGAGCAAGACGCTAGTAACCCCTTCTCACGTATACATTTCTAAATGTATAAAGAAGAAATACTTTGGTTTCTTCTTTTTCGGGTCACACACACACACACACACACACACACACACACACACACACACACACACACACACACACACACACACACACACACACACACACACATACAAACACACACACACACACACAAACACACACAAGATGTTCCAGAGAGGGGACACAGAAACAAGGGGTTACTCTTCGAAGTTGAAGAGTCAGATGAGTCACAGGGATGTTACTAAATATTTCTTCAGTCATAGAGTTGTCAGGAAGTGGAACAGTCTGGCGAATGATGTAGAGGAGGCAGGAACTATACATAGCTTTAAGACGAGGTATAATAAAGTTCTTGGAGCAGGGAGAGAGAGGACCTAGTAGCATTCAGTGAAGAGGCGGGGCCAGGAGCTGAGTCTCGACCCCTGCAGCTACAGTTAGGTGAGTACACACACATCAACAAGGGGTCACAACTAAAAGGTGAAAAGTCAGATGAGTCACTGAAATGTTAGAAAGTATTTCTTCGGTCGTAGAGTTGTCAGGAAGTGGAATAATCTGAAGAGTGATGTAGTGGAGGCAGGATCCATACATAGCTTTAAAAACAGATACGATAGAGCTCTTGGAGCAGGGCGACTGTGGACTTAGTAGCGACCAGCAAAGAGGCAAGGCCAGGAGCTACGACGACCCCTGTAATCACAAATAGGCTAGTACAAACAGGTGAGTATACACACACACACACACACACACACACACACACACACACACATTGTCCTACGAAGAAAGGTTGAGGGAAATCGGCCTGACGACACTGGAGGCCAGGAGGGTCAGGGGAGACATGATAACGACATATAAAATACTGCGCGGAATAGACGAGGTGGACAAAGACGGGATGTTCCAGAGATGGGACACAGACACGAGAGGTCACAATTGGAAGTTGAGGACTCAGATGAATCAAAGGGATGTTAGGAAGTATTTCTTCAGTCATAGAGTAGTCAAGCCGTGGAATAGCCTAGAAAGTGAAGTAGTGGAAGCGGGAACCATACATAGTTTTAAGGCGAGGTATGATAAAGCTCATGGAGCAGGGAGAGAGAGGACCTAGTGGCAATCAGTGAAGAGGCGGGGCCAGGACCTATGACTCGACCCCTGTGTGGCATGCAAAGAGTACGTAACCTTTATTCGGCGCATGGACACACCCTCATTTACAGGCTATCTCCCCCAACCAGCGAACCAGGTTGCTAAGAGTTGATGATGGGGCCCCGTCGTTCAACTAGTGACCAGGTTCTAGCCAATAAGAAGGTGGGATTGGCAATCGCAGAGGTTATGTGGATACCGCTCTCCTGTCTGCCCTTGTCATTCCCATTCTAGAGCTGGTTGAGCACGGTCTGCTATCTTGTGGCTTCTATTTCTGCCTTGCATACCGTGACGTGCACTATACTTATTACTGTACATAGTGTACATATTGCTGTTCTAAATTGGTGAAGGATAATATAAGTCTAAACTTTTTCTGCTGTGTTTCTTTTGCTCCCATTACACCTGGGATAACAGGCCTTTGAAATCCTAGGTTGTAATACCCTGCAACCACAAATAGGTGAGTACACACACACACACACACACACACACACACACTATGATAAAGTAAGTCACTCTGGCAGTATATTAATCACAATATTGTTGTAGCTTCACGCGTTCATCCAGTGCTATTCTGCAGGTGTTGTGGCCGCTATCACCGCTTCACTGACTCACCCACTGGAATAGTTACTTGCTATTGGAAAGGTGTCATTCCCTGCTGCTGCTGCTGCTGCTGCTGCTGCTGCTGCTGCTGCTGCTGCTGCTGCTGCTACTGCTGCTGCTGCTGCTGCTGCTGCTGCTACTGCTGCTGCTGCTGCTGCTACTCCTACTGCTGCTGTTGACTGGATGACGTGTAGGAGTTGGAAGCTCGAGTGCCTACCCGCATAACGGCCTACCATGCAGTTCTTGCTGGACAGTTTTCTCCCACAACGCTGCCAGCATAACATATTTTGGAGAGTGGTCACTCACAACGTTGCCAGATGTGCGATGTGTGCCGGATAGTTGTTGCCCACAACACTGCCAGCCGTACCATGCATGCTACACAGGTGTTAGCCACAACACTGCCAGCCGTACCATGCGTGCTACACAGGTGTTAGCCACAACACTGCCAGCTGTACCATGCGTGCTACACAGGTGTTAGCCACAACACTGCCAGCCGTACCATGCATGCTACACAGGTGTTAGCCACAACACTGCCAGCCGTACCATGCATGCTACACAGGTGTTAGCCACAACACTGCCAGCCGTACCATGCATGCTACACAGGTGTTAGCCACAACACTGCCAGCTGTACCATGCGTGCTACACAGGTGTTAGCCACAACACTGCCAGCCGTACCATTCGTGCTACACAGGTGTTAGCCACAACACTGCCAGCCGTACCATGCGTGCTACACAGGTGTTAGCCACAACACTGCCAGCCGTACCATGCGTGCTACACAGGTGTTAGCCACAACACTGCCAGCCGTACCATGCATGCTACACAGGTGTTAGCCACAACACTGCCAGCCGTACAACTAAACGATCATATTAATGTTTTTAAATTGTAGAAGTTTCCTAAGAGTTCTTCAAACTTGGGAACTGTTTCTTTAAGAATAACACCGCCAACACCTCACTCTGAGGTCTCACTTAACACCCAGAGACGCAAATCACATCAGAATAATTGAACTACCTTGGAATCTCAGAATTAGTTACCTAAACAAGTGTGTATGTGTGTGTGTACGACTATCAGTGAATAAACAGATGAGGTAATCAGTCCCTCAGTTTTGGAGTTGGTGAAGAGCACCGAAGCCTTGAAGACTCTGAAGCACAGGCAGAAAGACTGGCGCTTATATACTGTCGTCAGATGAGAGACGTGCAGCAGACGCTGGCATTGTCATTGGTTGGCGAGATTTCCCAGTGGAAGTAGATCGTACTCAAGGGACGGACCAGGAGTAAACAAGAAGGTTGTGGAGACGTCCTCTGTACCAGGATTCCATGGTGTTGCTGTGTTTGAAAAGTTGTGCCGATAGGATGAAGAATTAGACATATGTGCAACATCTGGGTATCTTTATTGCAGACGTTTCGCCATTCATTGGCTTTATCAGTACAGTGCAAAGACATAATGGCTTGGGGGGACTGATTACCTCATCTTTTGTATATAATTCTACATTCTTCATATTATGTCCTTGTATTGATAAAGTCACTGGATGGCGAAACGTCTACAAATAAAGATACCCAGATGTTGCACATGTGTCTGATTCTTTATCTTGTCTGTACTGTATACCATTCACTTACAACTCCATTGTGTTTATTCACTGACAGTCCTTCTGTTGTTGACTGTCTATGGAATGACTACTGTGTCCAGAGGATATTTAAATCCAATTTTTGATAAAAGTGAAGTTCTGCCAGTTTAGTCCTGGGTCAGAGTGCATAATGGTACACCATCTATGACGTGTTCAGAATCGAGAAAGTTTTGGGTTATGTTAGAAATTTTGGAGATATTAACAGAGTTTTTGGGTTCATTTAGACTATGGTACAAAAACTATTCTCCAGGCTGAGGGACTGACCACCTCAAAACTACGTGATGGACTGATTACATCGTCTTCACATCTCTACTGATTCTGACATCTTTTCTGTACTCGACTGAAGAAGTCTACTGTGTAGGCGAAACGTTCCGAAATAAAGATGCCTAACTGTTGCACATGTTTCTTACCAACCCGTCAGTGTTGTATATTATTTCAATATACATAAAAATAAGTCGTTTGGATTGCCATCATTTAGCCTGATTAGCGTCTTACTAAACGAAGAGTCATATTGTCACTTTAGTATTTCTGTCATTTTTTTGTCATGAGTGTCAGCACTATCTTTCCTCATTAAACACAGCACTGAATATGGTTTTTGACTCTGGATTTCGTACATAAGAAAACAATTGTAGATTCCCTTCAATTACAACAGTTACTTTTTGCTCCGTCTGTCTTTCCTTAATTTTATACGATGCATTCAGTGTTATTTCAGGGTGTTCTATATAACTTTATCGAGAAGTTCATTTCGCTTTTCAGCAAGTGTGAAGTCTTTTATTTCTCCTGTGTAGATAAATGGTTCAGAGAACCGACAAGTTGATCAATTAAACACATGTGCAACACTTGACTGATGACGCTACTGTGTGGCTTCATCAGTCCAATACAAAGAATAGCGAAGATCAGAAGGAAATTGAGGTACTCAGCCCCTCAGCCTGAGTCGATGTAATTGTCCATCAACTGACAGATTAATTACATCGAGTCCAGGCTGAGGGACTGATACCTCAGTCTCCCTCTGATCTTCACTACTCTTCTTTGTAATGGACTGATGAAGCCACTGTGTGGCGAAACGTTTCCACAGTATACATGCCCAAGTATTGGACATATGTCTCATTTATCACTTCTCCAGCAAATAAAGCATCTCTCTTCCCTATAACTCATCTTCTCTTCTTTTCTCATAACTGCGTGAGACCATAACTTTCTTCTAGTGTCACTGAACTCAACCTCTCAAGACACTGGTTTAAATTATCGTTTCTCAAACCGTCTTTCCAGTATATTTCAGACTCATGTTTTTTTTATCCAGTTTAATGTATCTGTTGCTGAAATTAAATTTGCTGAAGTTAAATTTGCTGAAGATATACTCATGACTGTGTTTTGCTCCTTCAGTTAATAATTATAATAATCTATATTTCTACAAGTATATGATACAACTTATACAGACCATAGCTGACATTAGATATAGAAAGCAACTTGTTATGTAGAGCATTTCGGGCAAATTAGGTTAATTTTATCCTCAGGATGCGACCCACACCAGTCGGCAAAGACCCAGGTACCGGTTTACTGCTAGGTGAACAAGGACAGCAGGTGTCTTAAGGAAACACATCCCAATGTCTTCACCCGTACTGGGGATCCAACCTCGGACCTCAGTGTGAGATGAGTGCATTACCAACCGAGCTACGAGATCACAATAATTAGACTCTGGTCCGAGTTTGCTTATATTCAACACCGTTAAAGTCCATACCAGATCCTAATTTTTTTTCAATATCATAAGGTCAATAATATTTTGTTATGTAGCGGATTTTTCTATTTACTGGCTTTAAGGCGTCTTTATCACGTTACGTTAATAGTTGGTTTATATATGACTGTTCGTCGGAACTGCCTTCTAGATTCTGGCTGCTGTTGCAGCATTGATATTATATTATTTGTTTGTTGGTGGATTGAAGAATGAGACACTTATACAACATATGGTAATCTTTAATGAGGAAACACTTCGCTACGCAGTGACTTCATCAGTCCGATACAAAGAAGAACAGTGTAAGGAGAGGAGGAGTTTGAGGTAATCAGTCCCTCAACCTGGAATCGATGTGTTCGGTCCACCAATCTGGAGAATTATTTTTATATCGATAATAACTGTGGCTCTGATGAGACACTCACAGGCTTTAATTCCAGTCCAACATTGCACCTAGATGGTGGCATTTTTTTTATGTGATTTCTAGCCATGCTTTCTCGCTTCCTGGCACTTAAAGAAAACCTCGCTGAGATTAATAGACGTGAATATATCCTGGCTAGCGTGATGCTCATCTGGTTCGTGTCTTCTGGTTCCACTGAGTGGTATGCTCGCCACTTTGTGTTACACCAGTGTTTCTTATTATTTACTGATGTATAATAACATGTTTTAGAAAGTAAATATTTGCAGTGGAGCGACATAAGCCGATAGTTAAGCGATCACGATATTTTTTTTTAATTTTGGGTGGTCAAATCTGAATGTCCCATTCGTTTTTTTCTAGACATTCTGTATTTGCAAACATCCCAAGCATAGAATTTACACAATTCCAATTTTCCGTTGGCTGTGATGTATAGTGGGTCAGTATTTCAAGCTGATTCAATTGTTTCAGGATTTGTACCGAGAGTGTGGGCAGTCAAAACTTTTTTCAGATGTATGAAATAATTTTTCAAATACTCTCTCACGTATTTCTTTCACATAATTTATTTTTCCACTGTATTGACAATCTTATCAGATTTTTCTCTTGATCTCTGAGCTGCATTTTGTGTTCTCATCTACGTTGATTTCATTCTCTTCTTGTTTGGGAGTTGACACTTGTGCGAATTTATAATTCCAGGTTATAATGTGTCAGAGTGATCGTGGATACCATGCAAGGTGTTGAGTGGTTCAAAGAGGTTAGTTTACAGAGACTACTTCGGAGAGGTTACTACAGAAAGGCTACTACAGAGAGGCTACTACACAGAAGCTACTACAGAGAGACTACATCATAGAGAGGCTACTTCAGACTACTTCAGAGAGACTACCTCAAAGAGGCTACTTCACAGAGGCCAGATAACAATGTTTCTATACTGAAAGAAGAGATATCGAACATACAATACAAATCATCGTTATCACCGTCATATATCCAAAAACCAAAAGCAGTTTTGCAAGTTATTTATCCTGTCTCTCGTTTGATATATCCGACAAGTTATACATTTGGAGAACACTTCGGTTTAAAGAGATTATGTGTAATTCTTGTCAATGTTTTTACTTAATTCTCTAGTTATAGTAATTAGATGTTTAGTGGGTAGTACCTGGTGTCTAGCTGGGTGATAGGCCTTTGGGTGAGTGTGTGTGGGTGAGTGAGGATGTGTGGGTGGGTGAGGGTGTGTGGGAGGGTGAGGATGTGGGATGAGGGTGGGTAGGTGGGTGAGGGTAATTGGGTGTGCGGTGGGTGAGGGGTGTGTGAGCGAGGGTGTTGGTCTCGGTGCTACTACCTGGATCTACTACCTGGGGGTATTACCGGGATGAAGGCCTGTAGATTTCACCTTCCTGATGGAATGTTAATGACAGGATTCCAGCCTAGAGAGAAAGTGATTTAAAAGTCATCATGTTTACCATCACTTGAATGTTCAATTTATCCGTACCATCATATTTCCCTAGATGTGATAGGACACTGTTGTGATCCTTGAATTTGAGATCCTCAGACATTACCACTCCCAGGTTCTTCACATTACTTTTCCTCTCTATTGTGTGATTAAGGTTTGTAGTATACTCAGTCAGGTCTTCCTATATCCGGCCTAACACCCACACAGCCTCCTGGTGTACTAAAGTCCGGCCTACTACCCACACGAGCCTCCTGTGTACACATATCCGGCCTAACACCCACACAGCCTCCTGGTGTTCGCATATCCAGCCTAACACCCACACACCCTCCTGGTGTTCACATATCCGGCCTAACACCCACACAACCTCCTGGTGTTCACATATCCGGCCTAACACCCACACAGCCTCCTGGTGTTCATATATCCGGCCTAATACCCACACAGCCTCCTGGTGTTCACTTATCCGGCCTAACACCCACACAGCCTCCTGGTGTACACATATCCGGCCTAACACCCACACAGCCTCCTGGTGTACACATATCCGGCCTAACACCCACACAGCCTCCTGGTGTTCACATATCCGGCCTAACACCCACACACCCTCCTGGTGTTCACATATCCGGCCAGCGAAACACCACATTAGCCCCTCCACAAATTTCAGTAATCGCCAAAATTTCCTGGCCAAAGTGCTTTACTGCCACCATTGTTTGTCTAGGTAATGACACCATTGTGACCACAATGTTGTCTTGGTCACCCCTTGCTTCCCTCCCTTCTTCTCTTCCTTCCTTCCCTTCCTCCCTTTATCTATCCCTTCCTTACTCCCTCCTTCCTTCCGTTCCTTCCCTCCCTTTTTCCATCCCTCCCTCCTTCCCTCCATCCCTCCCTCCCTCCCTCCACAACTTTTCCTCCGCTAAAATACAAAATTAGTCTTGGCTCCCCAAATTTCTTGGCTGCTCGGTCATAAACCTCGTTGCTAACACCACCCAGAGATCGACCAAATAAAGTGTTAGGAGGAGGAGAGAAGGAAGGAGGGGGGATGGGGGAAGAGGGGGAGGGAGGGAGGTTAAGGAAGGAAGGAGTAGGATCGGAGGTGAAGTGAGGGGAAATGAGCAGGGAGGGGAAGAGAGAGGAAAGAAGAAGAGAGAGAAAGAAGAGAAGGAAGAAGAAAATAAGAGAAAATTTGTATTTGATTTGACATTTATTTAGATTGGGAAGAAGATAGATAGATAGATAGATATATAGATAAATAGACAGAGAGAGAGAGAGAGAAAGAGAGAGAGAAAGAGAGAGAGAGAGAGGGGTAGGCCTATTTTGTATTCAAATGTATTCAAGCTGTGCATTGTGTCTGCCTACACATTTCCGTCCAGTAAGTCATTCTAGGTATCTACCTGGAGTCTACCTGGAGGGTATTCCGGGGATCAACGCCCCCTCGGCCACGACCAGGCCTCCCGGTTTCAGGGCCTGATCAACCAGGCTGTTACTGCTGGCCTCACGTAACAGCCTGGTCGATCAGGCCCTGATCCACCGGGAGGCCTGGTCGTGGACCGGGCCGCGGGGGCGTTGATTCCCGAAATACCCACCAGGTAGACTCCAGGTAGATACCTAGAATGACTTACTGGATGGAAGTGTGTAGGCAGACACAATGCACAGCTTGAATACATTTGAATACAAAATAGGCCTATCCCTCTCTCTCTCACTCTTTTTTTTTTTTTTTTTTTTTTTTTTTTTTTTGCACAGGGTTTGACAAGATTAGGTTAAGGATCCCTAGCTTTATTGACAAGCTATTTACAGGTTAAGGATTCCTAACTTTATTGACAAGCTAAGAGCTGTTACCCACATCAGCTCATTTGAAAGCATTTTTATTGTTATGAGACATACAAGAAGGGAACAGGATGAAGTTGGAGCCATCTGTGGGCCAGCATTTTCGTTTGATCAACTGACTTTATCTCGTTGACATCATAATGTTGTACGAATGTGTTCCATACTCGAGTCATCCTGGGTATATATGATCTCAGATGGAGTGATGTTCTGGAGAAGGGTACAGCCAGAGTGAAGTTGCTGCTTTCTGCCCGTCTTGTGGCATAAAAGCTTGTTTCACGCTGTCCTCGAAGTGGATCCAAGTGTGGTACTTTGACAATATTGGCCTTGTACATAACAGTAAGGCCACCCACATCCCTCCTGTGTTGAAGGCTCTGCTGAAATGACAGATCTATCCAGGATGGGTCCAGGCGAGAGATGAGACGTCTTGCTCTGTTCTCTACTCTGTCAAGCAGTCGCAGATGAGAGGGGGAGGGGGCAGGCAAACCAAGAAAGTGGAGCATACTCAAGGTCTGAGGGTACTTGTGCCTCGTACAGAATCTTGCAGCCCCTACTGTCAAGCAGATGCGGGATACGGCGAAGTGCTGTAAGCTTCCTGGCTGCCTTGTTTGCAAGATTTACAACGTGGTTCTTCATGGTTATTTTTGGAGTCAAATTTCACCCCAAGGATATCAACTTCTTCTCCAGGTCCCAACACCCTCCCATTCATCCTTACTACTGCACCAGCATTACCATCATGGTGCCAAAGAACGATCATCATTTGCGTTTTCTCAGGGCAAATGTTACTTGCCATCTATTTCCCCAAGCTGATATAGCTCTTAGCTGGTGATTGATGTAGCTTAGAGCAGCTGGCATTTCTTCTCTTGGATAAGTGAATGTCGGTGTACAGTCGTCTGCATATGCATGTGATTCTGGGATGAGATGAAGAAGGTCGTTGAAGTAGACATTCCATAACAATGGTCCCAGCACGCTTACTTGTGGAACACTTGCCCCAATAGGATGTCTTGCTGATTCCGTTCCATTGAGAACTACACTTAGAGATCTACCATGAAGGTAATCACTGAGGAGACATAGCGTAGAGCCTGCAATTGCCAGTGCTTGAAGTTTTGCTAAGAGGCCCTGGTGCCACACCCGGTCGAAAGCGCCAGCAATGTCCATTGCTACCACACAGCTGACTTTGGATTCATCCAGTGACTGGTGCCACTTAGTGGAGAGATTTAACAACAGATCAGCAGCAGAGTAACCCTTCCTGAAGCCATATTGACGATCAAAAAGTAGTGAGTGGTAGTCAAAAAACTCTGTCATTTGTCTTGAGATTATTGTCTCAAGGATCTTACCAGTGATTGACTAGGCGGTGCTGAAAGATGCGAGTTAGAGGTGCTGCTAGCTGGTCTGCACATCTTCTCAGCAATCTTGGGCTCAACTTGTCTGGGCCCACAGCCTTTTCTTGGTCAAGCGATTAAAGAAGGAAATGCACCTCCTCCTGCCTTATTGTCACCACTGACAGTTGTGACACAGTTCTTGCAGCTAGCCAAGGAGGGTCCCTTGCTGGATCAGGAACTTGCATTTTGGTAGCAAAGTGTTCAGCAAAGAGGTCCGCCTTCTCTTGACTACTAGTAGAGGTGGTCCCATCCTGTCGATTTAGAGGTGGAATGAGTTCATTAGGCAGATAACCTTGTCTGTCGTTGACCAGGGACCACCAGGTTTTGGAGCCTACCCTACCTGATGCTAGCTTTCTTTTAATGTCCACCTCCCATTTAGCAATGGCCCACTTTTGAACGTCACCCATGTGCCTACAGGCTTGCCTGTGCTAGTTCCATGCTTTGTACTTAGCAGTAGCAGCCTCTCTACAACGAAAGCCAAACCAAGGCTGATCTGTAGGCTTCGTCACATATTGCCGGTGAGGAATGTGTTCTTGTTGTAGATTAAGGATGTGTCCAGTGAAGGCTTTCGCTTGGTTGTCAACATCCCCTTGGAGAAGAGCATTCCAATCGGTGGTGGTGAGCTCAGAGCAAAGGGCTGGTCAATTACCTCTTTCCCATAGCCAGGTTGTGCGTGTGGACTCCTCACCTCGTTCTGTTGGGATCTTAAGTGTCGTAAAAACAGCCTTGTGGTCAGACGAGCCAACGTAGCCGAGGGGTTGACAAGTGACTATGCCTTCTGCCAGATCACACACTACTGGGTCAAGGGAGGAGCCAGAGATGTGAGTAGGGAAATCAACAAAGTTTCTCATGTCAAATACTGCAAGGTCATCAAAGTCCCTCTGTATAAGGTGTTGGTTGAGGTCTTCTTCTTCTTCTTCTCTCTCTCTCTCTCTCTCTCTCTCTCTCTCTCTCTCTCTCTCTCTCTCTCTCTCTCTCTCTCTCTCTCTCTCTCTCTCTCTCTCCCCTCTCTCTCTCTCTCTCTCTCTCTCTCTCTCTCAATGTACAGTTCTAAGAATTACTATAACTGGTCCTAAGAAGGTTGCAAACAGCATAATCAACCGTGATAAGTTTAGAGGCGGGGCCAGGAGCCTTGAATGGAACCCCACAACATATAATAGGTAAGTGCATACACACAAAAATGTGTCCCATAATGGAAACTTATCATAGATGGAAACTTACCATAGATGGAAACTTACCATAGATGGAAAGAGCCAAAAAATGAAATAGGGAAATTATCAGAAGAAAGAATTCTTTGAGAAAAGCAGTGGAAAGGAACCAGTCCTCCTGGTCCATGGCCTGGTCAATTAGACTGTTAATGCCTGCCGTCCGCATTCCAACGTTGGGACCACATCTTGGCTAATTATTTTTTGGAAGGAACTAATCAAAATCAAATTTGTAAACAGAAAATCAAAACGCACAACGTGTATAATAGACAGAGACGAGATCACACATCTTGTGGTCTGGGACAGAACCCAACTCATACAACATAAATAAATCAAGGTTAGTAGGAAATGTATGAGAGGCACCTAAAGTCACTACCCGACCATCCAGGCTGTGGTTCGTACGTTGGACTACGTGCGACCAACAGTAACAGCTGTTTAGTCCCTGATCCACTGGGAGGCCTGATCAAGGACTGAGCTACGGGGGCGTGCCTACCTGGCATCAAGACCCAAGGTACTGTAGAGA
>NC_069435.1:16186465-16203965 GCF_026875155.1 Cherax quadricarinatus | reverse complement strand
ATTATTGAGCAAAATCATCGCCAGTTTAATTTGCATCAATCCTCAGGGCGATCAGCTGATTGATCAGAGACCCGGCAAAGATTACAGGACGGAGAATCGCGTGTGCACTACTAATTCCAATAATTTTTTTATCAGTTATTTATTAGTTAATGACTGCTAAAATGTGGCTAATTGTTCAACGTATGTATATACAATGAGAATGACTTACCTCAGAGTGTATATACAATGAGAGATACGCAGCTCTCAGCGTATATACGGTAGGAGTGTATATACACATTACCACCCACCTTTCCAACCCAGTACACCCGTCAATTGCCTCACACCAGTCATCCACGCTAAACCCAACGCTACCTCCACACGCACATCCCCTCACACCTCCCCTGCCCGTGCACACACACACATTAGACGAGTAGACACACACACACACACACACACACACACACACACACACACACACACGCACACACGCACACACACGCACACACACACACACACACACACAACACACACACACACACACACACACACACACACACACACACACACACACACACACACACACACACACACACACACACACCCCGCACCCACACACACACACCCGCACCCACACGCACACGCACACACACACACACACACACACACACACACACACACACACCACACACACACACACACACACACACACACACCACACACATCAGGAGCTAAAGACTCGACCCCTGCAACCACAAATAGGGAGTACGAATAGGTGAGTATACACACACACATACACACACACACACACACACACACACACACACACACACACACACACACACACACACTCACACACACACACACACACACACACACACACACACACACACACACACATAACGGAAGGGATAGAATCAGAAGTGTCCTTGTTTGCAGATGATGTGAAGTTAATGAGAAGAATCAAATCGGACGAGGATCAGGCAGGACTACAAAGAGACCTGGACAGGGTACAAGCCTGGTCCAGCAACTGGCTCCTTGAGCTTAACCCTGCCAAATGCAAAGTCATGAAGATTGGGGAAGGTCAAAGAAGACCGAAGACACAATATAGTCTAGATGGTCAAAGACTGCAAACCTCACTCAAGGAAAAAGATCTAGGGGTAAGTATAACACCGAGCATATCTCCTGAGGCGCACATCAATAAGATAACTGCTGCAGCATACGGGGGTCTGGCAAACCTACGGATAGCATTCCGATACCTCAGTAAGGAATCGTTCAAGACTCTATATATACCATTTACGTCAGGCCCATACTGGAGTATGCAGCACCAGTTCGGAATCCACACCTGGTCAAGCACGTCACGAAATTAGAGAAAGTGCAAAGGTTTGCAACAAGACTAGTCCCAGAGCTAAGGGGATTGTCCTACGAAGAAAGGTTGAGGGAACTCGGCCTGACGACACTGGAGGACAGGAGGGTCAGGGGAGACATGATAACGACATATAAAATACTGCGCATAATAGACAAGGTGGACAGAGACGGGATGTTCCAGAGATGGGACACAGAAACAAGAGGTCACAATTGGAAGTTGAAGACTCAGATGAATCAAAGGGATGTTAGGAAGTATTTCTTCAGTCATAGAGTAGTCAGGCCGTGGAATAGCCTAGAAAGTGACGTAGTGGAGGCAGGAACCATACATAGTTTTAAGGCGAGGTATGATAAAGCTCATGGAGCAGGGAGAGAGAGGACCTAGTAGCAATCAGTGAAGAGGCGGGCCCAGGAGCTATGACTCGACCCTTTCAACCACAAATAGGTGAGTACAAATATGTGAGTACACACACACACACACACATATACACAGTGTCGTCAAGTCGATTTCCCTTACCTTCTGTTCGTAGGACATATCCCTTAGCTCCGGAACTAGTTTTGTTGCAAATCTTTGCACTTTCTCTAGTTTCCTCACATGCTTGGCTAGGTGAAGGTTCCAAACTGGTGCTGCATATTCCAATATAGGCCTAATGTACACAGGACCCTGTACACTGTGTACGTTAGGCTCATATTGAAGTATGCAGCACCAGTTTGGAACCTTCAAATAGCCAAGCATGTGAAGAAACAAGACTAGTCCCAGAGCTAACGGGTATGTCCTACGAGGAGAAGCTAAAGGAAATCGACTTGACAACACTGGAAGACAGTAGAGATAGGGGGGATATGATAGCGACATATAAAATACTGAGAGGAATCGACAAGGCAGACAGAGACAGGATGATCCAGAGATGGCACACAACAACAAGGGGTCACACTTGGAAGTTGAAGACTCAGATGAATCAGATGAATCACTAGGACATTAGGAAGTATTTCTTCAGTCACAGAGTTGTCAGGAAGTGGAATAGTCTTTCAAGTGATGTAGTGGAGGCAGGATCCATACATAGCTTTAAGAAGAGTATGATAAAGCACATGGAGCAGATAGAATGACCCAATAGCGACAAGTGAAGTGGCGGGGCCAGGAGCTATGACTCGACCCCTGCCATCACAACTAGGTGAGACCAAACACACACAAAACACCACAAGGCCAAGTGACTATTGACAACTACCTTTGACAACTAATGACAACACACACACACACACACACACACACACACACACACACACAAACACACACACACACACACACACACACACACACACACACACACACACACACACACACACACACACACACAAAACACACACACACACACACACACACACACACACACACACACACACACACACACAAACACACAAAACACACACACAAACACACCACACACACACACACACACACACATACACACACACACACACACACAAACACACAAAACACACACAAACACACACACACACACACACACACACACACACACACACACACACACACACACACACACACACACACACACACACACACACAAACACACAAACACACAAACACACACGCACAGCTCATGGAACAGAAAGAGTGACCTAGTAGCGACCAATGAAGAGGTGGGGCCAGGAGCTATGCCTCGACCCCAGCAACCACAACTAGGTGAGTACACACAAACACACACATCAAGGACGCAACAAACAAACGTTGTCTTCATCACAAACCAAGTCAATTAAATTTATATATTTTTTTATTATATTTTTTCACGTGTGTTTATTTATATATAATGAAACTGGTCGATGCCCCTGTCTAAACCACTAAACTACAGTAACACTAAACTACAGTAACACTAAACTACAGTAACACTAAACTACAGTAACACACTAAAACTACAGTAACACTAAACTACAGTAATACTAAACTACAGTAACACTAAACTACCGTAACACTAAACTACAGTAACACTAAACTACAGTAACAATAAACTACAGTAACACTAAACTACAGTAACACTAAACTACAGTAACACTAAACTACAGTAACACTAAACTACAGTAACACTAAACTACAGTAACACTAAACTACAGTAACACTAAACTACAGTAACACTAAACTACAGTAACACTAAACTACAGTAACAATAAACTACAGTAACAATAAACTACAGTAACACTAAACTACAGTAACACTAAACTACAGTAACTAAACACGTAACATAACTACAGTAACACTAAACTACAGTAACACTAAACTACAGTAACACTAAACTACAGTAACACTAAACTACAGTAACACTAAACTACAGTAACACTAAACTACAGTAACACTAAACTACAGTAACACTAAACTACAGTAACCACTAAACTAACAGTAACACTAAACTACAGTAACACTAAACTACAGTAACACTAAACTACAGTAACACTAAACTACAGTAACACTAAACAGTAAACTACACAGTAACACTAAACTACAGTAACACTGAACTACAGTAACATACATAAACTACAGTAACACTAAACTACAGTAAACTAACACTAAACAAAACTACAGTAACACTAAACTACAGTAACACTAAACTACAGTAACACTAAACTACACAGTAACACTAAACTACAGTAAACTACTACAGTAACATAAACTACAGTAACACTAAACTACAGTAACACTAAACTACAGTAACACTGAAACTACAGTATACACTAAACTACAGTAACACTAAACTACAGTAACACTAAACTACAGTAACACTGAACTACAGTAACACTAAACTACAGTAACACTAAACTACAGTAACACTAAACTACAGTAACACTGAACTACAGTAACACTAAACTACAGTAACACTAAACTACAGTAACATAAACTACAGTAACACTAAACTACAGTAACACTAAACTATACAGTAACACTAAACTACAGTAACACTAAACTACAGTAACACTAAACTACAGTAACACTAAACTACAGTAACACTAAACTACAGTAACACTAAACTACAGTAACACTAAACTACAGTAACACTAAACTACAGTAACACTAAACTACAGTAACACTAAACTACAGTAACACTAAACTACAGTAACACTAAACTACAGTAACACTAAACTACAGTAACACTGAACTACAGTAACACTAAACTACAGTAACACTAAAACTACAGTAACACTAAACTACAGTAACACTGAAACTACAGTAACACTAAACTACAGTAACACTAAACTACAGTAACACTAAACTACAGTAACACTAAACTACAGTAACACTTAAACTACAGTAACACTAAACTACAGTAACACTAAACTACAGTAACACTAAACTACAGTAACACTAAACTACAGTAACACTAAACTACAGTAACACTAAACTACAGTAACACTAAACTACAGTAACACTAAACTACAGTAACACTAAACTACAGTAACACTAAACTACAGTAACAACTAAACTAACAGTAACACTAAACTACAGTAAACACTAAACTACGTAACAAAACTAGTACACTAACTACAGTAACACTAAACTACAGTAAACACTAAAACTACAGTAACACTGAAACTACAGTAACACTAAACTACAGTAACACTAAACTACAGTAACAATAAACTACAGTAACACTAAACTACAGTAACACTAAACTACAGTAACAATAAACTACAGTAACACTAAACTACAGTAACAATAAACTAAAGTAACACTAAACTAAAGAAACACTAAACTACTGTAACACTAAACTACAGTAACACTAAACTACAGTAACAATAAACTAAAGTAACACTAAACTAAAGTAACACTAAACTATTGTAACACTAAACTACAGTAACACTAAACTGCAGTAACACTAAACTACAGTAACACTGAACTACAGTAACACTAAACTACAGTAACACTAAACTACAAGAATAACAATAAACTAAACTAAGTAACACTAAACTACAGTAACACTAAACTACAGTAACACTAAACTACAGTAACACTAAACTACAGTAACACTAAACTACAGTACACTAAACTAAAGTAACACTAAACTACTGTAACACTAAACTACAGTAACACTAAACTACAGGAACAATAAACTACAGTAACACTAAACTACAGTAACACTAAACTACAGTAACACTAAACTACAGTAACACTAAACTACAGTAACACTAAACTACAGGAACACAATAAACTACAGTAACACTAAACTACAGTAACACTAAACTACAGTAACACTAAACTACAGTAACACTAAACTACAGTAAACACTAAACTACAGTAACACTAAACTACAGTAACACTAAACTACAGTAACACTAAACTACAGTAACACTAAACTACAGTAACACTAAACTACAGTAACACTAAACTACAGGAACAATAAACTACAGTAACACTAAACTACAGTAACACTAAACTACAGTAACACTAAACTACAGTAACACTAAACTACAGGAACAATAAACTACAGTAACACTAAACTACAGTAACACTAAACTACAGGTAACAGTAAACTACAGTAACACTAAACTACAGTAACACTAAACTACAGTAACACTAAACTACAGTAACACTAAACTACAGTAACACTAAACTACAGTAACACTAAACTACAGTAACACTAAACTACAGTAACACTAAACTACAGTAACTACTATAAAACTACAGTAACACTAAACTACAGTAACACTAAACTACAGTAACACTAAACTACAGTAACACTAAACTACAGTAACACTAAACTACAGTAACACTAAACTACAGTAACACTAAAACTACAGTAACATAAACTACAGTAACACTAAACGTACTGTAACACTAAATCTAAGTAACTCTAAACTACTAACACTAAACTACAGTAAACTAAACTACAGTAAACTAAACTACAGTAACACTAAACTACAGTAACACTAAACTACAGTAACTCTGATGAAAGATTGATAAAATTTTGTGTTTGTTGTTTTTGTAAGGAATTGTTGAAAGATTTTTTCTTCTCTAGTAAATCCCAGAAAATATTATACACACACACACAGTGAAGAGGTGGGGCCAAGAGCTAGGACTCGACCCCTGCAACCTCAACTAGGTGAGTATACACCACACACAACATACAAAAACATTAACTATATATATGTATGTATGTGTTGATATTATGTATATATAATATACTATATAAATATATATATAATATATTATATATATATATATATTATATGATATATATATATATAATATATAGTATGTATATATTGTATGTATGAATATGTGTTGTGTGTGTGTGTTTGCGTGTGTATGTGGTTATGTTTATGTAAATCTGCTTTGCTAATAGCGTTATAACTAGTGTTAGACAAGTAGTGTTGAGACTACCACAGCTACCACTATTATTGTAGCTACAACAACTACAAATTGCACAGGTATACTCACTGCTGCTGCAAGTGCTACTGTCTTACCTGCCACTACCATAACTCACACCAACATTACTACCAACACGTCCCTCTGACCAGTACTCCGTTTCTGCCAGCCTCTCAACATGTCCTTGCGAAACTAGACTTGTTAAAACGGTATTCCCATATAAAGGGTGTTATTAAAACCTTAACTCCACAAAACGGGAATTATCAAAACGGAGCTCCCAATAACGGGCGTTATTAAACGTCATTTCCACAAAACAGACGTTATTAAAACGGAAAGCCTTCAACGAAGCCGAGCTACACTACATTCACTAAAGAAACCTCTGGCAGTTAAGTTATTCATCTAGGGATGAATGGTACTGATGAAATATTGAATAACGCGCAGCAGCGGGTAGGTAGGGAGGAGGAGGTGAATACACCACTACAGAAAAGAGGCTCAGGTTGCCTGGTTCAGTATAGTTGCTTTCACTGGTTGAATAATTGAATAGGATTCAGGTACGGAATGGGGTGTGTGTTTGTGTGTTTGTGTGTTGTGTGTGTGTGTGTGTGTGTGTGTGTGTGCTTGTGTGTGTGTGTTGTGTGTGTGTGTGTGTGTGTGTGTGTGTGTTGTGTGTGTGTGTGTGTGTGTGTGTGTTGTGTGTGTGTGTGTGTGTGTGTGCGTGTGTGTGTTGTGTGTGTGTGTGAGTGTGTGTGGTGTGTGTGTTGTGTGTGTTTGTGTTGTGTATGTGTTTGTGTGTGTGAGTGTGTGTGTGTGTGTGTGTGTGTGTGTGTGTGTGTGTGTGTGTGATGTGTGTGTGTCTGTGTGTGTGTTTGTATATGATGTGTTGTGCTAGTCCTAGGTGGTATACTAGTGTGTGTCGTAGTGTTGCTATAGTGTGTTGTGTGAGTGTGGTCTGAATAATGTGGCTCCTAGGTACTCACCGTGTCTCCCTATTATGACCACTATTGTTGTTGCAGGCGAATCATGCTTCTGGCCCGTCCCTTCATGCCGCTACTGTCTACCTCCTGTCATGAGCTTCATTATACCTCTTCTTATAGCTATGTATGGATCCTGCCTCCACTACAACACTTCCCAGACTGTTCCACCTCCTGACAACTCTGAGACTGAAGAAATACTTCCTAACGTCCCTGTGATTCATCTGAGTCTTCAGCTTCCAACTGTGACCCCTTGTTGCTGTGTCCAATCTCTGGAACATCCTGTCTCTGTCCATCTTGTCGAATCCTCTCAGTATTTTATAAATCGTTATCATGTCCTCCCTATCTCTCCTGCCCTCCAGTGTCGTCAGGTTGATCTCCCTTAACCTTTCCTCATAGGCTATACCCCTTGGCTCCGGGACTAGTCTTGTTGCAAATCTTTGCACTTTATCTAGCTTCCTTACATGCTTGGCTAGGTGTGGGTTCCAAACTGGTGCTACATACTCCAATATGGGCCCGACGCACAAAGTGTAAAGGGCCCTGAACGAGTCCTTATTAAGATGTCGGAATGCTGTTCTTAGTTTTGCTAGGCGCCCGTATTCTGCACCAGTTATTTGGCTAATGTACGCCTCCGGAGATGTGCCCGGTGCTATACTCACCCCAAGATCGTTTTCCTTGCGTAAGGCTTGAATTCTCCGGCCCCCTAGAGTGTACTCCGTCTGCGGTCTTCTTTGACCCTTCCCCAGTCTTCATGACTTTGCACTTAGTAGGGTTGAACTCCAGGAGCCAGTTGCTGGACCATGCCTGCAGCCTCTCCAGATCCCTTTGTAATTTTACATGGTCCTCATCCGATTGAATTCTTCTCATCAACTTCACATCATCTGCAAACAGGGACACTTCTGAATCTATTCGTTCCGTCATGTCATTCACAAATAACAGAAACAGCACCGGCCCTAAGACAGATGCCTGTAGAACCCCGCTCGTTACAGGTGCCCACTCTGACACCTAACCACTTACCATGACTCGCTGTTGTCTTCCTGATAGGTATTCCCTGATCCACTGTAGCGCCTTCCCTGTTATCCCTGCCTGGTCCTCCAGCTTATGCATTAATCTGTTGTGTGGAACTGTGTCAAACGCCTTCTTACAGTCCACGAAAATGCAATCTACCCACCCCTCTCCCTCTCTTGTCATACTGCTGTCACCCTGCCATGTGTGTGCACTCACCTAATTGTATTTACCTAATTGTGACTGCAGGGGTCGAGACTCAGCTCCTGGCCCCGTTTCTTCACCGAGTGCTACTAGGTCCTCTCTCTCCTGCTCTATTAGCTTTATCATACCTCATCTTAAAGCTATGTATGGTTCCTGCCTCCACTACCTCACTTGCTAGGCTATTCCACTTTCTGACTACTATATGACTGAAGAAATACTTCCAAACATCCTTTTGACTCATCTGGGTCTTTAACTTCCAATTGTGACCCCTTGTTTCTGTGTCTCCTCTCTGGTCCATCCTGTCTCTGTCCACCTTGTCTATTCCACGCAGTATTTTGTATGTCGTTATCGTGTCTCTCCTAACCCTCCTGTCCTCCAGTGTCGTCAGGCCGATTTCCCTTAACCTTTCTTCATAGGACATTCCCCTTAGCTCTGGAACTAACCTTGTCGCAAACCTTTGCACTTTCTCTAATTTATTGGCGTGCTTGATCAAGTGTGGGTTCCAAACTGGTGCTGCACACTCCAGTATGGGTCTGACATACACAGTGTACAGTGTCTTGAACGATTCCTTACTTAGGTATCGGAACGCTGTTGTCAGGTTTGCCAGGCGCCAATATGCTGCAGCAGTTATCTGGTTGATGTGTGCTTCCGGGGACGTGCTCGGTGTTATACACACCAAAGATCTTTCTCCTTGAGCGAGGTTTGCAGTCTTTGTGTGTGTGTGTGTGTGTGTGTGTGTGTGTGTGTGTGTGTGTGTGTGTGTGTGTGTGTGTGTGTGTGTGTGTGTGTGTGTGTGTGTTTGTGTGTGCACTCATCTAATTGTGGTTGCAGAGGTCGACTCCTAGCTCCTGGTGTGTGTGTGTGTGTGTGTGTGTGTGTGTGTGTGTGTGTGTGTGTGTGTGTGAGTGTGTCTGTCTTTGTGTGTGTGTTTGTGTGTGTGTTTGTGTGTGTGTATTTACCTATTTATCTTCACACATTCGTAGTTGCAGGAGTCGAGTATCAGCTCCTGGTCTCGCCTCTCACCGCTTCCCGTATTTACTCCCTGCTACCTGTTTGAGTTCTATCACACACATATTCTTAAAACTGCGCAGACCTCTGCAATTTCTCCAATTTCTTGATATTATTTATCACGAGGGTACCATGATGCTGCTGCTCACTCCAATATGAGCCTGACGTATGTCGTATAAAGGCTGTGATTCTTTAAAGCTACTCTTCAATTCGCTGAATGAGCATTCAGTAAAAAGATATTCTGTTGATATTCTCCTCGGGTGATATGTTCGGCAGTATGCTCACTCGCAGGACTTGCTCCTCAATTGAGGCTTGCGGCCTTTGTCTACCCCGAGTCCTTACTCAGTTTTTGGTCCTTAGTTTTCCTTTATCAATTTTCATTACCTTGTATTTGCCGGGGTTGAATTCTCTGACCAGTCCTTCAGTTTGTCCTGATCCTTTATAGCATTTCCTTGTCCTCATCAATTTTTATTTTCCTCATTTATTTGTCATCAGCCAATAAAGGACACATCTGACTATCTCTTCTGGTATATCATTCACACATACCAGAAACAATACTGGTCCCAACAGTGATAACTTTGGAGTTCCAGTTGTTGCCCATTACGACAACTGTTCTCGGATAAGCACTATTTCCTTACTATAAGGTACTCGTTTATCCCCGGTAGTACATTCCCTGTTATCCCTCTCTGCTCCTTAATTTTTCACCACATTCCCTTCTGAGGTATGACATTCAGTACCTCCTCGCAGTTCATGAATATGCTGTCCACCCATCCCTCTCTCTCTCTCTCTAGCTTCACTTCTGTTGTCACAGAACCCCAACAAATTTTTGAGACAGGATTTGCAGTCTCTGCTCCATGCTGGGTATTGTTGACGACACTAACCCTCTCCAAGTGTTCCAACACTTTCCTTATTATCTTCTCCATTGCCTTAAATATTATGGGTAACAATGGACGCTTCTGTCTCTTTCCTCTCGTAAATATAGTGATTACACTCGTTGTCTTCCAGACCTCTTGTAACTGTCTCGTTCTCAATGACTTATAGATTATAGCTAGTGATTCAGACAGTGTGTGGTATCTGATTTGTGTCATTAATGACTGGAGTGTGTGGTACCTGGCTTAAATGTCATCAGTAACTGCAGAGTGTGGTGACTGACCTGTGTGTCATCAATGACTGGTACCTGAGTTACTCACCAGGTTTCATTTCCAGCTGGTCTCAGGAGGCTTCACTTGTACGTATCATCATTATTGTATTTGTCTGCTGTGGATGCTGCGCTCGAGTAATGGTAAAAGTTTTAATTAAAGTCAACGTGAGATTTAATATACAGAAGTTCGTGTCTCAAGTGTGTGTACTCACCTAGTTGAGGTTGTGGGGGTCGAGTCCGAGCTCCTGTGTGTGTGTGTGTGTGTGTGTGTGTGTGTGTGTGTGTGTGTGTGTGTGTGTGTGTGTGTGTGCTGTGTGTGTACTCACCTATTTGTGGTTGCAGGGGTCGATCATAGCTCCTGGCCCCGCCTCTTCACTGATTGCTACTAGGTCCTCTCTCTCCCTGCTCCATGAGCTCTATCATACCTCGCCTTAAAACTATGTATGGTTCCCGCCTCCACTACTTCACTTTCTAGGCTATTCCACGGCCTGACTACTCTATGACTGAAGAAATACTTCCTAACATCCTTTGATTCATCTGAGTCTTCAAATTTCCAATTGTGCCCCTTTTGTTTGTGTCAATTTCTCTGGAAATCCCGTTTTTGTCACCTTTGTCTTTCGCGCAGTATTTTTTATATTCGTTTCATGTTCCCTGCCCCTCCGTCTCCAGTGTGTCGGCCAATTTCCCCTCAATTTTCTTCGTAGGCAATCCCCTAGCTCGGGGACTAGTTTTTGTTGAAACCTTTTTCATTTTTCTCTAATTTTTTGAGTGCTTGACTGGGTGTGGTTTCCCAAAATGGTGTTGATACTCCAGTAGGGGCCTACGTAATGGTTACGAGTCTTAAACAACCCTTTTCTGGGGTATCGGAACGCTATCCGTGGTTTGCCAGGCGCCCGTATGCTGCAGCGTTATCTGATTGATGTGCCCCTCAGGGATTGTTCGGTGTTATACTCCCCCCAGATCTTTTTCTTGGTGAGGTTTGCAGCTTTGGCCCAAAAACTTTTTTTGTGTCTGGGGTTTTCTTTTTTTTTCCCCCTTTGTGTGTGTGGTGTGGTGTTGTGGGTGGTGTGTGGTGTGTATTGTGTTGTTTTTTTTGTGGTTGGTTCAGCCCCTGGCCAATGCATCAGGTTTTAAAAAAGGGGGTTTAAATGTAACTAACCAAAATTTTTTTAAAGGGTTGGGGGGGAAACCCAGCAAAAGGCCTCTGCAGATGAAAAAAAGCCCCCGCGGCGGGGTTCCCATGTACTAAGACCAGCGTCGGGAAACATTATCCTGTTCCTGAAAAATTTTAAACCTAACCTAACCAAACCCTAACCAAACCCAAACCAAACCAACCCAACCCTGCCTACCAAAACCAAACCCAAACCAAAACCAACCAAACCTACCCTAACCTAACCTAACCAAACCCTAACCTAACCTAGCCAAACCTAACCTAACCTAACCAAACCTAACCTAGCCAAACCTACCTAACCAAACCCCAACCTAACCAACCAAACCTAACCTAACCTAACCTAACCTACCAAAAACCTAACCTAGCCTAACCTAACCTAGCTAACCAAACCCTAACTGCCTAACCAACCAAACCCAACCCTAAAAACCTAACCCAAACCCAACCTAGCCAGCCTAACAAAACCTAACCAAAACCTAACCTAACCTAACCTAACCAACCTAGCCTAACCAAACCCAACCAACCTAACCTACCCAAACCTAGCCAACCCTAACCTACCTAACCTAACCTAGCCTAACCTAACCAACCTAACCAACCTAACAAAACCTAACCAAACCCGGTTCATTTTAAAAGTGTTCGCCTTCAACACTTCCTCATTGGGACTTTATTTTTGAAATTTCGGCCACACAGGGGGTCTTCAGTAAAATGCTAACAACGCTTAATTGAAATGAAGATGATGTAATAGCCCATCAACCTTAGAGACAAAATTTTTGAAGTGGTCGCCCCCTCAGCTGAGGGAGGGTTTGGGGGGGTAAGAAAAGGGGGGTTGGGGGTTGGGGGGTAAGGAGGGGGGTAAAAGGGGGGGGGAGAATGGTTGAAGAGAGGGGGGGTGGGGGGAAAAGGGTGAGGGGTGAAGGGTGAGGGAGAAGGATGGGGGGTAAGGGTGAGGGGAGAAGGTGAGGGGAGAAGGGTGAGGGGGTAAAGGGATGAGGGGGTGAAGGGGGGGGGGGTGAAGGTTGGGGGGGGTAAAGGGGTGAGGGGAGAGGATGAGGGGGTGAAGGGGGGGGGGGAGAAGGGGAGGGGGGGTGAAGGGTGAGGGGGGAAGGGTGGGGGGGTTTGAAGGGGAGAGGTAAACACCAATTCTGTCCGTGTTTTTCTTCTAAAACTTTTTGCTCTCACGTTTGTTCCATTTTATTTTATCTAGAAAATTTGTTTCCCCCATCCCCCCCCTCCTTCCTTTCATCCCCCCCTTCCTTCCATTCCCTACCTCCCTTCACCTTTTTTCATATCCCTTAAAAACCCCCCTCGTCTCCCCTCCCTTGCCAAAAACCCCTCCCTTCCCCTCCTCTACCCTCCCTCTTCCTTCTCGTTCCCTCCCCTCTCTCCCTCCCTCTCGACTTCCCAAGCTACAAAAAAATGGATAGCGGGTTTTTTTACAGACTTGGGGGTCGCATTTTGGGGATAAAATGTGCAGGAACTCTAGTCCTGCTGAAATGTCATGTCCTGAGAAAAGAAGTATTTCACCCCTGCGGGAAACGTAAAACACTTTGCAAGAAAACTTCCACCCTGCTGAATTCATACCCTTGGTAAAAAACACTCCAGTTTGTAAATGTCATAACCGTAAAAAGAAAAACTCTCCAGGTTTGCTGGAATATAAAAACCTGTGAAAGAAAACTTTTTTGGTTTAGGAATGTCAAAAACCTGTGTAAGAAAACATTTTAGGTTTATGGAAGTCATAACCGGGGAAGAAAACACTTTGGTTTTACGGGAATGCATAACCTGTGAAAAGAAAACACTCCGGTTTGCGGAATGTCAAAACCTTGTAAGAAAACACTCTGGGTTTGCGGGAAATGTCATAACCTAAGTAAGAAAAACCTCCAGGTTTGTGGATGTCTTAACCGTGTATGACGCCCTTGGTTTGTAAGAAACTCGAACCTGGGAAATATTAAAGTGTTTTAAAGACGTATCCTATTAAGAAAATTCTCTCCCTCACCTTTTTCCCCCAAACATCCAGTCCCTGCCCTTTCCTGCCTCTACCCTGCCTCTACCTCCCTCTCCCCCTGCCTCTACCCTCCCTTTTACCCTCCCATCCTCCTAGTTGGGGAAGTTAACTTTTTTCAAGGTCTTTTCATATTTTTTACTTTTTATTTGCTTGTGTCTATATTGGCTTTTTTGTTCTTCTTTGCTTTTGTTAACTTTCGCTTTTTACTTTGCGTTTTTGTTAAAAATTTTTGATTTTTTAATGGGTTTGTTTTTTGGGCGTTTTTTCCTTTTGTTTGGGCGGGGGTTTTTCTGCGTTTTTTTTAGTGGATCTCGTTTTTTTTTTTGTTAAATGGAAGAGGATTTTTTTGGACGGTGTCGTTTTTGTTTGGAAGGGGCCCCTGTTTTCGTTTTTGGGAAAGGTGTCCGTGATTTTGTTTGGAAAGGTTTCCCCTATTTTTGTTGGGTGGGGCCGTGCTTTTTTCTTGGGAAATGTCCCTGTTTTTGTTTTATCTTTTTCCTGTTTTGTTGGACAGTTTGTGCTTAGTTTGTATGGCATTTTTGCCTACAAAAAAAGCTGTTGTTGGTGAACTTCTATTTTTTGTTTGGGATTTGATTGCTGTTGTTTCAATTTTGGCACTGGGCCCCCCTCCCCCATTTCCCCCCTCCCCCCCCTCTCTCTTTTTTTAATGTTTAGGTTGTTCATAAAAGAAGGGACTGTTCTCCAAATTGTCCCCGGGGGTCGTGCCTAGCAGAACTTGCGGGCTTTGGGTTTAAATAGCAAAAGCCATTGCCATATAGGACAAGGAAAATTTGTGTATGCAATAATTTCGCCAAATATTCTGACCTAACGAAAATTTAAAAATTTCACTGTGTTTGTTTGTTTTAAAATTTTTGTAAACAAAAACTAAAATATATTTTTGTTAGGTTAGGCTAAAAAAATTTTTTTTTTTTTGTTATAATTTGGTTATAAGTTTTCTAGATTCTTTTGGTGAAAAAAATTTAAAATTTTTTTCTTATCATAATGAAAAAAAATGTATCTTTAAACGTATAAGAGGGAAATTTTAGAAAGGACTTAATTTTTAAAAGGTTCTTGCTAAAATGACCAGTTTTTCATATTCGGGGCGACTTATATATATATATTTATATAATTATTATATTTATATAAAATTTTATATATAATATTTTATAATATAATATTATATATTATATATAATATATATTATATATATTTAAGTTTAAAAATAACTATTTTTTTTTATTGATAAAAACGAGAAAAAATCCCATATTTTCTTTAATTTTTAAGGTTGACCCCAACTCGCCACCCATTTCAAATCCTCAGTTCTTGAAACGTCCAAATAAAAGGGTGTAAGTATTTCCAGTAGGAGGAGCGCCACATGGTCATTAACCTCGCGCTGTCATTATCATTAAGAGTCACCATTTTTGGCTGTTACTATTGTTAAGACTCTCCCACTCATTTCCCTCATTATTTCTTCCCCGCATTACACACAACAAAAACTTTTTATCTTTTTTCTCTCTTCTCTCTCTCCCCTTCCTCTCTCTCTCTCTCTCTCTCTCTCTCTTCTCTCTCTCTCTCTCTCTCTCTCTCTCTCTCTCTCTCTCTCTCTTTTCTCTCTCTCTCTCTCTCTCTCTCTCTCTTCTCTTTTTTTAAAGGTTGACAAGGTTTAAATTTAAGGGTCCCTAGCTTTATTTACAAATTTCAGGTTAAGGATTCCCAAATTTTGAAAGCAAGAGCGTTTCCTAAACATCTCTTTGAAAGATTTTTATTGTTATGAACATCAAGTAGGGAACAGGTAAAGTTGAGCCCTCTGGGGGCCACATTTTCATTTGATCAACTGCTTTATCTCGTTGAAAAATTATGCGTAGAACGTACAGCTAATGGAGTGATGTTCTGGAGAAGGGTCAGCCAGAGTGAAATTTCTGCTTTCTACCCGTCTTTTGGCATAAAACGTGTTTTCACGCTGTCTCGAAGTGGATCCAAATGTGGTCTTTGACAATTTGGCCTTGTAATAAAATAAGGCCACCCACACCCTCCCGTGTTTTTAAGGCTCTGCTGAAATGACAGATCTATCCATATGGGGCCGGGGAGAGATGAACGTCTTGCTCTGTTTTCTACTCTGTCAAGCAGTCGCAGATTAAAGGGGGGGCAGGCAAACCAAGAAAGTGGAGCATATAAAGGGGTTTGCGAAATTTGACCGTACAGAATTTTTGAAACCCTATGTCAAGAAATGCGAGTGGGCGAAGTGCTTTAAGCTTCCTGGCTCCCTTGTTTGCAAGTTTTACAACATGGTTCTTCAGGGTTATTTTGGAGTCAAATTTCCCCCCAGGATATAAACTTTTTTCCCCAGGTCCAACACCCTCCATTCATCCTTTTTTGCCCCACATTACTTTGGTGCCTAGAGACTATCATTTCTTTTTTCTCGGTGAATGTTACTTGCCCATCTATTTCCCAAGTGCTAAGCTTTTAGTGGTGATTGATGTGCTTAGAGCAGTGACATTTCTTCTCTTGTATAAGTGAATGTCATGTACAGTGTCTGCATATGCTGGTTCGGGGATGAGTGAAGAAGGTCGTTGAAGTAGACATTCCATAAAAATGGTCCCCCCCACGTTCCTTTGGAAAACTTGCCCCAAAAGGGTCTTGCTGATTCCGTTCCCTTGGAACACCCTTAGAGATCATGAAAAGCGTAAGCCTGCAACTCCCCGGCTTGAGGTTTTTATAGGAGGCCCGGGGCCAAAACCGGGCGAAAGCACCAGCAATGTCCAGTGCTACCCCACAGCTGACTTTTTGGGTTTATTTTGTGACTGGTGCAACTTGGGAGAGGTTTTAAAAAAATCGGCAGAGTAAACCCTTTTTGAAAATATTTACGATCACAAAGTAGTGAGTGGGAGTAAAAAATCTCTGTCATTTGCTTGGTTTTTGTCTCAAGGATTTACCAGTGATTGACAGGATGACCCTGGTCTGTAGTTGTGATTTCTGCCTTTCTTCTTTTTTTTGAACAGGTTCTACATTTTCCTCTTTTCCCTAGAGAGGGCCATTTTTCACTGTACTAGGCATGCTGAAAGATGCGAGTTAGAGGTGGTGCTAGCTGGTCTGCACATCGTCTGCAAAAAACTTGGGCTCAATTGGGGTCAACTCTCTTTTACACAGGTTTTAAAAAGGTTAGGGTAAGGATTCCGACTCTATTTTCAAGCTAAAGTTTTACCTACTGGCCATCTGAAAGCCTTTTTTTTTGTCTAAGACAACATAGGGGAAGGAAGTTGGGGGCCCTTTGGAGCAGAGGTTCATTTTAGCG
>NC_069435.1:16182082-16185965 GCF_026875155.1 Cherax quadricarinatus | reverse complement strand
ATCTCTCTGATTTCTTTTGTGTCGTCAACTTCCAATTGTGCCTCGTTTGTGGTGTGTGTGTTTGTGTGGTGTGTGTTGTGTGTGTGGTGGGGGTCCACCTATTTGTATCACCTATTTGTGGTTCGGGGGGTCGATCCTAGCTCCTGGCCCCCCCCTTTTCCCGGTTCTACTAGACCCCTCTCTTCCTCTCCCCCGCTCCATGAGCTTTATCAAACCTCGTCTTAAAACTGTGTATGGTTCCTGCCTCCACAAACGTCATTTTCTAGGCTATTCCACTGCCTACAACTCTATGACTGAAGAAATACTTCCTACTATCTCTCTGACTCATTTGTGTCTTCAACTTCCAATTGTGGCCTCTTGTTTCTGTGTCCCCTCCCTGGAACATCCTGTCCTTGTCCACCTTGTCTATTCCACGCAGTAATTTTATATGTCGTTATCATGTCTCCCCTGACCCCCCTGTCCTCCAGTGTCGTCAGGCCGATTTCCCTTAATCTTTCTTCATAGGACATCCCCTTAGCTCTGGAACTAACCTTGTTGCAAACCTTTGTACATTTCTCTAGTTTCTTGACTTTGCTTTATCAAGTGCGGGTTCCAAACAGGTGCTGCATACTCCAGTATGGGCCTGACATACACGGTGTACAGTGTCTTGAATGATTCCTTACTAAGGTGTCGGAATGCTGTTCTCAGGTTTGCCAGGCGCCCATATGCTGCAGCAGTTACTGATTGATGTGTGCTTCTGGAGACATGCTGGGTGTTATACTCACCCCAAGATCTTTCTCCTTGAGTGAGGTTTGCAGTCTTTGGCCACCTAGTCTCTGTGCCCTTCCCTATCTTCATGACTTGGCATTTGGCGGGATTAAATTCGAGAAGCCATTTGCTGGACCAGTGTCCCCAGTCTGTCCAGGTCTCTTTGAAGTCCTGCCTGGTCCTCATCAGATTTAATTCTCCTCATTAACTTCACATCATCTGCAAACAGGGACACTTCTGAGTCTAACCCTTCCGTCATGTCGTTCACATATACCAAAAATAGCACTGGTCCTAGGACCGACCCCTGAGGGACCCCGCTCGTCACAGGTGCCCACTGTGATACATCATTACGTACCATGACTCTTGTTGCCTCCCTGTCAGGTATTCTCTGATCCATTGCAGTGCCCTTCCTGTTATATGCGCCTGATGCTCTAGCTTCTGCACTAATCTCTTGTGAGGAACTGTGTCAAAGGCCTTCTTGCAGTCCAAGAAATGCAATCAACCCACCCTCTCTCTCTTGTCTTACTTCTGTTATTTTATCATAAAACTCCAGAAGGTTTGGACACGGGATTTCCCTTCCGTGAATCCGTGCTGGTTGGCATTTATACTCCTGTTCCGTTCCAGGTGCCCACCACTCTCCTCCTGATAATCTTTCTCCATAAATTTGCATACTATACACGTCAATGACACAGGTCTAATTTTTAGTGCCTCTTTTCTGTCTCCTTTTTTTGAAAAGGGAACTACATTTGCGTCTTCCAAAACCTCAGGTATTTGCCCGTTTCCGGGGATGTGTTGAAGATTGTGGTAAGTGGTACGCACAACATATCTGCCTCCCTCTCTAAGGACCCATGGAGAGATGTTGTCCGGTCCCATTGCCTTTGGGGTATCGAGGGTCCCTTAGCATTTTCTTCACCTCCTCCTCATCTGTATGTATGTCGTCCAACACTTTTTTGGTGTATTCCTTGTTGGTGTCCCCATCTGGTCTGTCCCCCCCAGAGTCCTTCCTGTCTCTACTGTAAATACTTCCTTAAAAATCTCGTGTTGAGCTCCTCACATACCTCTTGATCGTTTCTTGTGAGTTCCCCACCTTCTTTCCCCCCAGCCTTTCACCTGGTCCTTGACTGTTGTCCTTTTTCCTAATGTGGCTATACAGCATTTCGGGTCAGATTTGACTTTCGATGCTATGTCGTTTTCATACTGCCCTCTGGGCCTCCCTCCTTATCTGCGCATACTCGTTCTGGCTCTTCTACTAATCTCCTTTTTTCCGGGGTCCTATGCCTCCTGTACCTTTTCCATTCTCTGTTGCACTTAGCTTTTGCCTCCCTACACCTTCGGGTAACCAAGGACTCGTCTTGGTCTTCCTATTATTTCTGTTTCCCTTGGGAACAAAACTTTCCTCTGCCTCCTTGCACTTGTTGCCACATATTCCATCACTCGTTTACTGATTTTCCCTACCATTTCTCTGTCCCACTGAACCTCCTGCAGGAAGTTTCTCATACCTGTGTAGTCCCCCCTTTTATAGTTTGGCCTGTCCCCTTCAGTTCCTGTTACCTTCTCCACTTGTAACTCTAACTATAAGTCCCAAAAATCAGAACCACATGATCGCTAGCTCCAAGGGGCCTCTCGAAAATGATGTCCTCGATGTCTGAACTGCTTTAGGTGAACACAAGATCCAGTCTTTCTGGCTCATCCTCCCCTCCCCTCTCTGGTTGTGTCCCTGACATGTTGATGCATGAGGTTTTCAAGTACCACATCCATCATCTTTGCTCTCCATGTTTCGGGACCCCCATGTGGCTCCAGGTTTCCCAGTCGATCTCCCTGTGGTTGAAATCGCCCATTACCAGTAACTTTGCTCTGCTCGAGTGAGCCTTCTTGCCACCTCAGCCAGTGTGTCCACCATCACCCTGTTGTTTTCCCTTTGTACTCCTCTCTTGGCCTCCTGCAGTTCTGTGGTGGGTTATACATCACTCCAATGACTACTTTATGTTCTCCGGACTGTGTGTGTGTGGTGTGTGTGTGTGGTGTGTGTGTGTGCATGTTGTGTGTGTGTGTTTTGTGTGTGTGTGGTGCGTGTGTGTGTGGTGTGCATGTGTGTGTGTGTGTGTGGTGTGTGTGTGGTTGTGTGTGTTTGTGAATGTGTGTGTGTGTGTGTGTGTTGTGTGTGTGGCATGTGTGTGTGTGTGTGGGGTGTGCGTGTGTTGTGTGGTGTGTGTGTGTGTGCATGTGTGTGTGTGTGTGTGTGTGTACTCACCTATTTGTGGTTGCAGGGGTCGAGTCCCTTTTTGTTTTTTTTGGGGGGTGTTTTGTGGTGTTTTTTGTGTTTTGTGGGTTGTTTTTGGGGTGTGGGGGTGGTGGGGGTGTAGAAATATTTCCTAAAAACCCTGGTTCATTTTGTGTTTTTAAATTTCCAACTGTGCCCCTTTTTGTTATGTTCCAACCGGGGAACATCCTTTTTTTTTCCACCTTTTTAAATTTCCTCTCATTATTTTGAAAGTCGTTATCATGCCCCCCCCAAAACTCTCCTGTCCCCCCAGTGTCGTCGGGTTTTAATTCCCTAACCCTTCCCCCTTGGGCCCATCCCTCTTAGCTTTTGGACTAGCCCTTGTTGAAAAACCTTTGCACTTTCTCTAGTTTTTTTTAACTTTGTTTGGCTAGGTGTGGGGTTCCAAACGGTGCCGAAAACCCTTCCAAAAGGGGCCTAACGTATACGGTGTACAGGTCCGAACAAATTCCTTATTAAATTGGGAAAATTGCTGTTTTGTTTTTTGCTGGGGGGCGCCCATAGCTGAAAGCTTTTAGGGGGGTTGATTTTCGCTTCAGGAATTTTGCCTGGGTTATACTCACCCCAAGATTTTTTTTCCCTTGAGTGGGGTTTTGTAGCCCTCTGCCCCCCCTAACGGTATTTCCTTTTGGGCGGCCTTCTTCCCCTTTCCCCCAAAAATCTTCAACTTTGCATTTTGGGGGATTGAACTCCAGGACCCAAATTGCGGGGACCATTTTTCTGCAGCCTGCCCCAATCCCTTTTGGGTAGTTCTCCCTGGTCTTCGATCGAGTGTATTCTTTCATAAACTTCACGTCATCTGCAAACGGGGACACCCAAGTCAAATTCCTTTCCCGTCTGCGTTCACAAATACCA
>NC_069435.1:16154582-16177082 GCF_026875155.1 Cherax quadricarinatus | reverse complement strand
TCTCAGTTTGTCTCACATCATCTTGTCTCAGTTTGCCTCACATCATCTTGTTTGCCTACACTCAGTTTGCTCACATCATCTTGTCTCAGTTTGCCTACATCATCTTGTCTCAGTTTGCCTCACATCATCTTGTCTCAGTTTGCCTCACATCATCTTGTCTCAGTTTGCCTCACATCATCTTGTCTCAGTTTGTCTCACATCATCTTGTCTCAGTTTGCCTCACATCATCTTGCCTCAGTTTGCCTCACATCATCTTGCCTCAGTTTGCCTCACATCATCTTGTCTCAGTCTGCCTCTCATCATCTTGCCTCAGTCTGCCTCACATCATCTTGCCTCAGTTTGCCCCACATCATTTGTCTCATTTGCTCCATCTGCTCAGTTGCCTCACATCTCTTGCCTCAGTTTGCCTCACATCATCTTGCCTCAGTCTGCCTCCACATCCTTGCCTCAGTTTGCCTCACATCATCTTGCCTCAGTCTGCCTCACATCATCTTGCCTCAGTTTGCCCCACATCATCTTGCCTCAGTCTGCCTCACATCTTGCCTCAGTCTGCCTCACATCATCTTGCCTCAGTCTGCCTCACATCTTGCCTCAGTTTGCCTCACATCATTGCCCCGTTGCCTCCATCTTGCCTCAGTGCCTCAATCAATCTTGCCTCAGTCTGCCTCTCATCATCTTGCCTCAGTTGCCTCACATCATCTTGCCTCAGTTTGCCTCTCATTATCTTGCCTCAGTCTGCCTCACATCATCTTGCCTCAGTCTGCCTCTCATTATCTTGCCTCAGTTTGCCTCACATCATCTTGCCTCAGTTTACCTCTCATCATCTTGCCTAAGTCTGCCTCACATCACCTTGCCTCAGTCTGCCTCACATCATCTTGCCTTAGTCTGCCTCACATCATCTTGCCTCAGCCTGCCTCACATCACCTTGCCTCAGCCTGCCTCACATCACCTTGCCTCAGCCTGCCTCACATCACCTTGCCTCAGCCTGCCTCACATCACCTTGCCTCAGCCTGCCTCACATCACCTTGCCTCAGCCTGCCTCACATCACCTTGCCTCAGCCTGCCTCACATCACCTTGCCTCAGCCTGCCTCACATCACCTTGCCTCAGCCTGCCCCACATCACCTTGCCTCAGCCTGCCTCACATCACCTTGCCTCAGCCTGCCTCACATCACCTTGCCTCAGCCTGCCCCACATCACCTTGCCTCAGCATGCCTCACATCATCTCACTCGCTTACCTCAGCACATACAGACGAGTCCAGTTTCCTTTTCTGTCTCTCCCGCCGGCCACAGCTTCGACGCCCGTGCTGACACAGAACGTGTCGCCGCCCTCGATGTCAGCAGAGAGGTGAGGAGTGCGAGGCGGGGCACGGGGAGGGGCGCGAAGCGAGGCAGGGTGAGGCTGGAGAGAGGTGGATCAGCGCTGGTGGTGGAGAGGGCACGGATGGACGACACAGCAGAGTACAGATGTAGAGTACATTACCGGCTCTCTCCCTCCTGGACACAGCGACTCCTGCTCACTGTACAAGGTGAGTGACAAAGTTTGTGATATTATATATAGGAGCAGAGTTATGCTTGTGGTGTTCTATCTTCAATACTTTGTTCATCATATATTTTTCTTTTTGAACTTCCATTGGTTTCAGCTGTTCCTTGGTTAATTACTATGCGAGAAGAAAAATTTTCTACAATCCTTTCCATTTCTTTCCTCATTTTTCAACTTTAACTTCTTGTTATCACTTTTGCAAATACTAAGAAATCTTCGTCCGTTCTTTGATATCTTTTCAAGACATTGTGTCTGGTTTTCATGTCTCTTTTTTTCCCTCCAATCAACCAACATAAGCAACTTTTAAGTGTTCAACTCTTCATCATAGTTCATAATGTTCAACTCTGGCAGCCATTTTCTAACTTATCTATGTGTTTCTTCAGCTGTGAGCCCCACACAACAGCTGCAGATTCTAATTTTGGTCTTATACAGGTTATACACATCTTTCATAACATTTCAGCGTTCGCATATCTGAAAGGTATTTTATAGTTTGGCAGTGTAGTATACGAGTGGCTGACAGCTTCATTGATACGGTCTTCCAGTTGTAACTGTTAATAAGTGAAGATTGAGACACTTATGCAGCATATGGGAATCTTTATTCAGGAAACGTTTCGCCACACAGTGGCTTCATCAGTCCAATACAAAGAGGAAGGCGTAAGGAGAGGAGGAGTATGAGGTAATCAGTCCCTCAACCTGGAGTCGATGTGTTCAGTCCATCAATCTTGTAGAGTAAACAGCATAGGGACGTAGACGTGGCTTATATACTGTAGTGATGTGAGGTGAAGCAGGCGGAGGCGGGGTCATAGTGGTACCATCCACTAGTCGAAGTAGGTCTTCGTCCAAAGGTTGGACAAGTGTTGAAGAATTCTTTGTAACAAGATCCCATGATGCTGCAGTGTCTGACAGTTGTGATGAATGGTTTGAAAAACCGACAAGTTGAAGATTGAGACACTTATGCAGCATATGCTACATAAGTGTCTCAATCTTCAACTTGTCGGTTTTTCAAACCATTTATCACAACTGTTAATAATTCATAGATCTTACCCTCTCTGATAGTTTCACTGCTTTGTTACATAATCTATATTCGTACATGTATGGTGCTCTTCACCACCTTCAAGGCTGAGGGACTGATTACCTAATCTTGTGTACATTGTTCTACTGTCTTCCAGTTATGCCCTTGAATATGTATTGATAAAGTCACTGGATGGCGAAACGTCTACAAATAAAGATACCCAGATGTTGCACATGTGTCTAATTCTTCGTGATCTATATTCTTCATGTGTTTTAATTTAACTTTATCCAGAAGGGATAAATTGGGGCGGGAGCGCAGGAAGCTGCCTTCGGTGCAGTATGGAAGAATAGGAGATATAACAATGATATACCCAATACTTCTAAGTGTCGACACGTCATACATAAGAAGAGAGGAATTTACACAAAGAAAGGCACATATACATTGAACACTGCCATGAACAATGAGCTACACACACACACACACACACACACACACACACACACACACACACACACACACACACACACACACACGCACACACACACACACACACACACACACACACACACACACACACACACACACACAACACACACACACACACACACACACACAACACACACAAACACACAGCACAACACAACACACATACACACACGTATGTTTGAAGTAACAATAACACCAGACATATGCAACTGCGTGAGACCCAGCTGGTGCACTCTCTTGTACACTTTTTTCCAGCTGCTTTACTCTATCTTCTCTACCAGCTGGTTCATTCTCTTCAGCATCTGTGCAAGCTGATTCACTCTTTACCAGCAGTTCCAGCTGGTTTACTCTTCACCAGCTCTGCCAATCGGTTCCCTCTCTCTACTAGCTGTGCCAGCTGGTCGTGAGGTTAACTTTGCTAACTGCCTTAACACAGCCACACAATGTCCTGGTTAACGCTACGTTATTATTCCCAACAGTCCAGCTGATAGTCTAAATTAATTTATCTGGGAGTTCAGATTCGTGTTTTGTTAACTTCCGTAGAGGTGTGAACACCGATGTGAACACTGATGTGAACACTGATGTGAACACTGATGTGAACACTGATGTGAACACTGATGTGAACACTGATGTGAACACTGATGTGAACACTGATGTGAACACTGATGTGAACACTGGTGTGAACACTGATGTGAACACTGATGTGAACACTGGTGTGAACACTGATGTGAACACTGATGTGAACACTGGTGTGAACACTGGTGTGAACACTGATGTGAACACTGGTGTGAACACTGGTGTGAACACTGGTGTGAACACTGATGTGAACACTGATATGAACACTGATGTGAACACTGATGTGAACACTGATGTGAACACTGATGTGAACACTGGTGTGAACACCGATGTGAACACTGATGTGAACACTTATGTGAACACTGATGTGAACACTGAAGTGAACACTGATGTGAACACTGATGTGAACACTGATGTGAACACTGGTGTGAACACTGATGTGGACACTGGTGTGAACACTGGTGTGAACACTGGTGTGAACACTTATGTGAACACTGATGTGAACACTGGTGTGAACACCGATGTGAACACTGATGTGAACACTTATGTGAACACTGATGTGAACACTGATGTGAACACTGAAGTGAACACTGATGTGAACACTGATGTGAACACTGATGTGAACACTGGTGTGAACACCGATGTGAACACTGATGTGAACACTTATGTGAACACTGATGTGAACGCTGATGTGAACACTGATGTGAACACTGGTGTGAACACTGCTGTGAACACTGGTGTGAACACTGCTGTGAACACTGGTGTGAATGCGGATGTGACCACTGGTGTGAACACTGATGTGAACACTGAAGTGAACACTGATGTGAACACTGATGTGAACACTGATGTGAACACTGGTGTGAACACTGATGTGAACACTGGTGTGAACACTGGTGTGAACACTGGTGTGAACACTGATGTGAACGCTGATGTGAACACTTATATGATCACTGATGTGAACGCTGATGTGAACACTGATGCGAACACTGATGTGAACACTGATGTGAAAACTGGTGTGAACACTGATGTGAACACTGATGTGAACACTGATGTGAACACTGATGTGAACACTGATGTGAACACTGGTGTGAATACTGGTGTGAATGCGGATGTGACCACTGGTGTGAACACTGATGTGAACACTGAAGTGAACACTGATGTGAACACTGATGTGAACACTGGTGTGAACACCGATGTGAACACTGATGTGAGCACTTATGTGAACACTGATGTGAACGCTGATGCGAACACTGATGCGAACACTGATGTGAACACTGATGTGAACACTGGTGTGAACACTGATGTGAACACTGATGTGAACACTGATGTGAACACTGGTGTGAACACTGATGTGAACACTGGTGTAAACACTGGTGTGAACACTGGTGTGAATGCGGATGTGACCACTGGTGTGAACACTGATGTGAACACTGATGTGAACACTGATGTGGACACTGGTGTGAGCACTGATGTGAACACAGATGTGATCACAGGTGTGAAGAGTGATGCTGTGAACACTGATGTGAACACTGTGTGAACACTGATGGTGTGAACAATGATGTGGTGAGCAGTGATGGTGTGAACACTGGTGTGAACAGTGATGTGAACAGTAATGTGAACAGTGATGGTGTCAACAATAATTTGAACAGTACTGGTGTGAACAATGATGTAAACAGTGATGTCTGAACAAGGATGTGAACAGTGATGGCGTGAACAATGTGAACAGTGATGTTTGAACAATGATGTGAACAGTGATGTGTGAACAATGATGCGAACAGTGATGTGAACAGTGATGGTGTGAAATCGGCCTGACGACACTGGAGGACAAGAGGGTTAGATGGAGACATGATAACGACATACAAAATACTGCGTGGAATAGACAACGTGGACAGAGACAAGATGTTCCAGAGAGGGGACACAGAAACGAGGGGTCACTCTTGGAGGGTGAAGGCTCAGATGACCCACAGGGATATTAGGAAGCATTTCTTTAGTCATAGAGTGGTCAGGAAGTGGAACAGTCTGGCGAGCGATGTAGTAGAGACAGGAACCATACATAGCTTTAAGACGAGGTATGATAAATCTCATGGAGGAGGGAGAGAGAGGACCCAGTAGCGTTCAGTGAAGAGGTTGGGCCAGGAGCCGAGTCTCGACCCCTGCAACTACGATTAGGTGAATACAATTAGGTGAGTACACACACACACACACACACACACACACACACACACACACACACACACACACACACACACACACACAGTGGGCACCTGTGACGAGCGGGGTCCCACAGGGGTCGGTCCTAGGACCAGTGCATTTTTGGTATATGTGAACGACATGACGGAAGGGTTAGACTCAGAAGTGTCCCTGTTTGCAGATGATTGAAGTTAATGAGGAGAATTAAATCTGATGAGGACCAGCAGGACTTCAAAGAGACCTGGACAGACTGGACACCTGGTCCAGCAAATGGCTTCTCGAATTTAATCCTGCCAAATGCAAAGTCATGAAGATAGGGGAAGGGCACAGAAGACCACAGACAGAGTATAGGCTAGGTGGCCAAAGACTGCAAACCTCACTCAAGGAGAAAGATCTTGGGGTGAGTATAACACCGAGCATGTCTCCGGGAAGCACACATCAATCAGATAACTGCTGCAGCATATGGGCGCCTGGCAAACCTGAGAACAGCATTCCGACACCTTAGTAAGGAATCATTCAAGACACTGTACAAACCGTGTATGTCAGGGCCCATACTGGGGTATGCAGCACCTGTTTGGAACCCGCACTTGATAAAGCACGTCAAGAAACTAGAGAAAGTACAAAGGTTTGCAACAAGGTTAGTTCCAGAGCTAAGGGAATGTCCTATGAAGAAAGATTAAGGGAAATCGGCCTGACGACACTGGAGACAGGAGGGTCAGGGAGACATGATAACGACATATAAAATACTGCGTGGAATAGACAAGGTGGACAAGGACAGGATGTTCCAGGGAGGGGACACAGAAACAAGAGGCCACAATTGGAAGTTGAAGACACAAATGAGTCAGAGAGATAGTAGGAAGTATTTCTTCAGTCATAGAGTTGTAAGGCAGTGGAATAGCCTAGAAAATGACGTAGTGGAGGCAGGAACCATACACAGTTTTAAGACGAGGTTTGATAAAGCTCATGGAGCGGGGAGAGAGAGGGTCTAGTAGCAACCGGTGAAGAGGCGGGCCAGGAGCTAGGACTCGACCCCTGCAACCACAAATAGGTGAGTACAAATAGGTGAGTACACACACACACACACACACACACACACACACATACACACACACACATACACATACGCATACACATACACACACATACACATACACAAAAAAAAACACTCACATACATACATACACACATACATACATACATACATACACACATACACACAGACACATACGCACAGAAATAATGGGAAGACCAGAACGAGTCCTTGGTTCACCCAAAGGTATAGGAAGGCAAAAAGTAAGTGCCCTAGAGACTGGAGAAAGTTCAGAAGACAAAGGACCCAGGAAATTAAAGAGATTAGCCGAAGAGCCAGAAACGAATATGCATAAATAAGAAAGGAGGCTCGGCAACAAGACGAAAATGACATAGCATCGAAAGTTAAGTCTTACCCGAAGCTGTTGTATAGGCACATCAGGAGGAAAACAACAGTAAAGGACCAGGTAATCAGGCTAAGAAGAAAGGGGGGAGTTCACAAGAAATGACCAAGAGGTATATGAGGAGCTCAACATGAGATTTAATGAAGCATTTACAGTGGAAACAGGAAGGACTCCAGGATTTCAGAATAGATAGGTACAACAAGTGTTGGATGAAATACACACAACCGAGGGGGAGGTGAAGAAGCTGCTATATGAACTTCATGCCTCAAAGGTGGTGGGATCAGACATCTCTCTGTGGGTCCTTAGAGAGGAAGCAGAGATGCTTTGTGTGCCAATAACATAAATCTTCAACACATCTAATGAAAATGGGCAACTACCTTAGGTATGGAAGATGGCAAATTCAATCCCAGTTATTAAATAAGGAGACAGAGACGAGGCGTTAAGCTACAGACTTGTGTCACTGAACGTGTATAGTATGCAAAGTTATGGAGAAGATCATCAGGAGGAGAGTGGTAGAGCACCTGGAAAGACACAAGCTTATAAAAGACAACCAGCATAGTTTCAGGGATGGAAAATGCTTTATCACAAACCTACTTGAGTTTTATGACAAGGTAACAGAAGTAAGACACGAGAGAGAGAGAGAGAGAGAGGTGGATAGACTGCATTTTCTTGGACTGCAAGAAGGCCTTCGACACAGTTCCTCACAAGAGGTTAATGCAAAAGCTAGAGGATCAGGCACACATAACAGGAAAGGCACTGCAATGGATAAGAGAATACCTGACAGGGAGGCAACAACGAGTCATGGTACGTGACGAGGTATCAGAGTGGGCGCCTGTGACAAGCGGGATTTCACAGGGGTCAGTCCTAAGACCTGTGCTGTTTCTGGTATATGTAAATGACATAACGGAAGGAATAGACTCAGGCAGGAATACAAAGAGATCTGGACAGGTTACAAGCCTGGTCCAGCAGTTGGCTCCATGAATTTAACCCCGCCAAATGCAAAGTCATGAAGATCGGGGAAGAACAAAGAAGACCGCAGACACAGTATAGTCTAGGTGGCGAAAGACTGCACACCTCACTCAAGGAGAAAGATCTTGGGGTGAATATAATACCGAGCAAATCTCCTGAGGCGCAGATCAATCAGATAACTGCTGCAGCATACAGGACACGAGGGTGAGGGGAGACATGATAACAACATAGAAAATACTGCGAGGAATAGATAAGGTGGACAGAGACAGGATGTTCCAGAGATGGGACACAGAAACAAGGGGTCACAACTGAAAGTTAAAGACTTCTATGAGTCAAAGGGAAGTTAGGAAGTATTTCCTGGGTCATTGAGTTGTCAGGAAGTGGAATAGCCTAGAAAGTGACGTTGTGGAGGCAGAAACCATACTTAGTTTTAAGACGAGGTTTGATAAAGCTCATGGAGCAGAGAGACGACCTAGTAGCAATCAGTGAAGAGGCAGAGCCAGGAGCTATGAATCGACCCCAGCAACCACAAATAGGTGAGTACACACACACACACACACACACACACACACACACAACACACACACACACACACACACACACACACACACACTCACACACATACACACACACACACACACACACTCGTGGAGGAGTCGCGTGGTTTGAGCTCGTGTTTTGGTGGTAATTTCTGACTGTGCCATAAGGAATAGAGTGTGGGATATAGGCGTGTGCACGCATAAGAGTGCATATAATCACTGATGCCCCGAAAAAAGGAAATATAAGTGATCACAGAAAAGAAAACAAAGGAAATAGTGACTAAGTGTTTAGTGAGGGCCGGGGGAAGGAAGGTGAACGGTTGTGTCAGCCCTAAATAGTGTTGCCATAATAACGCAGTGGGGTATTTTGAAGAATAAGTGCGACTCAAGACCAGATGTATAGATGTGTCAGTAAATACAGTGAGTGAGTGAAAAAATTAGATGAGCTAGAGACTATAGTGCATACAGGAAGTTAGTGGAAAAAATTACCGAGAAGCATCAAGCATCTTCAACTACTGGGACAGGACAGACCCGCAACATTACTCCACTGCCAGCCGCAAGTAATATTCACCTAGTTTGAGTTGCATGGGGTCAATAGTACCTGTCTCTAGCTGGAATTGGGGGTCACTCTCCTCGAGGTATCAGAATTAGAATAAGCAGCATTTAATAGAATTTAGAGGTAGTGGCATACAGGCGAAGCCTAGTGTATTTATTTTTGAACGTAATTTTAAACATAACACAGTACAGTGGGAACCAAGAGATTGGGTACATATGCAATACATATGTAGTACATACGTGGGAAATAAGGACTGCTTACATAACCATATGCACACACACACACACATACTAGGTGAGAACAGGCTCTGCTGTTAGGCACTTGAATAGCTGTAGCAAGCACACACACACACACACACTAGGTGAGAACAGGCTCTGCTGTTAGGCACTTGAATAACTGTAGCATGCACACACACACACACACACACACACACACTAGGTGAGAACAGGCTCTGCTGTTAGGCACTTGAATAGCTGTAGCACACACACACACACACACACATACACACACACACACAACACACACACACACACACACACACACACACACACACACACACACACACACACACTAGGTGAGTACAGGATCTGCTGATTTGAATAGATGTAGCACACACACACACACATACAAACACACACACACATACACGTCAAGAAGTTAGAGAAAGTACAAAGGTTTGCAACAAGGCTAGTCCCAGAGCTCAAGGGAATGTCGTACGAGGAAAGGTTAAGGGAAATCAGACTGACGACACTGGAGGACAGAAGGGTCAGGGGAGACATGATAACGACATACAAGATACTGCAGGGAATAGACAAGGTGGACAGAGATAGGATGTTCCAGAGAGGAGACACAGGGACAAGGGGTCACAACTGGAAGCTGAAGACTCAGACGAGTCACAGGGACGTTAGGAAGTATTTCTTCAGTCATAGAGTTGTCAGCAAGTGGAATAGCCTAGCAAGTGAAGTAGTGGAGGCAGGAACCATACATAGTTTTAAGAAGAGGTATGACAAAGCTCAGGAAGCAGAGAGAGAGAGGACCCAGTAGCGATCAGTGAAGAGGCGGGGCCAGGAGCTGAGTCTCGACCCCTGCAACCACAATTAGGTGAGTACAATCAGGTGAGTACACACACTAGGTGAGTACAGTATCTACTGTTAGGCACTTGAATAGCTGTAGCACGCACACACATACACACATACACACACGCACACATGCACAGACACACACACACACACACACACACACACACACACACACACACACACACACACACACACACACACACACACACACACACACACACACACAGGAGCTAGGACTCGACCCCTGCAACCACAAATAGGTGAGTACACAGGAAGGGCACTGCAATGGATCAGAGAATACCTGACAGGGAGGCAACAACGAGTCATGGTACGTAATGATGTATCACAGTGGGCACCTGTGACGAGCGGGGTCCCACAGGGGTCGGTCCTAGGACCAGTGCTATTTTTGGTATATGTGAACGACATGATGGAAGGGTTAGACTCAGAAGTGTCCCTGTTTGCAGATGATGTGAAGTTAATGAGGAGAATTAAATCTGATGAGGACCAGGCAGGACTTCAAAGAGACCTGGACAGACTGGACACCTGGTCCAGCAAATGGCTTCTCGAATTTAATCCTGCCAAATGCAAAGTCATGAAGATAGGGGAAGGGCACAGAAGACCACAGACAGAGTATAGGCTAGGTGGCCAAAGACTGCAAACCTCACTCAAGGAGAAAGATCTTGGGGTGAGTATAACACCGAGCATGTCTCCGGAAGCACACATCAATCAGATAACTGCTGCAGCATATGGGCGCCTGGCAAACCTGAGAACAGCATTCTGATACCTTAGTAAGGAATCATTCAAGACACTGTACAACCGTGTATGTCAGGCCCATACTGGAGTATGCAGCACCTGTTTGGAACCCGCACTTGATAAAGCACGTCAAGAAACTAGAGAAAGTACAAAGGTTTGCAACAAGGTTAGTTCCAGAGCTAAGGGAATGTCCTATGAAGAAAGATTAAGGGAAATCGGCCTGACGACACTGGAGGACAGGAGGGTCAGGGGAGACATGATAACGACATAAAAATACTGCGTGGAATAGACAAGGTGGACAAGGACAGGATGTTCCAGGGAGGGGACACAGAAACAAGAGGCCACAATTGGAAGTTGAAGACACAAATGAGTCAGAGAGATAGTAGAAGTATTTCTTCAGTCATAGAGTTGTAAGGCAGGGGAATAGCCTAGAAAATGACGTAGTGGAGGCAGAACCATACACAGTTTTAAGACGAGGTTTTTATAAAGCTCATGGAGCGGGGAGAGAGAGGGCCTAGTAGCAACCGGTGAAGAGGCGGGGCCAGGGCTAGGACTCGACCCCTGCAACCACAAAAGGTGGTACAAATAGGTGAGTACACACATATACGGGATTTCACACCTTCCTGTGAAGTGACCCTCTAACCCTTCCTTATTACCCCCCCCCCCCCTCTCTCTCCCTCTCCTCCTCTCTCTTCCTCTCTTTTTTTTTTTTTTTTTTTTACACAGGGTTTGACACGGTTAAGGATCCCTAGCTTTATTTGACAAGCTATTTACAAGTTAAGATTCCTAACTTTATTGGCAAGCTAAGGGGCTTTTAAACCTACATCACTCGTTTGAAAGCATTTTTATTGTTATGAAACATACAAGTAGGAAACAGGAGAAGTTGGAGCCATCTGTGGCCAGAAATTTTCTTTTTGACAACTGACTTTATCTCGTTGACATCATTATCCTGTACGAATGTGTTCCATACTCGAGTCATCCCGGTATGTATATCTCAGATGGAGTGATGTTCTGGAGAAGGGTACAGCCAGAGTGAAGTTGCTGCTTTCTGCCCGTCTTGTGGCATAAAAGCTTGTTTCAACGCTGTCCCCGAATGGGTCCAAGTGTGGGATTTGACAATATTGGCCTTTTACATAACAGTTAAGGCCACCCACATCCCTCCTGTGTTGAAGGGTCTGCTGAAATACAGATCTATCCAGGATGGGTCCAGGGGAGAGATAGACGTCTTGCTCTGTTCTCTACTCTGTCAAGCAGTCGCAGTGAGAGGGGGGCAGGCAAACCAAGAAAGTGGAGATACTCAAGGTGCGAGCGTACTTAAAGCCTCGTACAGGATCTTGCAACCCCTACGTCAAGCAGATGGGAGATACGGCGAAGTGCTGTAACTTCCTGGCTGCCTTGTTTGCAAGATTTACAACATGGTTCTTCATGGTTAGTTTGGAGTCAAATTTCACCCCAAGGATATCAACTTCTTCTCCCGGTGCCAACATCCTCCCATTCATCCTTACTACTGCACCAGCATTACCATCATGGTGCCTAGAGACGATCACATTTGCGTTTTCTCAGGTGCAAATGTTACTTGCCATCTATTTTCCCCAAGCTGATATAGCTCTCAAAATGGTGATTGATGTAGCTTAGAGCAGCTGGCATTTCTTCTCTTGGATAAGTGAATGTCAGTGTACAGTCGTCTGCATATGCATGTGATTCTGGGATGAGATGAAGAAGGTCGTAGACATTCCATAATAATGGACCCAGCACGCTTCCTTGTGGAACACTTGCCCCAATAGGATGTCTTGCTGATTCCGTTCCATTGAGAACTACACTTAGAGATCTACCATGAAGATAATCACTGAGGAGACATAGCGTAGAGCCTGCAATTCCCAGTGCTTGAAGTTTTGCTAAGAGGCCCTGGTGCCACACCCGGTCGAAAGCACCAGCAATGTCCACTGCTACCACACAGCTGACTTTGGATTCATCCAGTGACTGGTGTCACTTAGTGGAAAGGGTTAACAACAGATCAGCAGCAGAGTAACCTTTCCTGAAGCCATATTGACGATCACAAAGTAGTGAGTGGTAGTCAAAAAACTCTGTCATTTGTCTTGAGATTATTCAATTCAATTCAATTCAAATTCAATTCAAAGTTTATTCTCTATAAGGATTACAATGCTGAGTTTACAGAAATTTGGTTATTGTTTGGTTTACATGTAGTAAAATTGTGATTACAGAGTGTACCACTAGAACGCTTAGCATGGCTAGGCATTTCGGGCGTACTTAGTTTTATTCTTAATTATAAAATATTACAATTTATGAGGTAAGTTGGTATTATGGCTAAGTGACTAAATACTAGTTTATGAGTTTAGCAATGTGAATGCTTTTGTTTTGGGCCCCAGTATAAAAGTTCAGTATTGGAGTATCACAGGATTCATTATTTAAGCTGAGATTAATATTTCTGTTTATGGTCAAATGAGGGGAGCGAGTGTAAGTGTGAACCACCGGGTGGTATTCGTGTAGTTAGTTGACGGGGTGTATCAGGGAGATGAGATGTTTTCTAATGGTAGTTTTGAAGGTGATGAATGTGTTTTTTTGCAGTTTTTAGAGTTCTCAGGTAGGGTATTCCAGATTTTAGGGCCTTTGACTACATTGAATTTTTATAAAGGTTTAGTCGGACACGGGGAATGTCGTAGAGATGTTTGGGGTTGGTGTTATGCCTGTGGGTTCTGTCACAACTATCAAGAAAGCGTTTTAGGTCAAGGTTGATATTAGAGTTTAAGGCCCTGTAGATATAGTTTGCACAGTAGTAAGTGTGGATGTACTGAACTGGGAGTAAGTTTAGATCTTTGAAGAGTGGGGGGTGTGCTGCCAGGATGGGATTAGTGATTATTCTTACTGCGCTTTTGTTCGGTTATATTGCTTTAGGTGTTTTGCTGCATTTGATCCCCAAGCACAAATAGCATAGGTGAGGTATGGATAAATAAGTGAGTGGTATAGTGTGAGAAGGGCATTTTGCGGCACGTAGATCGTATCTTGGAGAGGATCCCAAACCGTTTTGGATACTTTTTGGCTATATGCTGGATATGGGTGCTAAAATTCAGGTTGTTGTCAAGGTATAAGCCTAGGAATTTTCCCCATTATTTCTGGTAATTAGAGTGTTGTCAATCTTAATGTAATTTGTGCATCTCCTGCTCTGCTACCAAACATAATATAGTAAGTTTTGTCAGTTTTAAGCGTAAGTTTATTGGCTGTCATCCAAGTCGATATTTTAATCAGCTCCTCATTCACAATGGTGTTGGGGGTGGCAAGATTAGGGTGAGAGATGACATAATCGTGTCATCAGCAAGAGAATGGTTTCAGGTGTTGGGATACGTTTGGAAGGTCATTTATGTATATGAGGAAGAGCAGGGGACCAAGGACACTTCCCCGCGGAACTCCATATCAAGTGGCCGTGTTGCTGATGCTGTCTTTAATGGTGACGTACTGATACCTATTAGTAATGTAAGATTTGAAAAAAGCAAGCGCATGGCCTCTTATACCGTAGGGTCAAGTTTGTGGATAGGATTTGGTGGTTTACCCGTGTCAAAAGCTTTTCTTAGGTCAATAAAAATTCCCATGGATATTCCTTATTTCCCCAAAGCTGTGTAAAGCAGATCTAGCATTTTATGATTGCATCATTAGTGCTTTTATTTTTCCTGAATCCAAACTGGCAGGGGTTGAGTATGTTTTGAGCCATTATAAATGAATACAGTCTCTTGTACAACGAGTTTCTCAAAGATTTTGGATACAATGGTAAGTTAGATATTGGCCTATAGTTGTTTAAGTCTGTGGGGTCACCACCTTTATGTATTGGTGTAACCCTTGCCATCTTGAGGTGCTAGTCTCTATTGACTTGTTAAAAAGTAATGAAATAGCATACGAAAGGACATGGGCCGCTCGCTTGTACAGTAATGGTGGGACATGAGCAGATTCCCGAGTTATTTTTAAGTGACTTTATGATCCCAATGACTTCCGTGGGCTCAGTTGGTGCAAGATAGAAGGAATTAGGGAAATTTCCATCTAGGTAGTCCCCGGCATGGGCATTGGTATGTGGGATTTTACTGGCAAGATTAGATCCTATGTTTTAAGAAGAAGTCGTTTATCTTTTTAGCTGTGTCAGTGGGTGTAGTGGTGTTTCATTAGGTTTAGTTAGGACAATATTCTTGGTTTTTTCTCAGTTTGTGGTCCCTAGAATCTGAGAGAGTGTTTTCCAGGTCTTTTTTATATCTCCTCTAGTGTCTGTGAAAACTATGGAGTAGTATAGTTGTTTGGCTTTTTTTATTACTTTTGGTGAGAGCTGATGAATAGTGTTTAAGAGTATCTTTTTTTATTAAGCCCTGTCTATATTGCTTTTTCATATTGGTGTTTCTTGTCTATGGATTTCAGAATGGTGCGGGTTTGCCATGGGCAACCAAGCCGTTTGTTTGTGATCTGTTTTGTTTTTATAGGACAATGTTTGTTGTAAGTCTAAGTAATTTGTTAAGAAAGATGTCTGTCCAGTCAATCAATACCGTTGGCCTTGGGGGAATTCTGTAGGCCAATCAACAGTCTCTAGGTCAGCTGTGAACTTCCTTACTGAGGCCTCGTCATGGGTCTAAATGAGACTTTGTTGTATTCAAAATGGTGGTTTACTAATGTTTGTCAGGAGGAAGGTAGGGTAGTGGTCTGTAGTGCTATCTGTGATTATCCCTGATTTAAGGGGGGCTAGTATATTGGTCCATATGTGGTCTATTATGGTTGCACTTGTCTCAGTGAGCCTGGTTGGTTTAGTTATTGTTGGTATGAGAAGTGTGTTGTTCATATTGTTGATGAAATCAGTTACAGTCTCAAGGATCTTACCAAGGATTGACAGGAGTGACACTGGTCTGTAGTTGCTGATTTCTGCTCTGCTCTTCTTTTTGTGAACAGGGACTACATTTGCCTCTTTCCATAGAGAGGGCCATTTACACTGTACTAGGCAGTGCTGAAAGATGCGAGTTAGAGGTGCTGCTAGCTGGTCTCTCTCTCTCTCTCTCTCTCTCTCTCTCTCTCTCTCTTTCTCTCCCTCCCTTTCTCTCATCCTCCTCTCTTCTTCTCTCTCTTCTTTTCTCTCTTCCTCTCTTCATCTCTCTCTTCCTCTCCTCCTCTCACTCTTTGTCTCTCTCTTCCTCTTTATCTCTTCCTCTCTCTCTCTTCCTCTCTCTCTTCCTCTCTCTCTTCCTCTTCCTCTCTCTCTCTCCCTCTTCTCTCTCTCTTCCTCTCTCTCTCTTCTCTCTTTTCTCTCTCTCTCTTCCTCTCTTTCTCTCTCTCCTCCTCTCTCTCTCTCTCTCTCTCTCTCTCTCTCTCTCTCTCTCTCTCTCTCTCTCTCTCTCTCTCTCTCCTCTCTCTCTCTCTCTCTCTCTCTCTTCCCTTGTCAATCCCCCCTCTCTCTCTCTTACCTTTTCCCTCTTTCTCACTTTCTCTCTCTCTCCCCCTTTTCCCTTCTTTCTCCCTCTCTCCTTCTACCTCCCCCTTCTCTCTCCTCCCTCTCTCTCACTCTCTCCCCCTTTTTCTTTTTCTCTTTCTCTCTCTCTTTCACAAAAGAAATTAAAAAAAAAAATGGTTGGGACTCGCAGGAATCAGGGATCAGATGACAAAGGTACTGGTGGGGAGGAATGGATGGAGGAGCAGTGGAAAAGGATAGAGCAAGAATGGGAGAGAAAATTAGGAGAGCTTTCTGAAAAAATGGAGAAAGAGCTCTCTGTGAAATGGGAAAAGAGGTTGGAGAAGGAGACGAAGAATTGGGAGGCACAAGTCGAAACTGCAGTCGCCAGGGTAAAGGTCCTAGAATTTGAGGTAAACAGGCTGAAGCAAGTCTCAGGGGCAGTGACCAGAGAAGACACACCATACGAAGCTGAGAGGCTGAACAGGAAGGAAGGAGATATGAATTATGCTAAGGTCATATCAGCCTGCAAAGAAGGGCCAGGGAGTAGAAGGGAAGAGGAGATGGGTGCAAATGGAGAGGGAGATAGGTCGAATGCTAAGGTTCAACCATGCTACCAAGAGCCACTGGAAAAATCAAGGGAGAAAATGACCACATACAGACAGGAACCAGAGTCACAGAGGAAGAGGCAATGGGAGGAGGAAAGGGCAAAATCAGTGTTTATCCATGGGCTTCGGGAGAGAGAGGAAAGGACACACACTGAAAGACGGCAGGAAAAAAGAAAGGAGATTGAGAAAATCATCACGGAAATAGGGGGAGAAGACATGGACGAGATTGTAAATTTTCAGAGAATAGGGGGGTACTTGAAGGGGAGAAACCGACCGATCAAGCTGATTCTCAGGACAGAAACAGTGCGGAACAGGATCCTCCATGAGAAAGCATGGTTGAAAAGCTCGGAAGAGTACAAGAAGGTGTTCCTAGACAGAGACAGAACACAAACAGAGAGACAGCAGCTGAGGGAGAGGACAAAAAAGCGAAAGGAGCTATGAAAGGAACAAGGATGGGACCAGCAGAGGTCAGTCAGAGCAGAACAGAGCAGCAAGGGCAAGCACACACACAACTACCCTCAGAACCCCACAACCTATCACACCATCCCAACACACAATACAATCCATACCCACAGCTTCCACCCAACCCCCAACCATAGAATCCCACAGTATGCTACCAGGTCTCCCACCCCCACAGGCCCCCCAAACCACAGTGTTGGAAAGGAAACTGAAGGAATGGTACACAAACGCTGATGGAATAACAAACAAGTGGGAGGAGTGGCACGAAAGAGTCAAAGAGGCATCACCAGGCATCATAGCGATCACAGAAACCAAGCTTACAGGTATGATAACAGATGCCATCTTTCCAACGGGATACCAGATCCTGAGGAAAGACAGAAGGAACAGGGGGGGTGGAGGAGTGGCATTGCTGATCAAACACCGATGGAATTTTGATGAGCTGGAGAGGCGAGACAGCGGAGAAGAAAGTGATTGCATAGCGGGAACGCTTCACTCTGGAGGTCCCAAGGTGATAACTGCAGTGATGTATAACCCACCACAGAACAGCAGGAGGCCAAGGCAAGAGTATGACGAGAGCAAGAGTGATGGTTGACACACTGGCTACAGTGGCCAGAAGAGCTCATGCATGCAGGGCAAAGCTCCTGATCATGGGCCACTTTAACCACAAGGAGATCGAATGGGAGAACTTGGAGCCACATGGGGGCCAAGATACATGGAGAGCTAAGATGATGGAGGTGATACTGGAAAACTTCATGTACCAACACATAAGGGACACTACAAGAGAGAGAGGAGAGGATGAACCAGCAAGACTGGACTTAGTATTCGCCTTGAGTAGTGCAGATATCGAGGACATCACATATGAAAGACCCCTTGGGGCCAGCGATCATGTGGTTTTGAGCTTCGAATACACAGTAGAGCTACAAGTGGAGGGGGAAGCGGGAAGGCCAGGACAAATGAAACCAAACTACAGGAAAGGGGACTACACAGGAATGAGGAACTTCCTGAATGAGGTTCATTGGGACAGAGAACTGGCAGGGAAGCCAGTTAATGAGATGATGGAATATGTAGCAACAATGTGCAAGGAGGCCGAGGAGAGGTTTGTACCCAAGGGAAACAGGAATAATGAAAAGCCAGGATGAGCCCATGGTTCACCCAAAGATACAAGGAGGCAAAAACCAAGTGTGCCAGGGAATGGAAGAAATATAGAAGGCAAAGGACCCAGGAGAATAAGCAGAGCAGTCGTAGAGCCAGAAACGAATATGCAAAGATAAGAAGGGAGGCCCAACGTCAATATGAAAACGACATAGCAGCAAAAGCCAAATCTGACCCGAAGCTGTTATACAGCCACATCAGGAAGAAAACAACCGTCAAGGACCAGGTAATCAGGATAAGGAAGGAAGGAGGAGAGACAACAAGAAATGACCGTTAAGTATGTGAGGAACTCAACAAGAGATTCAAAGAAGTGTTCACATAGGAGACAGAAGGGGCTCCAGAAAGACAGAGAGGTGGGGTACACCACCATGTGCTGGACACAGTACACACAACCGAGGAAGAAGTGAAGAGGCTTCTGAGTGAGCTAGATACCCCAAAGGCAACGGGGCCAGATAACATCTCTCTATGGGTCCTGAGAGAGGGAGCAGAGGCGCTATGTGTACCCCTAACAACAATATTCAATACATCTATTGAAACCGGGAGATTGCCTGAGGCATGGAAGACAGCAAATGTAGTCCCAATCTTTAAAAAAGGAGACAGACATGAAGCATTAAACTACAGACCAGTGTCACTGACATGTATAGCATGCAGTCATGGAAAAGATTGTTAGGAGAAGAATGGTGGAACACCTAGAAAGGAATGATCTCATCACCAGCAGCCATCATGGTTTCAGAGACGGGAAATCCTGTGTCACAAACCTACGGGAGTTCTATGACATGGTGACAGCAGTAAGACAAGAGAGTGGGTGGGTGGATTGCATTTTCTTGGACTGCAAGAAGGCGTTTGACACAGTACCACACAAGAGATTAGTGCAAAAACTGGAGGACCAAGCAGGGATAACAGGGAAGGCACTGCAATGGATCAGGGAATACTTGTCAGGAAGACAGCAGCGAGTCATGGTACGTGGCGAGGTGTCAGAGTGGGCACCTGTGACCAGCGGGGTCCCACAGGGGTCAGTCCTAGGACCAGTGCTGTTTCTGGTATTTGCGAACGACATGACGGAAGGAATAAACTCCTAGGTGTCCCTGTTTGCAGATGACGTGAAGTTGATGAGAAGAATTCATTCGATCGAAGACCAGGCAGAACTACAAAGGGATCTGGATAGACTGCAGACCTGGTCCAGCAATTGGCTCCTGGAGTTCAATCCCACTAAGTGCAAAGTCATGAGGATTGGGGAAGGGCAAAGAAGACCGCAGACGGAGTACAGTCTAGGGGGCCAGAGACTACAAACATCACTCAAGGAAAAAGATCTTGGGGTGAGTATAACACCAGGCACATCTCCTGAAGTACACATCAACCAAATAACTGCTGCAGCATATGGGCGCCTAGCAAACCTCAGAACAGCATTCCGACATCTTAATAAGAAATCGTTCAGGACCCTGTACACCGTCTACGTTAGGCCCATATTGTAGTATGCGGCACCAGTTTGGAACCCACACCTAGCCAAACATGTAAAAATACTAGAGAAAGTGCAAAGGTTTGCAACAAGACTAGTCCCAGAGTTAAGAGGTATGTCCTATGAGGAGAGGTTAAGGGAAATCAACCTGACGACACTGAAGGACAGGAGAGATAGGGGGGACGTGATAACGACATACAAAATACTGAGAGGAATTGACAAGGTGGACAAAGACAGGATGTTCCAGAGATTGGACACAGTAACAAGGGGACACAGTTGGAAGTTGAAGACACAGATGAATCACAGGGATGTTAGGAAGTATTTCTTCAGCCACAGAGTAGTCAGAAAGTGGAATAGTTTGGGAAGCGATGTAGTGGAGGCAGGATCCATACATAGCTTTAAGCAGAGGTACGATAAAGCTCACGGTTCAGGGAGAGTGACCTAGTAGCGGCCAGTGAAGAGGCGGGGCCAGGAGCTTGGACTCGACCCTTGCAACCTAAACTAGGTGAGTACAACTACGTGAGTAAACACACACACACACACACACACAGACACATTATTTAATTATTGAACGTTTTTCCCAAGACTTTTACAGTTTAATAGAAAACTTAGGGAGAGTGTGGTAGTGAGTGTGGTAGTGAGTGTGGTAGTGAGTGTGGTAGTGAGTGTGGTAGAGAGTGTGGTAGTGAGTGTGGTAGTGAGTGTGGTAGTGAGTGTGGTAGTGAGTGTGGTAGTGAGTGTGGTAGTGAGTGTGGTAGTGAGTGTGGTAGTGAGTGTGGTAGTGAGTGTGGTAGTGAGGGTGGTAGTGAGTGTGGTAGGGAGTGTGGTAGTGAGTGTGGTAGTGAGTGTGGTAGTGAGTGTGGTAGTGAGTGTGGTAGTGAGTGTGGTAGTGAGTGTGGTAGAGAGTGTGGTAGAGAGTGTGGTAGAGAGTGTGGTACAGATTGTGGTAGTGAGTGTGGTAGTGAGTGTGGTAGTGAGTGTGGTAGTGAGTGTGGTAGTGAGTGTGGTAGAGAGTGTGGTAGAGAGTGTGGTAGAGAGTGTGGTACAGAGTGTGGTAGTGAGTGTGGTAGTGAGTGTGGTAGTGAGTGTGGTAGTGAGTGTGGTAGTAGAGTGTGGTACAGAGTGTGGTAGTGAGTGTGGTAGTGATGTGTGGTAGTGAGTGTGGTAGAGAGTGTGGTAGTGAGTGTGGTAGTGAGTGTGGTAGTGAGTGTGGTAGTGAGTGTGGTAGTGAGTTGTGGTAGTGAGTGTGGTAGTGTAGTGTGGTAGAGAGTGTGGTAGTGAGTGTGTAGTAAGAGTGTGGTAGTGAGTGTGGTAGTGAGTGTGGTAGTGAGTGTGGTAGAGTGGAGTGTGGTAGTGAGTGTGGTAGTAGAGTGTGGTAGTGAGTGTGGTAGTGAGTGTGGTAGTGAGTGTGGTAGTGAGTGTGGTAGTGAGTGTGGTAGTGAGTGTGGTAGATGAGTGTGGGTAGTGAGTGTGGTAGTGAGTGTGGTAGTGAGTGTGGTAGTGAGTGTGGTAGTGAGTGTGGTAGTGAGTGTGGTAGTGAGTGTGGTAGTGAGTGTGGTAGTGAGAGTGGTAGTGAGTGTGGTAGTGAGTGTTGTAGTGAGTGTGGTAGTGATGAGTGGTAGTGAGTGTGGTAGTGAGTGTAGTAGTGAGTGTGGTAGTTAGTGTGGTTTTGGTGTAGGTAGTGAGTGTGTAGAGAGTGTGGTAGTGGAGTGGTAGTAGTGTGGTAGTGGAGTGTGGTAGTGAGTGTGGTAGTGAGTGTGGTAGTGAGATGTGTAGTGAGTGTGGTAGTGAGTGTAGTAGGAGTGTGGTAGTTAGTTGTGGTAGTGATGTTGTAGTGAGTGGGTAGTGAGTGTGGTAATGAGTGTGGTAGTGAGTGTGGTAGTGATGGTAGTGAGTGTGGTAGTGAGTGTGGTAGTGAGTGTGGTATTGAGTGTCGTAGTGGAGTGTGTAGTGAGTGTGGTAGAGAGTGTGAGAGTAAGTGTGGTAGTGGGTGTGGTAGTGAGTGTGGTAATGAGTGTGGTAATGAGTGTGGTATGGGTGATGGTAGTGGATGTGGTAGTGAGCGTGGTAATGAGTGTGGTAATGAGTGTGGTAGTGGGTGTGGTAGTGGATGTGGTAGTGGGTGTGGTAGTGAGTGCTGGTAATGATTGTGGTAGTGGGTGTGGTAGTGGATGTGGTAGTGAGTGTGGTAATGAGTGTGTAATGAGTGTGGTATTGGGTGTGGTAGTGATGTGGTAGTGACTGTGGTAATGAGTGTGGTAA
>NC_069435.1:16131274-16154082 GCF_026875155.1 Cherax quadricarinatus | reverse complement strand
TTTTTTCCGGGGGACGTCTGGGTGTTATACACACCAAAAAAATCTTTTCCCCCTTGAGCGGGGTTTTTGCAGCTTTGTGTGTGGTGGTGTGTGTGTGTGTTTTTGGGGTGTGTTGTGTGTGTGGGGGGTGTGTGTGGTTGTTGGTGGTGGGGGGTGTTTTGTGTGCACTCATCTAATTGGGTTTTGCAGAGGCCCGATTTCCGCTCCTGGGTGTGGGTGTGTGTGTGGGGGGTGTGTGTGTGTGGTGTGTGTGTGGGGGTGAGTGTGTCTGTCTTTTGTGTGTGTGTTTGTGTTGTTTTTTGGTTTGTGTTTTTAACCATTTACTTCACACATTCGTAGTTCAGGGAGCCCGAGTTCACCCTTTGGTCTCCCCCTCTCCCCCCTTCCCGTATTTCTTTTTCCCTGTTGTTTGGAGTTTCTTTCACACATTTTCTTAAAAACTGCGCAGACCCCTCGCAATTTCTCCAATTTTTTGATTTTAAATTTCAGAGGGACCATGATCGCTGCCACTCCAAAGACCGACGTAAGTCGTAAAAAGGTTGGATTCTTTAAACTACTCTCAATTGTGAATGAGATTCAGAAAAAGAATTCGTTGATTTTCCCCCGGGGTATATTTTCGCAGTATGCTCATCGCGGGACTTCTCCTTAAAATTTTGAGGCTTGCGGCCTTTGGGGCTACCCCACCCTTACTAAATTTTTGGTCCTTATTTTTTCCTTTTTTAAATCAATTTTCCCAGTACCTTGTATTTGCGGGGTTTGAATTCATGACCATTCCCCCCCCTTCAGTTTTTTGTCCCGACCTTTCATACATTTCCCTTGTCCTCATCAATTTTTTTATTTCCATTTTGTTTTTTATTTTGCCATCAGGCCAAATAAAGGACACCTATGACCTACACTCTGGTAATAATCATTCACATATTCCAGAAACCAATACTGTCCCAACAGTTGATAACTTTGAGTTCCATTTGTTGCCCATTACGACAACTGTTTCTCGGATAAGCCACCATTTCCCTACCAAAGGTAGCTCGTTTTTTTATCCCCCGTAGAACATTCCCTGTAATCCCTCCCCTTCTGCCTCCTTAATTTTTTTCACCACATTTCCCTTCTGAGGATATTGAACATTCAGTTAACCTCCTCGCAGTTTTCAGGAAAGAGCGTCCCCACCCATCCCCTTTCCACGCTCCCTCTCCTAGCTCACCTTCTTTGTTGTCCACAGAAACCCCAACCAATATTTTTGATACATGAAATTTGCATCCCTCTGCTCCATGGCGGGGGTTAATGTTGACGACACTAAACCCTTCTCCTATGTTCCAAACACTTTTCGCTTATTAAACTTTCTCAATTGCCCCTTACAATATTATGGTTAACAATGGAACGCAGTTTCTTGTCTCTTTTTCCTCTCCGTAAAAAGTGAAATGACAAACCGTTTTCCCCCTTCCAGACCCTTCGTGTAACTGTCTCGTTTTTTCCCAGATGACTTAAATATAGCTTAGTGATTTTCCAACAGTGGTGTGGTAATCCTGATTTAGGTACAATTAATGACTGAGTGTTGTGGGTAACACCTGGGCCCTTAAATTGTTCACAGTAACCTTGCAGTGTGGTGGAACTGACCCTGTGGGAGGTCATCCAATGAACTGGTACCTAAGTACTACTACCACCAGTGTCATATCCAGCTGTCTCGGAGAGGCATCACTGTTGTTTACGTATCATCCAATTATTGTTTATTGTTCCTGCCTGGTGATGCTGCGCCTCGAAGTAAAATGAAAAGTTTTAATTTAAAGTCAACGTGAGAGTTTCATATACCAGAAGTTCGTGTCCCCTCAGAGTGGGTGTGTGTTGAGTGTGTGGTTGTTTGGTGTGTGTGGTGTTGTTGTTGTGTTGTGTGTTTGGTGTGTGGGATGTGTTGGGTGGTGTGTGGTGGTCCGCACTATTTGACTCTCCTAAATTTTGTGGGTGCAGGGGCGATCCCATAGCACCCCTGGTCCCGCCCCCTCTTTCATGATTGCTAAACGAGGTCCTCTCTCTCACTGCTTCCTTGAGCCTATTACAGACCTCGCCCTAAAACTTGTAAGGGGTTCCCGCCTCCAACTACTTCACTTTCTTAGGCAATTCCACGCCTGAACACCTAATGCACTGAAAAAGGAAATCCTGTTCCCTAACATCCCTTGATTCATCCTGAAAGTCGTCAACTGCCCCAAAGTTGACCTCTTTGGTCCCAGGGGCCCCCCCCTTCCTCCTGGAACATCCCTCTTTTTGTCCACCCGCAATTCCGCCGCTATAATTTTAAATAAGTTTCGTATATCATGTATCACCCTGACCCCTCCCTGTTCCTCCCATGGTCCGTCAGGCCCGATTGCCCTCATCGTTTCTTTTTCGTAGGACAATCCCCCGTACTCTGGGGACTAGTCAACCTTGGTTGCAAACCTATATGCACTTTTCCTCCTAATTTTCTTGACGTTGCCTTGACTAGTGTTGGATTTCCAAACCTGTTGGCTTGCATACTCCATATGGCCTGAAAACGTAAAAAAGGTAAAATTTCAGAATTCTTAAACGAATTCCCTGACTGAGGTATCGGAAACGCCTAATCCCGTAAGGTTTGCCAGACCCGTTATGCCGGGCAACATTAGCTTATTGATTGTGCGCCTCAGAATTATCCGGGTTTAAGCTCACACCCCAGAAATCTTTTTCTTTGAGTAGTTTGCAAGTCTTTGGGGCCATCCTAAAACTATATTGTGTCCCCCTGCGGTCTTTCTTTTGCCCCCTTTCCCCTTTTCTGCAAAATGACTTTTTGCATTGTTTGTGTGTGTTGTGGTCTGGTTGTTTGGGGTGTGTGTGTGATGTGGTGTGTGTGTAGGGGTGTGTGTGTGGGTTGGGTGTGTTTGTGTTTTTGGTGTGTATGTGTGTGTGTGTGTGTGTTTTTGTGTATCTTTTAAATTGGATTTGAAGTCCTCACTCCCGGGTCCAATGCTTTCATGTTTTCAATGAGGATTTAAAAGATAATCATAACCATTATTTTAAAGGGGGTGGAAGGAAAGCCAGCCCGAAAAAGCCCCTGTCCAGATGACCAAAAGCCAGCGGCAGGGTCATTCTGGAACCAGACAGCGTCCCCCAGGAAAACATCTTATCCTGTTTACCTGACAATTTAACCTTAACTAACCTAACCTAACCGAAACCCTAAACCTAACCCTAACCAAGCCAACCTAAACCTTAACCTACCTAACCTAAACCTACCCAAACTAACCTAACCTAAACCCTAACCTAACCTACCAAGCCTAACTTAACTAACCTAACCAGCCTAACCTAACCCTAAACCCTAACCTAACCTAAACCTAAACCTACCCGAAACCCTAAACCAAACCTAACCTAACCTAACCTAGCCCTAACATAAACCCCTAACCTAACCTAAACCCTAACCTAACCAGCCTAAACCTAACCTAAACCTAACCTAAACCTAGAACCTAGCTAAACCTATCCTAACACTAACCTAACCTAACCTACCTAACAAACCAAACCTAACAAGCCTAACCAAACCTAAACCCAAACTAACCTAACCTAGGCCCTTAACCTAGCCTACCCTAACCTAACCCTAACCTAACCCTAACCTAACCTACCTTAACCTTTAACCTAGCCCTAACCTAGTCCTAACCGAACCCTAACCTAACCTAACCTACCTAACCTAACCTAACCCTAAACTAGCCTAACCTTACCCCTAAACCTAGCCCTAACCTAACCTAACCTAACCCTAACCTAACCTAACCTAGCCAACCCTAACCTAACCTAACCGAACCCCTAACCCAAAACCTAACCTACCTTAATCCTAGCCTAACCGAACCTAACCTAAACTAACCTAACCCTAAAACCTAACCTAACCCTAACCCTAACCTCACCTAAGCCCCTAACCTAACCATCCAACCTAACCTAACCTTAACCTAGCCCTAACCAAACCTTAACCAACCTAACCTAACCTACCTAAACCCTACCTACCCCTAACCCTTAAAACCTAACCCGAACCCTAACCTAACCTAAACCTATCCTAACCAGCCCTAACCTATCCTAACCTAACCTTAACCTAAACCCTAAACCGCAACCTAACAAACCTAACCTACCTAGCCTAACCTAACCCTAAACGCTAGCCTAAACCCTAACCTAACCTAACGCTAACCTAACCTAACCCTAGCCCTTAACCTACCCTAACCTATCCTAACCCTAAACCCTAAACCTAACCTTAACCTAACCAAGCCACCTAACCTAACCTAAACCTAACCGAAACCAAACAAACCGACCCTACCCTAACCTTAACCTAACCTTGCCCCGAACCTAACCCTAACCTAAACTAACCTAACCTAAACCTTAATCCTACCGAATACCTAACCGAACCTTAAACCAACCGAACCTACCCTAAACCTAACCTAACCTAGACCTAGCCAACCTAACCTAACCGACCTAAACCCTACCTAAACACTAACCCTAACCTATCCCTTACCTAACCGAAGCTAACCTAACCTAACCTAACCTAACCTAACCTAACCTAACCTAACCTAAAACCAAACCCTAGCCTAACCTAACCCTAACCAACCCCTAACCAAACCTAACCTAGCCCCTAACCTAACCTAACCGAATCTTAACCTAACCTAACCTAACCTAACCTAACCTAGCCCCTAACCTAACTAAAACCCCCCCCCGTTAAAAAAAAAAAAACCCAAACCTAACCGAACTACCCTAGCCGAAAACTAACCTAACCTAAAACCCTAACCTATGCCCTAACCTTAACCTAACCTAGCCTAACCTATCCTAACCTAACCTACCCACCTACCAACCTAACCTAACCTAACCCTAACCTAACCGGTTCAAGTTTAAAAGTGTTTCGCCTTCAACTCTTCCCTTTGGTATCTTTTTTTTTATGAAAAGTTTTCGCCTACACATTGGGCGTCTTCAGTCAAATGCATAACAACCGCTGTAAGCTTTGAAAATAAGATGAAATGGAATCAGCCATCACCTTGGAGACATAATTTTTTGAAGGGGTCCAGCCACTCCCACCTGGGGAGGGTGAGGGGGATATAGAAGGTTTTTTAGGGGTGAGGGGTAAGAGAAAGGGGTGAAAGGTAGAGGAGTAAGGGTGAAGGGAGAAGAGTGATTGTGAGGGAGAAGGGTGAAAGGAAAGGTGAGGGGAGGAAAGGGGATAGGGAATGGAGATGATGGAGAAGGGTGAAGGGGTGAAGGAGAGGGTAAGGGTGAGGGAGAAAGAGTTAAGGGGGGGGTTTTTTGGGGGAAAAAGGTGGTGGAGAAGGGTTGAAGGGGGGAAGTGTGAGGGGAAGGAGGGAAGGGAGAGGGTTTGAGGAGAAAGGGGTGAGGGGAGAAATTGTAGAAAGAAAAAGGGGGGGGGTTTAGTTTTTTTTGGAAAGGGGAAAAATAAGAAAAAAAAGGGGGAACAAAAAAAAAAATGGGAAAGGGGGGGGGGATGAAGGTGGGGAAGGAATGAGGGGGTGAAGGGAAGGGGTGAAGGGTGGGGGTTGGGGGGGGGGGGGGGGGAGGGTTAAGGTGAGGGGTATGGGTGAGGGGGGGAAGGGTGGAGGGGTGAGGTGAGGGGGTTGAAGGGGGGTGAGGGGGTTGAGGGTGAGGGGTTGGAAGGGTGAAGGGGGGTTGAAGGGTTGGAGGGGGGTGCAGGGTGAGTGGTGACGGGTGGGGTGGGAAGGGTTGAGGGGTGAATAGGTGATAGGTAAACACTCAATATCCTTCCAGTGTTTTTTTTTTTTTTTCCCTTCCTAAACAATTTTTTGCGCCTCACGTTGTTTCAATTATTTATCTCGAAAATTTTGAAACTGTTCCATCCCCCTGCCCCCCCCTTCCCCGTTCCTCCCCCCTCTCTCCTTCCATTCCCTACCTGCCTTTTCACCCTTTTTTTTTTTCCCATATGCCATACCCCCCACCGTCAACCTAACCCCCTGGCCTTGCCACAACCCCTACCTTTTCCCCTCAACTCTACCCTTCCCTCTTCCTCTCATCGTTCCCACTCCCCTCTTCTCCCTCCCTTCATCAGACTTCGCCAAGCTAGGCAGTAAAAATAGATACTTGTGTTTTTTTTTTAGCAGAACTTTTGGTCCGCATTCCGTTGGGATAAAATGTGTCTAGGAAAACTCTATTTCACCCTGCGGAAATGTCCCATGTCCCAAGTAAAAAAAAGTATTTTCACTCCTGCGGGAAACGTAAATACACTTTTTGCAGATAACAAATTTTTTTCCCCCCCCCCCAAAGGCCCCCCCCCCCCCCTGGGGGGCCCCGTTTTTTTGGGGAAAAATTTTGGGGGTACCCCCCCCCCCCCCCCATTTCCGGTGGTAAAAGAAAAACCCTCCAGTCTTTGCCTAATAATTTGTTCATAACCTGTGAAAGAACTCTCTCCAGGTTTTGCCTGGAAATATAAAAAACCTTGGGGTAAAGAAAAACACTTTTAGGTTACTGAAAGTCCCATAACCCTAGTAATAAAACACGCCAGGTTTGGCTGGAATATGTCAATAACCTGTGTAAAAAAACACTCTAGGTTTGCGGGAATGTCTAACCTAAGTAAAAAAAAACACTTAGGTTTGCTGGAAGGGTCATAACCTAAGTAAGAAAACACTCTAGGTTTACTGGAATGTCATAACCTAAGTAAGAAAACACTCCAGGTTTGCTGGAATGTCATAACCTGTGTAAGAAAACACTCTAGGTTTACTGGAATGTCATAACCTAAGTAAGAAAACACTCTAGGTTTGCTGGAATGTCATAACCTGTGTAAGAAAACACTCTAGGTTTGCTGGAATGTCATAACCTAAGTAAGAAAACACTCCAGGTTTGCTGGAATGTCATAACCTGTGTATGACAGCACTCTGGTTGTGTAAGTAACTCCAGAACCTGCTGGAAATATTACAGTGTTGTGTAAGACGTATCCTATTAAGAAAATTCCTCTCCCTCACCTCTTTCCCCTAACTTCCAGTCCTCTGTCCTTCCTGTCTCTACCCTGTCTCTACCCTGCCTCTACCCTGCCTCTACCCTGCCTCTACCCTGCCTCTACCCTGCCTCTACCCTGCCCACTCCTCCTATGTTGGGGACAGTATAACTTTTATCAAGGTCTTTTCATATTTTTTACTTTTTATTTGCATTGTGTCTATATATGGCTGTTTTTGTTCTTCTTTGCTTTTGTTAACTTTCGCTTTTCACATGTTGCTGTTCTTGTTAAAAATTCTTTTGATTTGTAGATGGCTTTGTTTGTAGGGCGTTTCTCCTTTTGTTTGGGCGGTGGTGTCTGCGCTTTTGTTTAGATGGATCTCGTGTTTTTTTGCTTAAATGGAGTACGTGATTTTGTTTGGACGGTGTCTGTTTTTGTTTGGAAGGTGTCCGTGTTTTCGTTTGGAAGGTGTCCGTGCTTTTGTTTGGAAGGTTTCCGTATTTTTGTGTGGATGGCGTCCGTGCTTTTTGCTTGGACAGTGTCCGTGTTTTTGTTTGATCAGTGTCCTTGATTTTGTTTGGACAGTGTTCGTGCTTATGTTTGTATGGCATTTGTGCCTACAAAAACGCTGTTGTTGGTGTAACGTTCTTTTTTTGTTGGTATTTAGATAGCTGTTGTTTCAATTTTTGGCACTGCGCCTCTTCCACCATTTTCCCCCCTCCCCCCCCCTCTCTCTCTCTCTCTTTTTAATGTTCAGGTTGTTCATAAATGAAGGCTACTGTTCTCCAAATTGTCCGGGGCTCGTGCCGAATAGGCAGAACTTGCGATCTTGGCTTAAATAGCAACGCTCATCTTGCCATATAGGACAAGCGAAAATTTGTGTATGAAATAATTTCGCCAAAATCATTCTGAACCTAACGAAAAAAATATATTTCACTGTGTTTGTTTAGTATTAAATTATTGTAAACAAATCTAAAATATATTTAGTTAGGTTAGGCTAAAATAAATTGTTCTTGTTATAATAAGGTTAGGTAAGTTTTCTAAGATTCTTTTGGTGAAAAATTAAAATTTTTACATTATCATTAATGAAAAAAAATGTATCTTTAAACGTATAAGAGAAAATTTTAGAAAGGACTTAATTTTAAATGAGTTTCTTGCTAACTGACCAGTTTTACATATTCGGCACACAATATATATATATTATATATATATAATTTTATATATATATTTTATATATTTAATATAAAATATAATAAAATAGTTCAAAAATAACTGATTTATTTATATGAGTAACGAGAATAAATGACTATATTCTTTAATTATAAAGGATTGATCCTCAACTCTGCCACCCATTTCAATCCTCAGTTCTTGAATCAGTGCCATAATAAAAGGATGTAAGTATTTCCAGTAGGAGGAGCGCCACTATGGTCATTAACCTCGCGCTGTCATTATCATTAAGAGTCACCATTTTGGCTGTTACTATTGCTATAATGACTCTCCTACCTCAGGTACCCTCATTATCTTCTAACTCAGCATTACACACATCACATAACACATTGTATCTTTCTCTCTCTCTCTCTTCACACTCAGTCTCTCATCTCAGTTCTCTCGCCTCTCTCTCACTCTCTGTCGCTCTCTCTCTCTCTGTCTCTCTCCTCCACACTCTATCTCCTCTCATCCTCTCTTCTCTCTCTCTCTCTCTCTCTCTCTCTTCCTCCTCTCTCTCTTCCTCTCTCTCTCTCTCTCTGTCTGTCCTCTCCTCCGTCTCTCTCTTCTCCTTTTTTTTTTTTTTTTTTTTTTTTTTTTTTTTTTTTTTTTTTTTTTTTTTTTTTTTTTTTTTACAGCAATGGTTTGACTAGGTTCAGGATCCCTAGCTTTATTGACAAGCTATTTACAGGTTAAGGATTCCTAACTTTATTGACAATCTAAGAGCTGTTACTACATCCGCTCATTGAAAGCATTTTTATTGTTATGAGACTACAGTAGGGAACAGGATAAGTTGGAGCCATCCCGTGGGCCAGCATTTTCATTTGATCAACTGACGATATCTCGTTGACATCATTATGCTGAACGAATGTTTTCCATACTCGAGTCATCCTGGGTATGTATGATCTCAGATGGAGTGATGATCGGAGAAGGGTACCGCCGAGTGAAGTTGCTGCTTTCTGCCCGTCTTGTGGCATAAAAACTGTTTCGCGCTGTCCGCCGAAGTGATCCAGTGTGTGGTTTATTGACAATATTGGCCTTGTACATAACAGTAAGGCCACCACAACCCTCCTATGTTTAAGTCTCTGCTGAAAATGACAGATTCCATCCAGGAAGGGTCCATGCGAGAGATGAGACGTCTCTCTCTCTCTCTTCTCTCCTCTCCTCTCTCTCCTCTCTCCTCCTTTTTTTTTTTATTGTTTTTTTTTTTTTTTTTTACACAGGTTTGACAAGGGTTCAGATCCCTAGCTTTATTTGACCGCTATTGAACCAGGTTAAGGATTCCTAACTATTTATTGGCAAGCTAAGAGCTGTTACCTACATCAGCTCATTTGAAAGCATTTTTGTTATGAGTAACATACAATAGGGTACAGGATGAAGTTTGGAGCCATCGGTGGGCCAGCATTTCATTTGAATCAACTACGTTATCTCGTTGACATCATTAAGCTGTACGAATGTGTTCCTTACTCGATTCAACTGGGTAGTATGATTCTCAGATGGAGAGATGTTCTGGAGAAGGTACAGCCAGATGAAGTTCTGCTTTCCGCCCGTCTTGTGGCATAAAAGCTTGTTTTCACGCTGTCCACGAAGTGGATCCAAGTGTGGTATTTTGACATATTTGCCTTGTAACATAACAGTAAGCAGCCACCCATCAATCCCTCCTATGTTGAACGGCTCTGCTGGAAATGACAGATCTAATCCAGGATGGGTCCCGAGGCGAGAGATGAGACGTCTTGCTCTGTTCTCTACTTACACCTGTCAGCAGTCCGCAGATGAGAGGTGGGGCAGGCAAACCTAGAAAGTGGAGCAACTCAAGGTGTGAGCGTACTTGTGCCTCGTACAGGATCTTGCAACCTACCCCTACTGTCAAGCAGATGCAGATACGGCGAATGCTGTAAGCTTCCTGGCTGCCTTGTTCGCAAGTTTACACATGTTCTTCTGGTTTAGTTTTTGGTGTCAAATTTCACCCCAAGGATATCAACTCTTCTCCAGGTGCCAACATCGTCCCATTCATCCCTTACTACTTGCGCCAGCATTCCCATCATGGTGTCTAGAGACGAACATCATTTGCGTTTGTTCAGGTGCAAATGTTACTTGCCATCTATTTCCCCAAGCAGAATAGCTCTCAGCTGGTGATTTGATGTAGCTTAGAGCACTGGCATCTTCTTCTCTTCTGGATAAGTGAATGTCATTGTACAGTCGTACCTGTCATAAGCATGTGATTCTGGGATTAGATGAAGAAGGGTCGTTGAAGTATACATTTCCATAAAACATGGAACCCACACACTTCCTTGGTGGAACGCTTGCACCAATAGACAGCCTTGCTGATTCCGTTCCATTGAGGACTAACACTTAGAGAACATCCATGAAGGTAATCACTGAGGAGACCATAAGCGATAGAGCCTGCAATTCCCAGTGCTTGAAGTTATTGCTAAGAGGCCCTGGTGCCACACCCGGTCGATAGCGCCAGCTTTCTCTCTCTCTCTCTCTCTTCTCTCTTTCTCACTCTCGCTCTCTCTCTCCTCTCTCTCTCTCCCACTCTCTCTCTCCCTCCTCTCCTCTCTCCTTCTCAGTCTTATCGTCTCATCTCCTCTCTCTATCTCTCTCTCTCTCTCTCTCCTCTCTATCTCTCACATCTGTCCCTCTCTGTCTGTCTCTTCTCTCTCTCTCACCTCTCTCTCCTCTCTAATCTCTCACTCTTCTCTCACTCTCTCTCTCTCTCTCATCTCTCTCATAGATCTCTCTCTCTCCTCGTTTCCCACTCTCTCTCTCTCTCTCTCTCTCACCTCTCTCTCTCTCACTCTCTCCCTCTCTCTCTCTTCCTCCTCTCTCTGTCTCTCTCTCTCTCCCTCTCTCTCTCTCTTTATTTTTTTTTTTTTTTTTTCTACACAGGGTTTGACAAGGTTAAGGATCCCTAGCTTTATTGACAGCTATATTACTGGTTAAGGAATTCCTAACTTTATTGTCAAGCTAAGAGCTGTTTACCTACATCAGCCTCATTTGAAAGCATTTTTATTGTTATGAGACATACAAGTACGGGACAGGAAGAAGTTGGTGCCATCTTGGGGCCACATTTTTCTTTTGATCACTGACTTTATCTCGTTGATATCATTATGCCAGTACGATGTTTCCATACTCGAGTCTTCCTTGGTATGAATGATCTCAGATGGAGTGATGTGTCTGAGAAGGTACAGCCAGAGTGAAGTTGCAGCTTTCCTGTCCCCGTCTTGGTGCATAAAAGGCTTTTTTTCACACGCTGTCCTCGAAGTGGATCCAAGTGAGGAATTTTGACAAATATTGGCCTGTACCATAACAGTATAGGCCACCCACATCCCCCGATGTTGAAGGCTCTGCTGAAATGACAGATCTATCCAGGATGGGTCCAGGGCGAGATAATAGAGCTTCCTTGCTCTGTTCTCTACTCTGTCCTGCCAGACGCCAGATGAGAGGGGGGCAGGCAAACCAAGGAAAATGGAGCATACTCAAGGTGTGAGCGTACTTTGAGCCACGTACAGATCTTGCAACCCCTACTGCAAGCAGAAGTTGCGAGATAACGGCGAAGTGCTGTAAGCTTCCTGCTGGCCATGTTTGCAAGATTTACAACAGGTTCTTGTTCTTCATTGTTAGTTTGGAGTCAAATTTCATTCACCCTCAAGATTTATCAACTTCTTCCTCCAGGTGCCAACATCCTCCCATTCACCCTTACTACGCGCCAGCATTAACATCATGGTACCAAGAGAACATCATCATTTGCGTTTACTCAGGTGCAAATGTTACTTTGCCATCTATTTCCCCAAGCTGATATAGCTCTCAGCTGTGACTGATGTAGCTTAGAGCAGCTGGCAATTATCTCTCCTCTTGGAGAAGTGAATGTCAGTGTACAGTCGTCCTGCATATGCCAAGTGATTCTGGATGAGATGAAGAAGGTCGTTGAAGTAGACAGTCCCATAACAAGTGGACCCAGCAACTTTCTTTGTGGAGAACGCTTGCCCCAATAATGCCTTGCTGATCCGTATCCATTGAGGACCACACTAGAATCACCATGAAGGTAATCACTGAGGAGACATAGCGTAGAGCCTGCAATTCCCAGTGCATGAAGTTTGCTAAGAGGCCCTGGTGCCACACCCGGTCCGAAAAGCGCCACAATGTCCAGTGCAACCACACAGCTGACTTTGGATTCATCCAGTGACTGGTGCCACATAGTGGAGAGTTTTAGGGAACAGATCACAGCAGTGTAACCTTCCTAACCATCTTGACGATCACAAGTAGGAGTGGTATCCAAAAAAATCTGTCATTTGTCCTTCGATATAAAATTCGAGATAATGTTTCAAGATCTTACCATGAAATTGACAGGAGTGACACTGGTCCCTGAGTTGCCTGATTCAGCTTCTGCTCATTCTTTATGAGAACAGGACTCTTTGCCTCTTTCCTGGAGAGGGCCATTTACACTGTACTAGGCCAGTGAGAGCAGATTGCGAGTTAAGAGGTGCAGCTAGCAGGTGCGCACATCTTCTCAAAACAATCCTTGGGCTCACTTGTCTGGGGCCCCACAGCCTTTTTCTTATAGGTCAAGTGATTTAAGAAGGAAATATGCACCTACCTCGCGCTTATTGGTCACCACTGACAGTGTTTTGACACAGTTCTTGCAGCTGCCAAGGAGGGTCCCTTCTGGATCAGGAACTTGCATTTTGGTATCAAAGTGTTCAGCAAAGAGGTCCGCCTTCTCTTGACTACTAGTAAGGTGGTCCCATCCTGTCGATTTTAGAGGTGGAATAAGATCAACAGCAGAAAACCTTGTCTGTCTTGACCAGGGACCACCAGGTTTAGGAGCTCCTCCCCTACCTGTGGCTAAATTTCTTTAAGTGTCCACCTCCCATTTACAAAGGCCCAGCTTTTGAAACATCACCCCATATGCCTACAAGGCTTGCGTGCAAGTTCCTTTATAGGTGGTAGGATGTCTCTTATACCTTCTCTCTCTCTCTCTCATCTCTCTCTCTCTTCACTCCTCCTCCTCTCTCTCTCTCGTGTCTCTTCTCTCTCGCCTCTCTCTCTCACTTCTCTTCTCTCTCTCTCTCATCTCTCTCTCTCTTCTTTTCTCTCCTCCTCTCTCTCTCTCTTCTCGTCTCTCTCTCTCTCTATCTCTCTCTTCTCTCCTCTCTCTCCTCTCTCTTCCCTCTCTCTCTCTCCTCACTCTCTCTCTTCTCTCCTCTCGCTCTCTCTCTCTTTCTCCTCTCCCTCCTCGCTCTCGTCTCTTCTCTCTCTCCTCTTCTACTCTCTCTCTCTCTCTCCTCTCTCTCTCTCTGCTCTCTCTTCCTCTCCCCCTCTTCTCCCCTCCTTGCTCTCTCTCTTTCTCTCTCTCTCTCACCTCTCTCTTCTCTCCTCCTCTTCCCTCTCTCTCTCCTCTCGTCCTACTCTTCTCTCTCATCTCCTTTCTCTCTCTCTCTCACTCTCTCTCTCTCTCTCTCCCTCTCCTCTCTCTCACACTAGCTCTCTCTACCTCTCTCTCCTCTCTCTCTTCTCTCTCCTCTCCCTCTGCACTCGCTCTTTCTCTCTCTCCTCTCGCTCTCTCACCTCCTCTCTCTCTCTCGTCCTCTCAACTCTCTCTCTATCTCTCACTCTCTCTCTCTTCTCTCTCCTCTCTCTCTCTCACATCCTCTCCTCCTCTCCCTCTCTCTCTCTCTCCTCTTCCTCTCTCGTCTCTCGCCTGCTCTTCCTCTCTCACCTCTCTCTCTCTCTCTCTCCTCTCATCCTCTCCCTCTCTCCTCTCTCTCTCTCTTTCTCTCTCTCTCATCTCTCTCTCTCTCTCCTCTCTCTCTCTCTCCTCTCTCTCATCCTCTTCTCTCTCCTCGTTCATCTCGTCTCTGCTCTCACACCACTCCACTTTTTTTACACAGGCTTGAACAAGGTTAGGTTAAGCTAATCCCTAGCTTTATTGACAAGCTATTTACAGGTTAAGATTCCTACTTTATGACAACTAAGAGCTGTTACCTACATCAGCTCATTTGGAAGCATTTTTAATGTTTATGGAGACATACAAGTAAGCGAACAGGATAAAGTTGGAGCCATCTGTGGGGCCACATTTCATTTGATCACAACTGACTTTAATCTCGTTGACATCATTATCAGTACGAACGACAGCATAAGGAGTGATGTTCTGGAAAGGGTACAGCCCAGAGTGAAGTTTGCTGCTTTCTACCCGTCTTGTGGCATAAAACAACTTGTTTCACGCTCCTCGAAGTGGATCCAGTGTGGTACTTTGACAATATTGCCTTGTACCTAACAGTAAGGCCCCCACATCCCTCCTGTGTTGAAGGCTCTGCTGACAATGACAGATCTATCCAGGATGGGTCCAGCGAGCGATGAACGACTGCACTGTTTTCTACTCTGTCAAGCAGTCGCAGATGAAAGGGGGCAGCAAAACCAAGAAAGTGGGAGCATAACTCAAGGTGTGAGCGGTCACTTGTGCCTCGTACGATTCTGCCACCCTACTGTCAAGCAGATCGAGATAGGGCGAAGTGCTGTAAGCTTCCTGGCTGCCTTGTTTGCAAGATTTACAACTTGGTTCTTCATGTTAGTTTTTGGAGTCAAATCCCCCCAAGGATATCAACTTCTTCTCCAGTGCCAACAACCGCTCCCATGTCAATCTTACTACTGCACCAGCATTACTCATCCAAGGTGCCTAGAGACTATCCTCATTTGCGTTTTCTCTAGGTGTAATGTTACTTGCCATCTATTATCCCCAACCTGCTATAGCTTTTAGCTGGTGATTGATTGTAGCATAGAGCAGCTGACATATCCTTCCCTCTTGTATAAGTGAATGTCAGAGGACAGTCGTCTTCATATGCATGTGATTCTGGATTAGATGAAGAAGGTCTTGAAGTAGATATCCTAACAATGGTCCCAGCATGCTCTTCCTTCCTTGGTGGAACACAGTCCCAATGATGTCCTTGCTGATTCCGTTCCATTGAGAACTACCCTATTGAGATCTGACCATAAGGTAATCACAGAGAAGACAGCGTAGAAGCCTGCAATTCCCAGTAGCTTGAGGTTTTTTTTACTAGGAGGCCCTGGTTGCCAGCACCCGGTCCGAAAGCACCAGCAATAGTCCAAGTGCTACCACACAGCTGACTTTGGATTCATTAGTACTGGTTGCCAACTTAGGGAGAGGTATAACAACAGATCACAGCAGAGTAACCTTTCCCTGAAGCATATTGAGATCACAAAGTATGAGTGTAGATCAGGCAAAACTCTGTGTCATTTGTCTAGTGAGATTATGTCTCACGGAACTTACCAGTGATTGACAGGAGTGACACTGGTCTGTAGTTGCTGATTTCTGCTCTGCTCTTCTATTTGTGAACAGGACTACAATTGGCCTCTTTCCTTCCAAAGAGAGGGCCATTAACACTGTACTCAGGCAGTGCTGAAAGATCGAAGTTAGAGGTGCTGCATAGCTGGTCCGCAATCTTCTCAGCAATCTTGGGCTCAAACTTGGCTCAACTCTCCTTTACACAGGTTTTAAAACAAGGATTACGGTAAGGATTCCTGACTCTATTTACAAGCTAAAAGTTGTTACCTACATGAGCTCATCTGAAAGCCTTTTTATTGTCATAAGACATACATATAGGGAAGAAGATGAAGTTGGAGCCATCTGTGAGCCAGAGGTTGCATTTGAGCAGCTGACTTTATTTCGCTGACATCGTTCCTGCTGTATAACATGATCCAGACACGAGTCCTCCTGTGAATAACTACGTCAGATTACGTTTCATGGAAAAGGTTCCAATCTCTCTCACTAACTACATCCATAAGATCACCACCACCATCATCACCACCATCACCACCACCACCATCACCACCACCACCACCATCACCACCACCATCAGCAAACCAATACCACCGACCACCATCATCATCACCACCACCACCACCATCACCGCCGACACACTCAACCACCACAACCACCACACCAACACCACCATCACCACCACCACCATCATCATCACCACCACCACCACCATCACACCGCCACAACCACTACAACCACACCACAAACCACCACCACCATAACCCCCACCACCACCATCACCAACCCCACCACCACCACAACCGTCACCACCACCACCACCAGCAACCACCACCCCACGATCACCACCACCATCATCACTCACCACCACCGCCCACCACCACCACCACCACCACCACCCACCACCACCACCACTACCACCACAACCACCACCACCACCACCACCACCACCACCACCACCACCACCACCACCACATTATACCACCACCACCACCACCACCACCACCACCACCACCGCACCAACACCCACCACCACCACCCCCAGCTCACCCCAACAATCACCACACCACCACCACCACCACCACACCGACCACCACCACCACCACCAACACCACCACCACCACCACCACCACCACCACCACCACTACTACCACCACAACCCACCACCACCCACCACCACCCCACCACCACCATCACCACCGCCACCAACCACCACAACCAACCACAACCACCACCACACGACTCACTACCCACTACAACCACCAACCACCACCACCACCCCCACCACCACACCACCACCACCAACCACCACCCACACCACCACCACCACCACCACCACCACCCCCACCACCACCACCACCACCCCCACCACCACCACCACCATCCATCACATACCACCACCACCACCCCTCCCACCACCACCCACCACCACCACCCCCACCACCACCCACCACCACCACCACCACCCCCACCACCACCCCCCACCACACCACCACCATCCAACATCATCAATCACCCCACCACCAAAACCACCACCACCACCACCACCACAACCACCACTACCACACCAAAACACCACCACCACCACCTCCACCACTACAAACCACCACCACCACCCACCCCCATCAATCACCACCCACGACCACCACCACCTCCTCCACCACCACAACCACCACCACCACCACCACCACCACCACCACCACACCACCACCAACACCACCACCACACAACCACCACTCCACCACAACCACCACCACCACCACTACCACCACCAACCACAACCACCACCACCACCAACCACCACCACCACCACCAACCACCACCACCACCACCACCACCACCACCACCAACCACCACCACACACCCACCACCACAATGACCAGACCAGCCATAAAACCTTAAACTTTTCTTCTGATATATCCAAGGAAAGACAAATCCCAGGCGGTGTGAAACGCTAAAGGACATAAGCGCCCTTCTTGCTATCTCCGACCATTAGGTGGATTCATTGCCTTTAATGAGAGAAGTAAAGGGTTTTGGTTGCTGTTTTGTCTGTGGTATCGCCTGGGCCTCTGGGAATAATTTCCGGGAAGGAGGCGGTGGGAGGAGGGAGGGGAGAATGTTAGATGGAAGGGAGAGGGGTGTTTAGGAAAAGCGGGAGAGATGGTGTTAATGAAATGAGAGGTTTTGTTAGACGGGAAGAGGGGTGTTAGATTGAAGGAGAGGGGTGTAATATGGAGAGAGGGTGTTAGATGGAAGAAGGGGTGCCTAGACGGGAGAGAGGGATGTTAGATGGAAGGGAGAGGGGGTAGACGGAAGGAGGGGTGTTAGATGTAAGGAAGAGAGGGTGTTAGATAGGAAGAGGGGTTTAGAAGAGAAAGAGGGTTATAATGGAAGGGAAGGGGGAGGGTGTTAGAAGACGGAGAGAGGGAGTGTGTAGACGGGAGAGAGAGTGGTTAGACGGGAGAGAGGGGTGTTAGATTGAAGGGAGATGGGTGTTAGAGCGAGAGGAGGGGTGTTCGAAGACGGGAGAGAGGGTGTTAGAAGGAAGGAGAGGGGATTTAGACGATGAGAGAAGGGTGTTTAGAACCGGAGAGAGGGTGTTTAGACGGGAGAGAGTGGTTGTAAGATGGAAGGGAGAAGTGTGGTTAGACGGGAGAGAGAGGAGTGTGAGACGGGAGAGAGAGAGTGTTAGAACGGGAGAGATAGGTGTAGATGAAAGGGTTAGGGGTATAAAGACGGGGAGATAGGGGGTATTCCTCGGCGGGAGAGAGGGGTGTTAGACCGAAGGGAGGAAGGGGTGTTAGATGGAAGGGAGAGGGGTGTTTACATGGGAGTGGGAGGTGTTAGATGGAAGGGAGAAGGGGGTTTATGGGTTTTTTTAGACGGGAGAGAGGAGTGTTTAGACGGGAGAGAGAGAAGTGTTATGACGGGAGAAGAGGTGTAAGATGAAAGGGAAAGGTATTAGATCGGGCGATAGGGTAATTCGGCGGGGCGGGAGAGAGGGGTGTTAGAAAACGGGAAGAAGGGTGTTAGAATGGAAGGAGAAGGGGTGTTAAAATTGGAGTGGGAGGTTTTAGATGGAAGGATAGGTGTTTATTGGGAAGGGGAGTTAAATGACAGTTCTAGGCTTTTCGTGTTGCAATCGATATATCTTCAGGAGCTTGCAATGTTGCAAAAATTAGTAGGAAGTCTAGATAGATTCGCTCAGGGAATGACTTTAGTTAAAGTCGTTCACTTGAACGACTCTGCCTGGTTCCTATTCATTTCTGCAACACTGCAAGCTCCTGAGAGTATGATTGAGAATTGCAACGACACCAGTAATTTCAGACCTATCTGACTACCCCATGGTTGATTTGCATCGTTAACTTCATATTATATCTTATAATTTACTTAATGTAGTACCTGTCTCCTATAAAATACTTAAGATTCTTCTATCTGTGTTCAAACCTTCAATTACTGTATATCTTGTTAGGTTGGCAATTTTATTCTAAAATTGTAAGTAACTGTTCTCGAAAAATATTCGCATGTTGTTGCCAGTTATCTGTTATTCAGACTGAGGTCAAAATACTGTATTCACTTTGAGTTAGTAGAGGGTGGGTTTATGTTGTCTGTGGGGGGGAGTCTTTATCTCAGATCGTTAAGGTAAAGTCGGCCTTGGGGTTTATTTGGATACCGGGTTATTTTTTCTGTCCACCGCGCATGGACCAAAATCATCCAGCTTCTGTGTTGTTGGTGTGTTTTTGCTTGTGTCTGCTGTTGGTGCGCTGCTGCTGTGCTTGTTATGCTGCAGCTCTGGCTATGCTGTTGTTGTTGGCTAATGTTCGCCGCGTTGTGCAGCTGTTTCTGCTGTTAATGTCTCTGCTGCTACTGCTGTTGTTACTGCTGTTTCTGTTGTTAATGCTGCTGTGGCTAATGCTGCTTCTGTGGCTAATGTTGCTGCTGCTGTTACTGCTGTGGCTAATGCTGCTGCTGCTGCTCTGGCTAATGCTGCTGCTGCTGCTGCTGCTCTGGCTAATGCTGCTGCTGCTGTGGCTAATGCTGCTGTTGCTGCTCTGGCTAATGCTGCTGATGCTGTTAATATTAACATCACAAAATATCCTCTCCTCTTATACCTCCACCTTCCCATCTCACTCCTCACCACTCTCATCCTTAACTGACAAGACCATTTGCTCTCCCGGCTTTCTCACTTAATTCTCAGAGCAAAATTTGTTGATAAAGACCACACATAGTCTCTCATTTGTCCTTTTTTGGCTCCCTCACTCCTTTATTAACTTTAAGCATTTAAGGTCTCTAGAAATAATTAATCACTCACTTCAGAACTCCGTAAACACCAGATAAATACCTCCAAATCTCTCTCTCTCTCTCTCTCTCTCTCTCTCTCTCTCTCTCTCTCCTCTCTCTCCTCTCTCTCTCTCTTCTCTCTCTCTCTCTCTCTCTCTCTCTCTCTCTCTCTCTCTCTCTCTCCTCTCTTCTCCTCTCTCTCTCTCTCTCTCTCTCTCTCTCTCTCTTTATCTATCTATCTATATATCTATCTATCTATATTTCTATCTATCTCTGTCTATCTATCTATCTCTATCTCCTATCTCTAGCTATTCTTACGTTTCGTTTTCATTCTAATTCACTTAATTAATCAGTTTAAACACTTAGGTTCTGTCATTTCACTCCACAGACATCACTCAGCTCTAGTTCTCTCAGCTACACCTGAATCAACCCCATCTATCTCAACTCCACTGAAACCTTACCAAACCTCGTAACTTTGTCATGCGTAATGCCAGAACATACAGCTTCTTTTAATTTATAATATTCACACGAACACTAAAACAATTCCAAATCTAAATTTTCATCTTTTTAATTTTGATAATTGAGAATAGGGGGTTACTAGCCCTTTGCTCCAGGCACTTTAGTCATCTTCTGCGTCATGCATTGCTTACGGAGGAAGTTTTCTAACTCACTCCCGCATCTGTTTGAAAGAGAAACACCACACAGACAAATATTAACAAATACAGATGAAAGCAAAGTGGGTCCAGGAAAAAATACAAATATATTTCCTTGAAGCGCTTTTTATCCACTTCTCCGAGGCCATAGAGCCATATTGGCACCAAGGTCGATCCATATTTATATATTATATAATATATATAATATAAATATTATATTATATAATGCATTATAGTATATATTAGCGTATGCAATTGCTATAGGAGGTATAGTTTCTAATATCCATTGTTGCAAAAGAACACAACAGAAAAGGTGATTTTAAAATAAGAGAAAGCAACAGTGTGAAAGATATAATATTTCCTAAGCGCTTTGTGATACTCACTTGTCAAGGAACATAGTTAGCTTTAAGTTTTGGACAAGGTGATCATCACAATAGCTTGAATATTCAATATCTTCATATTTTATTATATATATATATATATATATATATATATATATATATATATATCATATATATATATATATATATCATATATATATAATATATATATATATATCATATATATATATATATATATATATATATATCATATATATATCATATATATATCATATATATATATATATATGTGTGTGGGGAAATGTGTGCGTGTGTGTGAAAGTAATGAAAGCAAAAATTAATTTTAATTTTTTTGTACCTCTTTACGCACTCATTAGACAAGAAAATGACCAGCAATACTGCCAGAGTGTAAAACGTTTACCAGGCTACTGTCTCACACTCAGAGTGAGAGGACGGTAGCACCGCCCTGTACGGTTGCCCAGAAAATTACCTAATGTGCAATAATTAATGAGCAAATGACTGCAACAGTTGCAGCTTCATGCAATTTTACAAATGATTCTCTATTACCGTCATGTCAAAGCTTCACTTCACTCCCCACTAATTACTAATACTGAAGTGTGTATATAACAGCCTTTTGATGATGTTACGTAGTTTACTCTATCATTAGCAGACCATGTTTATAGTATACCAGTGGCCTGGTATACTAGTGGCCTCGTATATCATAAACATGAGGTCATCATAACCAGGCATGTCACAACATGATTCAGCGTGACCCTACATGCCTGTTATAACCCAAACATGACCTATCATAGCCTTAAATGCCCCCTCATGAATTGCCAGTAACCAGTATGAGCCTAGTGGACCTGTGTAATCATAAACATGCATCATAACCAACATGATCCAACAACATGATTCAGGGACCCAACACTGACCAACATTACCTATCATAGCCTAAACCGCCCAACAATGCCGATAACCCGTAAGCTAATTATGTTGACCCTAGACATTCATACGAACATGATCCAACAGACCATTGGCCCAAACATGACCCATAACGTAACACATAAATCCCAACTAGCTATCCGATACCCAACATAATTATGCTGACCAACATTGTCAACATGATTCCAAACCCGAACAGACCAAACAGACCCAAAACCATGACCCAACTGGCTATCAGGACAAAAACCCATGACCAAAATTCCATCAAAACCTACAACTCAAAATAACCAACACAACCCAAACATTATACCCAAACACAACTCACAACAAAACCCATATACAAACAACCCAAACATTGCCCCAATACAACCAAACATCCCAACACACCCAAACATGCCCCAACCCAACCCAAACATGCCCCAACACAACTAAATGTCCAACACAACCTAAACATGACCAACACACCCAAACATGCCCCAACAACCAACTAACCATACCCAAACATGCCCCAACACAACCCAAACATGCCCCAACACAACCTAAACATGATCCAACACAACCTAAACATGATCCAACACAACACCCGAACAGCCATGACATTGACCTCCATCGAAGTCACCGCAAGACTCCAAGTGGACATCAACCAAATCTTCAAATGGGTCACTCAAAACAATATGAAGTTCAATGAAGAGAAATTTCAACTACTCAGATATGGAAAACTTGGCGAAATTAAAACTGTATCAGGGTATACAACAAATTCTAACCATACAATAGAGCGAGAAAGCAATGTGAAGGACCTGGGAGTGATAATGTCAGAGGATCTCGCCTTCGAGGACCACAACAATGTATCTATTGCATCTGCTAGGAAAATGATAGAATGGATGATGAGAACCTTCAAAACAAGGGACGCCAAACCCATGATGATTCTCTTAAAATCGCTTGTGCTCTCTAGGCTGGAATAATGTACACAAACTATCAACTTCAAGGCAGGCGAAATTGCTGACCTGGAGAGTGTACAAAGAACTTTCACGGCACACATAATTACGATAGGGCACTTAAATTCTTGGGAACGGTTGAAGCCCCTTGATTTGTATTCCCTGGAACGCAGGCGAGAGAGATACATCATGATAAACACTTGGAAAATCCTAGAGGGGATTAGTACCAAA
>NC_069435.1:16108774-16123774 GCF_026875155.1 Cherax quadricarinatus | reverse complement strand
GACAGGGAGGCAGCAACGAGTCATGGTACGTGAAGAGGTATCACAGTGGGCGCCTGTGACGAGCGGGGTCCCACAGGGGTCAGTTCTAGGGCCAGTGCTATTTTTGATATATGTGAACGACATGATGGAAGGAATAGACTCTGAAGTGTCCCTATTCGCAGATGATGTGAAGTTGATGAGAAGAATTAAATCGGATGAGGATGAGGCAGGACTGCAAAGAGACCTGGACAGGCTGGACATGTGGTCCAGTAACTGCCTTCTCGAATTCAATCCAACCAAATGCAAAGTCATGAAGATTGGGGAGGGGCAAAGAAGACCGCAGACAGAGTATAGGCTAGGTGGACAAAGACTACAGACATCACTCAGAGAGAAAGACCTTAAGGTGACCATAACACCGAGCACATCACCGGAGGCACACATCAACCAAATAACTGCTGCAGCATAAGGGCGCCTGGCAAACCTGAGAATAGCGTTCCGATACCATAATAAGGAATCGTTCAAGACACTGTACACTGTGTATGTTAGGCCCATACTGGAGTATGCAGCACCAGTCTGGAACCCACACCTGGTCAAGCACGTCAAGAAGTTAGAGAAAGTACAAAGGTTTGCAACAAGGCTAGTCCCAGAGCTCAGGGAAATGTCGTACGAGGAAAGGTTGAGGGAGATCGGACTGACGACACTGGAGGACAGAAGGGTCCGGGGAGACATGATAACTGCATACAAGATACTGCGGGGAATAGACAAGGTGGACAGAGATAGGATGTTCCAGAGAGGGGACACAGGGACAAGGGGTCACAACTGGAAGCTGAAGACTCAGACGAGTCACAGGGACGTTAGGAAGTATTTCTTCAGTCATAGAGTTGTCAGGAAGTGGAATAGCCTAGCAAGCGAAGTAGTGGAGGCAGGAACCATACATAGTTTTAAGAAGAGGTATGATACAGCTCAGGAAGCAGAGAGAGAGAGGACCTAGTAGCGATCAGTGAAGAGGCGGGGCCAGGAGCTGGGTCTCGACCCCTGCAACCACAATTAGGTGAGTACAATTAGGTGAGTACAATTAGATGAGTACACACACACACACAAGCACACATACACACACACACACACACACACACACACACACACACACACACACACACACACACCACACACACACACACACACACACACACACACACACACACACACACACACACACACACACACACACACACACACACACACACACACACACACACACACACACACATAAAGTCCTATCTAAAATTTATCTTATACGTTTAAAGATATATATTTTTCATTTATGTTAGTGTAAAAATTAATAATTTTGTACCAAAAGAACCTTAGAAAACTTACCTAACCTTATTATAACAAGAGCAATTTAATATAGCCTAATCCAGGTAAATATATTTTAGATAAGTTTACAATAATTTAATAACAAACAAACACAATGAAATATACTCTTTTTTTTAGGTTCACAGTGATTTTTGCGAAATTATTGCATACACAAGTTTTTGCTTACCTTATTCGACAAGAGGAGCTTTGCAACAAGATCACAGTAAACAGGTGATTTCAGAATATGCAAAACAACCACTGTGAAAGAATAATGAAATTCCAAGCGCTTTCGTGACTACTCACATTATCAAGGAACAATAAAAGTAATGCATCAAAGGAAAGCATATAAAAGGTCTAGACCACACCTCACCATCACCATCTCCTCTAACCCTCCTGTCCTTCAGTGTCGTCAGGCCGATTTCCCTTAACCTTTCTTAGTAGGACATTCCCCTTAGCTCTGGAACTAACCTTGTCGCAAACCTTTGCACTCTCTCTAATTTCCTGACGTGCTTGATCAAGTGTGGGTTCCAAACAGGTGCTGCATACTCCAGTATGAGCCTGACGTACAGGGTGTACAGTGTCTTGAACGATTCCTTACTAAGGTATCGGAACGCTATTCTCAGGTTTGCCAGGCGCCCATATGCTGCAGCAGTTATCTGGTTGTTGTGTGCCTCAGGAGACGTGCTCTGTATTATACTCACCCCAAGTTCTTTCTCCTTGAGCGAGGTTTGCAGTCTTTGGCCACCTAGCCTATACTCCGTCTGCGGTCTTCTTTGCCCTTCCCCGATCTTCATGACTTTGCATTTGGCGGGGTTAAATTCGAGAAGCCAGTTGCTGGACCAGGTGTCCAGCCTGAAGTCCTGCCTGGTCCTCATCTGATTTAATTCTCCTCATCATCTTCACATCGTCTGCGAACAGGGACACTTCTGAGTCTAACCCTTCCATCATGTCGTTCACATATGCCAAAAATAGCACTGGTCGTATGACCGACCCCTGTGGGACCCCGCTCGTCACGGGTGCCCACTGTGTGTGTGTGTGTGTGTGTGTGTGTGTGTGTGTGTGTGTGTGTGTGTGTGTGTGTGTGTGTGTGTGTGTGTGTGTGTGTGTGTGTGTGTGTGTGTGTGTGTGTGTGTGTGTGTGTGTGTGTGTGTGTGTATGTGCGTGTGTATGTGTGTGTGTGTACTTACCTAGTTGTACTCACCTAGTTGTACTCACCTAGTTGTACTCACCTAGTTGTACTCACCTAGTTGTACTCACCTAGTTGTGGTTTCAGGGGTCGAGTCTCAGCTCCTGTCCCCGCCTCTTCACAGGCCGCTACTCAGTCACTCTACCCGCTCCGTGAGCTTTATCATACCTCTCCTTAAAGCTATGTTTGTGTGTGTGTGTGTGTGTGTGTGTGTGTGTGTGTGTGTGTGTGTGTGTGTGTGTGTGTGTGTTTGTGTGTGTGTGGGTGTGTGGGTAGGTGGGTGTTCATGTATAAGACAGACAGAGATAGATAGATAGAGAGAGAGAGCGAGAGAGAGAGAGAGAGAGAGAGAGAGAGAGAGAGAGAGAGAGAGAGAGAGAGAGAGAGAGAGAGAGAGAGAGAGAGAGAGAGAGAGAGAGAGAGAGAGAGAGAGAATTTACTTAACAACCTGACTAACTTTCTTTCTGATAGGCGGGAGGAAATTATGGCTTTCATTTTTGTTTCCCTCTGGGAAGAAGACCCAAGAAGACCCCCAAGCATCTCAAGAAGCATCTTGACTGTGTTCTTTCATCAGCCTGAGTCCCTCCTGGGAAATTCCTGGCTGATGTACGACAGATGTGACCCGCTCCACACCTGTCCCTTTCTTCCACACACTTGCCCCTTCCTTCCACACACACTTGCCCCTTCCTTCCACACACACTGCCCCTTCCTTCCACACACACTGCCCCTTCCTTCCACACACTGCCCCTTCCTTCCACACACACTTGCCCCTTACCTTCCACACACACTTCCCCTTCCTTCCACACACACTTGCCCCTTCCTTCCACACACTTGCCCCTTCCTTCCACCACCTTGCCCCTTCCTTCCACACACCTGCCCCTTCCTTCCACACACCTGCCCCTTCCCTTCCACCACACTTGCCCCTTCCTTCCACACACCATTCCCCTTCCTTCCACACACTGCCCCTTCCTTCCACACACACTGCCCCTTCCTTCCACACACACTTGCCCCTTCCCCTCCCCTTCCACACACCTGCCCCTTCCTTCCACACACCTGCCCCTTCCTTCCACACACACTTGCCCCTTTCCATATCCCTCACACCTGCCCCTTCCTTCCACACACCTGCCCCCTTCCCACACACCTGCCCCTTCCTTCCACACACACTTGCCCCTTCCAGTTCCCCCCACACACCTGCCCCTTCCTTCCACACACACTTGCCCCTTCCTTCCACACACCCTCGCCCCTTCCCTTCCACCACACTGCCCTTCCTTCCACATACCTGCCCTTCCTTCCACACACATGCCCTTCCTTCCACACATGCCTTCATACACTACACTCTGCCCCTTCCTTCACACACTTGTCACATTCTTTCCAGCACACCTGCTGCCTTGAACTTCCTATACAACTGTTTGCCCTTCCTATCACACACTGTGTCCATTTAATCCACACACGTTTTGCCCCTTCCTTCCAACAACCTGCCCTTTCCTTCACAACAACGTGCCCCTTCCTTACTCACACATGCTGTATCACAAGTGCCGCTACTAACGTTCTGTCCACTCACCAACTTAAAAGAATACGCATTCATCTGTAATGCATAATAAGCGTAGAGTGTGATGAATACATGTAATAATATACATAAAACTGTGTTAAATATATAATATCGAAGTGTGTTAATAATAGTATAATATAGCGTAAGTGTTTGAATAATGTATAATTAATAGCGTAGAGTATTGTTGAATAATGTATAATATACGTAGATGTGTTGAATAATGTATAAATATAGCGTAAGTGATTGTTGAATAATGTTAATATAGCGTAGAGTGTGTTGAATAATGTATAATATAGCGTAGAGTGTGTTTGAATAATGTATAATATAGCGTAGAGTGTGTTGAATAATGTATAATATAGCGTAGAGTGTGTTGAATAATGTATATTATAGCGTCAAGTTGTTTGATAACTGTATTAATATAGCTAGACGGTTTCAATAATACTTTATAGCGTAGAGTGGTTGAATAAATAGTCAAAGCGGTCACTTAAGAGGGTCAAGTGATAATAACTGAATCGTCCACAAATACACAATATAAACAACACAAATAGCGTACAGCTGTGTATGAAACAATGTACAATATAGCGAAACACTGAACAAAGAACACACATAACGTCACATGTGTTAACAATACACAATCAACGTAATGTTAATAATATATAATATAGCTAGATTGTTGAATTAATTATATATAGTATATTTGTTAATAATGTATAATATAGCGTAATGTAATATATATAATATATAGATTTTAATAAATAGTCAATATATGCTATTATATGATAATATAATAGTAACATACATATACACTACATGACAAAAACTAATACACAGTACACTGCACGAATCCATACACACACACAGATGAGACAACTATGATTCACACTGTCACATTACACACCACAGGACTGCAGCTGATGTAACATGACACCACTGCAGACTCAGTACATTCACCTATAATAACATGATTTAGTATGATCACCTGATGAGATATTCAGTATGTAATGTTCAGCTGATAAATATTCGTATATAACTGATGAGACATTAGTAATGTCACATTCAGCTGGATACTTTCGTATTATATAGTATATATATAATTATCAGCTCATGCTGGAAACATCAGAGTTTTGCCTCAGCTGAGAGACCTTCAGCAGTTATGCAGCTCACGGGGAGTGGGAGACTAGTATGTGTCACTCTCAGCGGGATGGCGCTGAGTAATGTCAGCCTGAGCTGGTAGACTTCAGTAGTTCAGCCTAGCTGGCAGATCTTCGTAGTATCAGCCTCAGCTGGCAGACTTCAGTAGTGTCAGCTTAGCTGGGAGACTTAAGTAGTGTCAGGCTCAGCTGGGAGACTTCAGCAGTATCAACCTTAGCTGGGAACTTCAGAAGTGTCAGCCTCAGCTGGAGACTTCGGTAGTGTCAGCCTCAGCTGGGAGATTGTAGAAGTGTCACCTCAGCTGGGAGATGGGAGACTTCAGTAGTGTCAGCCTCAGCTGGGAGACTTCAGTAGTGTCAGCCTCAGCTGGGAGACTTCAGTAGTGTCAGCCTCAGCTGGGAGACTTCAGTAGTATTAACCTTAGCCGGGAGACTTCAGCATTGTCAGCCTCAGCTGGGAGACTTCAGTAGTGTCAGCCTCAGCTGGGAGACTTCAGTAGTATCAACCTTAGCTGGGAGACTTCAGCATTGTCAGCTTCAGCTGGGAGACTTCAGTAGTGTCAGCCTCAGCTGGGAGACTTCAGTAGTATCAACCTTAGCTGGGAGACTTCTGTAGTGTCAGCCTCAGCTGGGATACTACAGTAGCGTCAGCCTCAGCTGGGAGACTTCAGTAGTGTCAGCCTCAGCTTGGAGACTTCAGTATTGCAGTGAAATCATCAAGTACTCCAGTGAAGGTTCATCAGCTCCTGCAGCTTCAGAGTTACCCTCCAGCAGAGCTGGAGTTACTGTCACTTTGTATTGCCATCTCTCAGGACAGACTATCACATGCACAGCAGAAAGGAAATTTTTGATGATATCTGCTACACTGCAGATTTGGGGGGGGAGAGGGACAGGATATATTATACACAGAGAAACGAGAGGAAGGGGAAAGAGGAATTTGGATGTAATAACATACGAAACTTTAGAAATAGAGAAAGGTACGTGGGGGGTGAGGCTCTGGAAGACAAATCTGGAAGACATACCCTACATAGTGGTAGATAACAGTACTAGTGTGCCTATTACTACTGTGGTTACTACTACTGTGGTTATTAGTATTGTGGCTATTACTGTTGTGGCTATTACGACTGTGGCTGGTATTACTATGGCTAATGCTACTGTGGCTATTACTATGGTGATTACTATGGCTATTACTACTGTAGTTACTACCACTGTGGTTACTTCCTCTGTGGCTATTACTGCTGTTACTATTAGTAGTACGTACTGTGGCTAATGTTATTGTTACTATTACTACTGTAGCTAGTATTACTGTGGTTAATACTACTGTGTCAAGTACTGTGACACAATAACCAGAATTAAAGATTAAAATTTTCCTTGAGCATAACTAAACCCTCGTCGGTCAGTCATCGTTCCTCTGTAGCAACTCAGGTCAAAGGTCAGGGATGAGTTGAGGCACAATAGGAACAATTATTTCATTATAACTATTATTATGTTTAACATAATTTAACACTTTATCGCAATTTATTATCGGGTTCGTTTATGATTCTGATTCTGTGTCACTTTAAATTCTGAGAAGTTCCGGTAAAAGTTAAATTAGAGGTAAATGCTTTCCTATGCCATTAAATATTTCATGAAAAAATCACTATGATGTACTCCTCTCCAGTACAATTGTACTGGACATTGTACTAGACATGGCTAGTTTAACTGAAAATGTATCAGAGGGACCTGAATTTGCAAGACTTATTGGAAGCACAATATACCACTGAACAACTGAACTAAATGTTATAAAATATTCAGAAAAGGTTTCAGCAGTTGCTTTACTAGCCTCACAGAGAGTCTAGTAAAGCAACTTGTAGAGCAACGTAGGGGAGTGATGAGTGTCTGTCTACATAATAGGATGTAGCTCTTCACTGACCTAAATATAAATTTTCTATACTGCAAAGCACAAAGAGACTGCCGTACTGGATAGGTTGATTAAAATAGTTACTATAATATTAATATTATTATTATAATTAACTCTGGATTTTGATTTTCTTGTTTCGTCTGAAGAAGAGGAAATTTTGTCTCACCAATCTCTACCACGTCTGCTACACGCTTGTGACAGCACTTTCCTACTGGCACGTCTCTCGTGATAACAGCATGACCGTAGGAGACACGAACACCCCAGGAACGTCGAGGTAGACAGGAGAACTCAAGAACGGCGGCAGCACTAGGAGAACGCCGTAACACAGGCAAGAACATGAGAGTTCAGGAACACTGGCAAGAGACAAGAGAAGCACAGCTGCACTTCCACAGCAAGAAGGCAGAGTCTCACTTTCTCTACTTGCTGGTTTCCACCTTCTAAGAAAGACAGAGCAACCAATCGAAACCTAAGAAGTTGTCACGGACCACTTAGAATCGAGGTTAGGTAACGGTGGCAGTGTTTCCACACACACACACACACACCACACACACACACACACACAATACCACACACACACACACACACACACACAGAGAGCCAGAAATTAATATTGCCCAAAGACAATATGAAAACGACATAGCAGCGAAAGCCAAATCTGACCCGAAACTGTTATTCAGCCACATCAGGAGGAAAACAACAGCCAAGGACCAGGTAATCAGGCTAAGGAAGGAAGGAAGGAGGAGAGACAACAAGAAATGACCGTGAAGTATGTGAAGAACTCAACAAGAGGTTCAAAGACAGACGGGGCTCCAGAAAGACGGAGAGATGGGGCACACTACCAAGTGCTGGACACAGTGCACACAACCAAGGAAGAAGTGAAGAGGCTTCTGAGTGAGCTAGATACCTCAAAGGCAATGGGGCCAGATAACATCTCTCCATGGGTCCTGAGAGAGGGAGCAGAGGCGCTATATGTACCCCTAACAACAATATTCAATACATCTATCGAAACAGGAAGATTGCCTGAGGCATGGACGACAGCGAATGTAGTCCTAATCTTTAAGAAAGGAAACAGACATGAAGCACTAAACTACAGACCAGTGTCACTGACATGTATAGTATGCAAAGTCATGGAGAAGATTATCAGGAGAAGAGTGGTGGAACACCAAGAAAGGAATGTTCTCATCAACAGCAGCCAACATGGTTTCAGGGACGGGAATCCTGTGTCACAAACCTACTGGAGTTCTATGACATGGTGACAGCAGTAAGACAAGAAAGAGAGGGGTGGGTGGATTGCAGTTTCTTGGACTGCAAGAAAGCGTTTGACACAGTTCCACACAAGAGATTAGTGCAAAAACTGCTGGACCAAGCAGGGATAACAGGGCAGGCACTACAATGGATCAGGGAATACTTGTCAGGAAGACAGCAGCGAGTCATGGTACGTGGCGAGGTGTCAGGGTGGGCACCTGTGACCAGCGTTGTCCCACAAGGGTCAGCCCTGGGACCAGTGCTGTTTCTGGTATTTGTGAACGACATGACGGAAGGAATAGACTCCGAAGTGTCCCTGTTTGCAGATGACGTGAAGTTGATGAGAAGAATTCATTCGATCAAAGACCAGGCAGAACTACAAAGGGATCTGGACAGGCTGCAGACCTGGTCCAGCAATTGGCTCATGGAGTTCAACCCCACCAAGTGCAAAGTCATGAAGATTGGGAAAGGGCAAAGAAGACCGCAGACGGAGTGCAGTCTAGGGGGCCAGAGACTACAAACCTCGCTCAAGGAAAAAGATCTTGGGGTGAGTATAACACCAGGCACATCTCCTGAAGCGCACATCAACCAAATAACTGCTGCAGCATATCGGCGCCTAGCAAACCTCAGAACAGCATTCCGACATCTTAATAAGGACTTCAGGGACCCTGACACGGACGTTGGCCCATATTGGAGTATGCGGCACCAGTTGGGAATCAACCTAGCCAGCCGTAAAGAAACTAGAGAAAGGGCAAAGGTTTGCAGGGGGACTATTTCCAGAGCTAAGAGTTGTCTACGAGAAGATTTAAAGGGAAAAATCAACTGACGACACTGGAGGACAGGAGAGATGGGGGACATGAAAAACGACATACAAAATACTGAGAGGAATTGACAAGGTGGACAAAAAACAGGATGTTCCAGAGATTGGACACAGTAACAAGGGGACACAGTTGGAAGCTGAAGACCACGATGAATCACAGGGATGTTAGGAAGTTTTCTTCACCACAGAGTATTTCAGGAAGTGGGAATAGTTAGGGAAGCGATGTAGTGGAGGCAGGATCCATACATAGCTTTAAGCAGAGGTATGATAAAGCTCACGGCTCAGGGAGAGTGACCTAGTAGCGACAGTGAAGAGGCGGGGCCAGGAGCTCGGACTCGAACCGTGCAACCTCAACTAGGTGAGTACAACTAGGTGAGTACACACACACACACACACACACACACACACACACACACACACACACACACACACACACACACACACACACACACACACACACACACACAACCTACCAACCAATAATGTTAGCCCTGCCTGAGTAAGCATAACTAATACACACAAAAATATAGAATATGCTTGAATATGCATTGAATATACATATTTAATATACAGTGTGAATGGTTGTTTTGTTAAAAAAATCCACCGTAATAAAACAGAAGTTTGTTTTTATTAGGATATCCGGCTAAAAATTGAAATGATCAATCATACCTTCAACAATGATGAATCAAATTTTTCTTGCAGGTAGCTTCATCATCTGGAATAATTTTACCATCACATCAACTGGTTGTTCGTGTGCACCAGGATATTCGTAAATGGATTTTCGTAAAGAAAACTGTCGTTGAAAAAAAAAAATTTTACCATACAAAATATTCATGTAGTAGAAACGTCGTTTTCAGGGCTACAAAAAAAAAACTATCGTAGTAAGGTAGTATAAGTATCAGTAAGTCTCTCTACATCAGTCATGACAGATGTTTCGCCATTCACTGGATGTAGAACCTACAAAAGACGTGAAAAAGCTGTGGTCAGCTGCTGTACTCAGCAGGAAGTTCTCCAGATATCAAGGTATACTACTGTACTCAGCAGGAAGTTCTCCAGATATCAAGGTATACTACTGTACTCAGCAGGAAGTTCTCCAGATATAAGGTTATACTACTGTACTCAGCAGGAAAATTCTCCAGATATCAAGGTTTTACTACTGTACTCAGCAGGAAGTTCCCCCAGATATCAAAAGGGATACTACTGTACTCAGCAGGAAGTTCTCCAGATATCAAGGTATACTACTGTACTCAGCAGGAAGTTCTCCAGATATCAAGGTATACTACTGTACTCAGCAGGAAGTTCTCCCCGATATCAAGGTATACTACTGTACTCAGCAGGAAGTTCTCCAGATATCAAGGTATACTACTGTACTCAGCAGGAAGTTCTCCAGATATCAAGGTATACTACTGTACTCAGCAGGAAGTTCTCCAGATATCAAGGTATACTACTGTACTCAGCAGGAAGTTCTCCAGATATCAAGGTATATACTGTACTCAGCAGGAAGTTCTCCAGATATCAAGGTATACTACTGTAAATCAGCAGAAAGTTCTCCAGATATCAAGGTTATACTACTGTACTCAGCAGGAAAATTCTCCAGATATCAAGGTATTACTACTGTACTCAGCAGGAAGTTCTCCAGATATCAAGGTATACTACTGTACTCAGCAGGAAGTTCTCCAGATATCAAGATATACTACTGTACTCAGCAGGAAGTTCTCCAGATATCAAGATATACTACTGTACTCAGCAGGAAGTTCTCCAGATATCAAGGTAAAACTACTGTACTCAGCAGGAAGTTCTCCAGATATCAAGTATACTACTGTACTCAGCAGGAAGTTCTCTAGATATCAAGATATACTACTGTATCAGCAGGGAAGTTTCCTACTTTGGGGTTTACTTGCTACGGGAAGGTTCCTACAAAAATTATGATGGAAAAGAAAAGGCACGGGGACGAAGGAGAACAAATTTTATGCCGCAGAAGTTCTCCGTATTGTTAACTACTGTATCCAGTTTTTTACAAGGTCTTTACGTAACGTAAACAGGGTTTTAAACATGGTAATGGGATAGGGATTTTATGCACGGGGATAGGTAACATGTTTGAGGATTTGTGGGAAACTTTGAGTATTTTCTAGTAAGTTTTTGTTTCCTTGGCAACTTCTTTGATTCTCCATGATTTTGGAAATTTTAAGAAAAGGGAAGCCGAGAAACGAAAGGAGACCCAATATCAAGAAAAGTTAGAGGAAGAATTTAATTTATATTTACTCAGCGAAACCCCGTTCGTGCAAGTATAATGTATCAAGAAAAAGGTCCCCGATATCAAGGAAATGTCCCAGATGGCTCCAATTCAAAAATTCATGTTCCGGAAGGATTTCAAATACAAGGGCCTTCAAATGAGCTCATGTAGGTAACAGCTCTTAGCTTGTAAATAAAGTTAGGAAACCTTGACCTAACCTTGTAAAACCTAAAACCCTGTGTAAGAGAGAGAGAAGAGAGAGAGAGAGAGAGAGAGAGAGAGAGAGAGAGAGACCGACAGTATGGTTTCACAGAAGATCACAATGGCAGGTGGTCCTCGTGATGAAGACTCCCATCCACTGTGTGGCACCAGACACGAGTTGAATCCAAGATCAGCTTGTGGTCGGTGGTGGCACCTTCGCTGGGGTATGATGCCATATGACCTTTCTGAACTTTTGGCACCGCTCTGCATGCCCTGAGAGGTGTCTTAGGCCTTACTATGCAAGGCGAATGTTCTAACATTCTTAAAATACTGTATGGTTCCTGAGAAGTTATCCCTTCCTTATGAATGTAATAATAATAATAATAATAATAATAATAATAATAATAATAATAATAATAATAATAATAATATAATAATAATAATAATAATAATAATAATAATAATAATAACATTTATGAAGGGATTCAGGGAAACCTGCAGGCCGGACTTGAGTCCTGGAGGTGGGAAGTACAGTGTCTGCACTCTGAAGGAGGGGTGTTAATGTTGCAGTTTTATAACTGTAGTGTAAAGCACACCTCTAGCAAGACAGTGATGGAGTGAATGATGATGAAAGTTTTTCTTTCTCGGGCCACCCTGCCTTGGTGTGAATCGGCCGATATGTTAATAAAAAAAAAATAATAACTGAATAACTTAATGCTCAACTTCATGGTCAAGAAAAAGACAACAGTGTTGCTCAGACTGTGACCTCAAAACAACAGTGTCACTTTGGATGTGACCTCAAGACATCAGTGTCACTCAGACTGTGACCTCAAAACAACAGTATCAATCTGTCACTTCAAGACAGCAGTGTCACTCAGACTGTGACCTCAAAACAACAGTGTCACTTTGGATGTGACCTCAAGACAGCAGTGTCATTCAGACTGTGACCTCAAGACAACAGCGTCACTCTGACTGTCACCTCAAGACAGCAGTGTCACTCAGACTGTGACCTCAAAGCAACAGTGTCACTTAGGCTGTGACTTCAACACAAGTGTCACTCAGACTGTGACCACAAGACAACAGTATCACTCAAACTGTGACCTCAAGACAGCAGTGCCAACTGTGGTTACAAATGATACATAGCATTGGCAAGTATGCGAAAAAGACACAGACACAGTAAGTAGGATACTTCTACCATTTTTTCTTGTATCCGTCTAACACAGGGAATAGAAAACGAATAGTGTACACAGTGGATGAGGTAATATACTGAATGGGAGATGGACGCAACTCAGGTGATAGGAGCAAGATGCTTGGGGAGAATGTGTTTGCTCAGTATTTTTCGCGATTTTGAAGCTGCTTGTGTTTCGAGGGACGTTGTGGGTGGTAATGATGAGAGGAGACGTCAAGCATCCTCTGAGATGAAGCTGTGAGTCTATAATGACAAGTCTCTCCCTCTCTTTGTGGCATTTCATGAGATGACTGTGAGTGTTGAAGTGTTTGGTTCAGGTACTGATGCATCGTCCCTTTGGTGCTGGTGGTAGCGACTGGATCGGCCCTTTGGTGCTAGTAGTAGCGATTGGATCGTCCCTTTGGTGCTGGTAGTAGCGATTGGATCGTCCCTTTGGTGTTGGTAGTAGCGATTGGATCGTCCCTTTGGTGCTGGTAGTAGCGATGATAACAGATACCAAACATCGTTAGTTACTCAAGTCTAGTTCCATGATGACATATTTGTCTTCTCGGAGTGTCATAAGATTGTGGTTCTTGTGGTGGTGTATGTATGGTGTATTGTTTGGATCGCGTCTCTGGCTGGCGTATTAAAGCAGGTCTTACTAAATCATTATTAATATTATTATTATAATCATAGCGTTAAACCCACAAGGGTCATACAACATCAATATTAATAAAAAATTCCAAAAAGAGAGGATAAAAATTTTAAGTGAAAATAGAGACATAACATTCCTTTAAATTTAGCAGTTACAGAGTGATCGTCAATTGAACTTATTCTGAACAAGCAGCGGTAAGCAACATAATTTATGTTCACTCATGTGTTGCTTTATTCGCCTAGACGTTTTCCTCTACTTAATGTTTACCACATTCCTCACATGAAATAGTGTAGATACATACTAGAAATGGATTCAATGTGTTGTGTGTTATTTGTTATTGGGATCTTGATGGTGTTGGAAGTAATGTTGTATACGTGGATATTGCTTTTAGCAATGAGGCTGCGGATGCTCCCCGAGATCTGCACCTCCGGGAGAACAGCATATTGACCCGGAGTCTGCCTGAGTTTACTGGTGTGAAAGTTATGCACAGCTTTTAAAAAGCAAAAATGCACAATACCGTTGCTGGAACAATGCACAGTATATGCATTGTTCCAGTGTATATATATATATATATATATATATATATATATATATATATATTATATATATATATATATATATATATATATATATATATATATATATTTTATATTGTGAGTACAACAACTCTGAAATATTATGCTAATAGTAAATTTTACTAGTTTCTTAAAGAAAGTAAAAGCGGGTGTACTGTGTGGATATTTATTCCACATAAATTTTGGTGGGTGGCACTACTCGGTCTACCTCGCTGTGCCAAACTGTTTACAACTTCAACTTGGCTCTGACTTCCTCCTCGTCCACTTCTGTCCTCAACTTTCTCTTGTCAATTAAATCTTCATGATTAAAAACAAAGTTAAAGGGCAAGCTATTTTTTTTTTATTATTGAGGCGATGTGTCGATCTGTGTAGAGCTCGACTTAATAAAACTCTATAACAGAGCGAAAAGTTGTCATTACAGAGTGTACTCATGTTCTGTACCAGAGTGTACTCAAGCTCTGTACCAGGGTATCCCGTAGCTCCATTGGTAGCGCACTCAGCTCACACACTGAGGTCCGTGGTTCGATCCCCGGTATGGGTAGAAACATTAGGATGTATTTCCTTAAGACACCTGCTGTCCATGTTCACCGAGCAGTAAGTACGTACCTGGGTGATAGTTGACTGGTGTGGGTCGCATCCTGGGACAAAATTGACATAATTTGCCCGAAATATTCTGCATAACAAAAATTTTTTTCTATATAGTATGTCAGTGATGTCAGCTATGGTCTGTATACCTCGTTCGTTTAAAAATAAACATTATTATTATTATTATTATTATTATTATTATTATTATTATTATTATTATTATTATTATTATTATTATTAATCGTTATTATTATTATTATCATTATTATTATTATTATTATTATTATTATTATTATTATTTATTATTATTATTATTATTATTATTATTATTATTATTATTATCTTTAATATTATTGTTATTATTATTATTATTATTATTATTATTATTATTAATGTATTA
>NC_069435.1:15953774-16103774 GCF_026875155.1 Cherax quadricarinatus | reverse complement strand
CAGCATTTACTCAGGCGACTACTTGACAGATAAAGTGTTCACATTGTTCATCAGTCACATGGTGTTGTCATATAATTGTAAGTTTCAATATTGTATAAGAAGTGTTCATTATTGTATAGAAGGTGTACAGTATTGTTATAGAAGGTGTTCAATATTGTATAGAAGGTGTTCAGTATTGTATAGAAGGTGTTCATATTGTATAGGAAGGTGTTCAATATTGTATAGAAGGTGTTCAGTATTTTATAGAAGGTGTTCAGTATTGTATAGAAGGTGTTCATATTGTTATAGAAGGTGTTCAATATTGTATAGAAGGTGTTCAGTATTGTATAGAAGGTGTTCAGTATATTGTATAGAAGGTGTTCAGTATTGTATAGAAGGTGTTCAATATTGTATGGAAGGTGTTCAATATTGTATAGAAGGTGTTCAGTATTTTATAGAAGGTGTTCAATATTGTATAGAAGGTGTTCAGTATTTTATAGAAGGTGTTCAATATTGTATAGAAGGTGTTCAATATTGTATAGAAGGTGTTCAGTATTTTATAGAAGGTGTTCAATATTGTATAGAAGGTGTTCAATATTGTATAGAAGGTGTTCAATATTGTATAGAAGGTGTTCAATATTGCATAGAAGGTGTTCAATATTTGTATAGAAGGTGTTCAATATTGTATAGAAGGTGTTCATATTTTATAGAAGGTGTTCAATATTGTATAGAAGGTGTTCAATATTGTATAGAAGGTGTTCAATATTGTATAGAAGGTGTTCAATATTGTATAGAAGGTGTTCAATATTGTATAGAAGGTGTTCAATATTGTATAGAAGGTGTTCAATATTGTATAGAAGGTGTTCAATATTGTATAGAAGGTGTTCAGTATTTTATAGAAGGTGTTCAATATTGCTATAGAAGGTGTTCAGTATTGTATAGAAGGTGTTCAAATATTGTATAGAAGGTGTTCAATATTGTATAAGAAGGTGTTCAATATTGTATAGAAGGTGTTCAATATTGTATAGAAGTGTTCAATATGTATAAGGTTTCATATTATAGAAGGTGTTCAATATTGTATAGAAGGTGTTCAATATTGTATAGAAGGTGTTCAATATTGTATAGAAGGTGTTCAATATTGTATAGAAGGTGTTCAATATTGTATAGAAGGTGTTCAATATTGTATAGAGTGTTCAGTATTTATAGAAGGTGTTCAATATTGTATAGGTGTTCAGTATTGTATAGAAGGTGTTCAATATTGTATAGAAGGTGTTCAATATTGTATAGAAGGTGTTCAGTATTTTATAGAAGGTGTTCAATATTGTATAGGTGTTCAGTATTGTATAGAAGGTGTTCAATATTGTATAGAAGATGTTCAATATTATACAGAAGGTGTTCAGTATTCATAGAAGGTGTTCAGTATTGTATAGAAGGTGTTCAATATTGTATAGAAGGTGTTCAATATTGTATAGGTGTTCAGTATTTTATAGAAGGTGTTCAGTATTGTATGGAAGGTGTTCAATATTGTATAGAAGGTGTTCAATATTGTATAGAAGGTGTTCAATATTGTATAGAAGGTGTTCATATTGTAATAGAGGTGTTCAATATTTTTTATAGAAGGTGTTCAGATTTGGTATAGAAGGTGTTCAATATTGTGTAGAAGGTGTTCAATATTGTATAGAAGGTGTTCAATATTGTATAGAAGGTGTTCAATATTGTATAGAAGGTGTTCAGTATTGTATAGAAGGTGTTCAATATTGTATAGAAGGTTTCAATATTGTATGAAGGTGTTCAATATTGTATAGAAGGTGTTCAATATTGTATAGAAGGTGTTCAATATTGTATAGAAGGTGTTCAATATTGTATAGAAGGTGTTCAATATTGTATAGAAGGTGTTCAATATTGTATAGAAGGTGTTCAATATTGTATAGAAGGTGTTCAATATTGTATAGAAAGTGTTCAATATTGTATAGAAGGTGTTCAATATTGTATAGAAGGTGTTCAATATTGTATAGAAGGTGTTCAATATTGTATAGAAGGCGTTTAATATTGTATAGAAGGTGATCAGTATGTATAGAAGGTGTTCAATATTGTATAGAAGGTGTATATTGTATAGAAGGTGTTCAGTATTGTATAGGTGTCCAATATTGTATAAGAAGGTGTTCAATATTGTATAGAAGGTGTTCAATATTGTATAGAAGGTGTTCAATATTGTATAGAAGGTGTTCAGTATTGTATAGGTGTTCAATATTGTATAGAAGGTGTTCAATATTGTATAGAAGGTGTTCAATATTGTATATAAGGTGTTCAGTATTGTATAGAAGGTGTTCAGTATTGTATAGGTGTTCAATATTGTATAGAAGGTGTTCAATATTGTATAGAAGGTGTTCAGTATTGTATAGAAGGCGTTCAGTATTGTATAGAAGGTGTTCAATATTGTATAGAAGGTGTTCAGTATTGTATAGAAGGTGTTCAATATTGTATAGAAGGTGTTCAATATTGTATAGAAGGTGTATATTGTATAGAAGGTGTTCAGTATTGTATAGGTGTTCATTATTGTATAGAAGGTGTTCAATATTGTATAGAAGGTGTTCAATATTGTATAGAAGGTGTTCAGTATTGTATAGGTGTTCAATATTGTATAGAAGGTGCTCAATATTGTATAGGTGCTCAGTAATGTATAGAAGGTGCTCAGTATTGTATAGAAGGTGTTCAGTATTGTATAGAAGGTGTTCAATATTGTATAGAAGGTGTTCAATATTGTATAGAAGGTGTTCAGTATTGTATAGATGGTGTTCAGTATTTTATAGAAGGTGTTGAATATTGTATAGAAGGTGTTCAATATTGTATAGAAGGTGTTCAGTATTTTATAGAAGGTGTTCAATATTGTATAGAAGGTGTTCAATATTGTATAGAAGGTATTCAGAATTATATAGAAGGTGTTCAATGTTGTATAGAAGGTGTTCAGCCTCTCATACAAGTTGTTCAGTCCCACAGAGAAGTCGTTCAACCTGGCATAGTTGTTCAACCCGGCATAGAAGTTGTTCAACCTAGCATAGAAGTTGTTCAACCTAGCATAGAAGTTGTTCAATCTAGCATAGAAGTTGTTCAACGTAGCATGGAGGTTGTTCAACACCGCAGAAAAATTGTTCAAACAATTTTCAGAGTATTTTGAAGATCATCAATGTCTTGCAGAGCAGCTGAACACTGACGTAAAACACCTGACCACCATATTAATCGAGGAAATGTTTCGCCACAAGTTGTACGTTTAGTCGTGGCGAAATGTTCCCGCAATCAATGTGTTAATGCTGTTCCACTGTTGTGTTTCACAGTGTTCCACTGGACGCGGAGCATCAGGAGGGGATCACAGTGTTCCGCTGGTCACGGAGCATCAGGAGGGGATCACAGTGTTCCGCTGGTCACGGAGCATCAGGAGGGGATCACAGTGTTCCACTGGTCACGGAGCATCAGGAGGGGATCACAGTGTTCCGCTGGTCACGGAGCATCAGAAGGGGATCACAGTGTTCCACTGGTCACGGATCTCCTATGAAACTATTGAAGCTTAGGCTTCAGGGCCCCTAAACCCTCCCACATTGCTTCAGTTTTTTTGGATCTATTGTATGAGAAGGGGTAGCGAAGGGGCCCCAATAACAATTCAAGCTTCAGGGCTCCCAAAATATAGGTCCGCCCCTGTGGCCCATGAAGTATTAATACCCTGAAATTGACTTTGAAAATTATGCTCAGTGTTCAAGAACTTTTAAGCAGTTTACAATAACATTTATGCAATAATTCGTCCATTTCATCGACACTTGTCGGTACAGTGTACGGTGTCTTAGCCAGGCGAACACTGTAGCAGTGTGTCAACACTGTAGCAGTGTTTCAACACTGTAGCAGTGTGTCAACACTGTGGCAGTGTGTCAACACTGCCTCTCACAGAGTGACGCATTACATTACTCAATTAGAAAGATTATGATCAGATCAAGCCTATATCTAAAGACTATGGAAATAAATGGTATCAAATACCGACACAGTGGAAATATAAACACATATGCAGTATAATGTGATCCTTTATTGACAACGTTTCACCCACACAGTGGGCTTTTTCAAGTCACACACGATCTACCTAGGGTGGAAGGTACGGGAGTATTTATAGTCATGTTCAGAATGTTGAGGTCAGGTGGAGAATGCTGCATCTGATGATCTACCGGGTGGAGTTATAGAGTCTTGGGTAGCTTGGCAAGGGTATTGGACAAGTTGTGAGTAGACCTTCTGCAGTGTTCTATGTTCTTATGTGGGATAGCGATGAAGAAGTTTCTTGGCGAGTGGTTCAGCTATGTTATAGAAGCCGTTGTTCAGGTTGAAATTGTTGGTTATAGAGATAAGCGATGATTCCAGGATTCTTCGATATTGAGTGTTGTCTTCTGTGGCGATAAGTCTTGAGTTTCTGTAGTTAATTAAATGGTTGTGTGAATTGCGATGTTGTACACAGGCATTCCTTGCATCGTCAGTCCTGCTTGCATATTGTTGTTCTGAAATACGTCTTTGGAGGTTTCTTGATGTTTCGCCCACATATAATTTGTTGCAGTCATTACAAGGGATTATGTATACCCCTGCAGAGGATGGAGGCTTGTCCTGTCTACTACTGGTGATGTCCTTGATGGTCGTGGTTGTGGAGGTAGATACTTGGAATGATGTATTGGAAAAGATGTTGGAAACATGTTTGGCAATGGAGTTGGTGGGGAGGACTATGTATCTCTTCTCTTCTCCTCATAACTCCTAAACGCTTCAACGTTCAAGCTCTCCAAGACAAGCTCAACCAGGTCGAGCCTTCAATCCAGTTCACACTTGAAGAAGAAGTCGACAACACTCTTCCTTTCCTTGATGTTCTGCTCTGCAAAGCTGACCACGAACTTCGTTTTAAAGTCTATCGAAAACCCACCAACCAAAACGATCTTCTCCACTTCTACTCTCACCACGACACCAAAACCAAACGTGGTGTAATTATAGGCTTCTTCCTGCGTGCACTCAGAATCTGCAGCAATGAGTTCCTTGAGGAAGAATGCACTATAATTGAACAAGTATTTTCTAAACTCCACTATCCTCGTCACTTCATCAGAGACTGCAGTCGGCGGGCATTAAACATCTTTACACACCCAGAGAAGACACTGCCGAGAAGAGATATATAGTCCTCCCCACCAACTCCATTGCCAAACATGTTTCCAACATCTTTTCCAATACATCATTCCAAGTATCTACCTCCACAACCACAACCATCAAGGACATCACCAGTAGTAGACAGGACAAGCCTCCATCCTCTGCAGGGGTATACATAATCCCTTGTAATGACTGCAACAAATTATATGTGGGCGAAACATCAAGAAACCTCCAAACACGTATTTCAGAACATCAATATGCAAGCAGGACTGTCGATGCAAGGAATGCCTGTGTACAACATCGCAATTCACACAACCATTTAATTAACTACAGAAACTCAAGACTTATCGCCACAGAAGACAACACTCAATACCGAAGAATCCTGGAATCATCGCTTATCTCTATAACCAACAATTTCAACCAGAACAACGGCTTCTATAACATAGCTGAACCACTCGCCAAGAAACTTCTTCATCGCTATCCCACATAAGAACATAGAACACTGCAGAAGGTCTACTCACAACTTGTCCAATACCCCTGCCAAGCTACCCAAGACTCTATAACTCCACCCGGTAGATCATCAGATGCAGCATTCTCCACCTGACCTCAACATTCTGAACATGACTATAAATACTCCCGTACCTTCCACCCTAGGTAGATCTGTGTGTGACTTGAAAAAGCCCACTGTGTGTGTGAAACGTTGTCAATAAAGGATCACATTATACTGCATATGTGTTTATATTTCCATCTAAAGACTATGCGTGACTTTAAGTGTAACCAGAGTCTCATCGTATATATGTGGTACCGAATAGGTAAAACTGGTCAATTAGCAAGAACTCATTTAAAATTAAGTCCTTTCTAAAATTTTCTCTTATACGTTTAAAGACATATTTTTTTCATTTATATCAATTTAGAAATTAATGATTTTTTACCAAAAGAACCTTAGGAAACTTACCTAACCTTACTATAACAATGGGAATTTAATTTAGCCTAATGCAACTAAATATATTTTACATAAGTTTACAATAATTTAATGTTAAACAAAGACAATGAAATATATTTTTTTCGTTAGATTCAGAATGATTTTTGCGAAATTATTGTATACACAAATTTTCGCTAACCCTATTCTGCAAGAAGAGCGTTGCTATTAAAGTCAGAGTCGCAAGTTTTACCAAAATATATCTTAGTCCACAGCAGGAGTCGAACCTGTGGACTCCGTAGAAAAGTACGAAGTAGTTTTGCCACAAAGACAGAGCCCAGATAATAGGTATGAGCATCTTGTCCGTGGAAATGAAAGTAGAGAAAGAGAGAGACACAGACCATAACTCAGATAAAACCTGTACAGAACTTGTTGGAGGGACATCCATCACTCTTAGTGTCAACGAGAGGGAGAGAAAGAGGGAGGGAAGGAAATATGAAGAATGAAGATTGGGAAGGAGATAGTGAGGGTAGGAAAGAGGGAGTGTAGGAGGCAAGGGAAGGATGAGGAGAGGAAGGGCAAAGGGAAGGAGGGAGGGAGGGAGGTACTGAAGAAGTAAGGAAGGGAGGGAGGGAGGGAGGTACTGAAGGAGTAAGGAAGGGAGGGAGGGAGGGAGGTACTGAAGGAGTAAGGAAGGGAGTGAAAGAGGGAGGGAGGTACTGAAGGAGTAAGGAAGGGAGGGAGGGAGGGAGGGAGGTACTGAAGGAGTAAGGAAGAAAGGGAGGTACTGAAGGAGTAAGGAAGAGAGGGAGGGAGGGAGCTACTGAAGGAGTAAGGAGAGGGAGGGAGGGGAGGGAAGGTACTGAAGGAGTAAGGAAGAGAGGGAGGGAGGTACTGAAGGAGTAAGGAAGGGAGGGAGGGAGGGAGGTACTGAAGGAGTAAGGAAGGAGGAGGGAGGGAGGGAGGGAGGTACTGAAGGAATAAGGAAGGGAGGGAGGGATGTACTGAAGGAGTAATTAAGGGAGGGAGGTACTGAAGGAGTAAGGAAGGGAGGGAGGAGGGAGGTACTGAAGGAGTAGAAGGAAGGGAGGGAGGGAGGTACTGAAGGAGTAAGGAAGGGAGGGAGGGAGGGAGGGAGGTACTGAAGGAGTAAGGAAGGGAGGGAGGTACTGAAGGAGTAAGGAAGGGAGGGAGGGAGGTACTGAAGGAGTAAGGAAGGGAGGGAGGGAGGGAGGGAGGGAGGTACTGAAGGAGTAAGAAGGGAGGGAAGAAGGGAGGGAGGTACTGAAGGAGTAAGGAAGGGAGGGAGGGAATGTACTGAAGGAGTAAGGGAGGGAGGGAGGGAGGGAGGGAGGGAGGGAGGGAGGGGAGGGAGGGAGCCAAGATGAGATATACAGGAACTGACTTCGAAAAATGTTATGAGTTATATAGTGAGAAAAGGGATGAGGAGGAAAAAGAAGGACGGAGAAGAAGGAGGGGAAGGAGAAGGTCCGAGAGGAGGGGAGGGAGAAGGTCAGGGAGAAGGGGAGGGAGAAGGTCAAGAGAGAAGGAGGGAAGGAGAAGGTCAGAGAGCAGGGGAGGGAGAAGGTCAGAGAGAAGGGGAGGGAGAAGGTCAGAGAGAAGGGGAGGGAGAAGGTCAGAGAGAAGGGGAGGGAGAAGGTCAGAGAGAAGGGGAGGGAGAAGTATAGAGAGGAGGGGAGGGAGGAAGTCAGAGAGAAGGTCAGAGAGAAAGAGGGGAGCGAGAAAGGTCAGAGAGAAAGAGGGGAGCGAGAAGGTCACAGAGAAGGGGAGGGAGAAGGACAGAGAGAAGAATGGGAGTTAGAAGGACAGAGAGAAGGAGGGGAGGGAGGACAGAGAGAAGGAGGTGGAGGGAGAAGGTCAGAGAGGAGGAGGGGAGAGAGAGGGACAGAGAAGAGAAGGGGAAGGAGGACAGAGAGAAAAAGGGAAGGGAGGAATGCAGTAAGAAGGAAGGGAAATATTAAAAGAAGGAAATAAAAAGAACAGAAAATAGAGAAGAGACAGAAAAGGACAGAAAGTAGGAGGGAAGAGAGGAAGGCAGAAAATAAAAAGGATAGGTACAAGTCTAAAAAAAAAAAAGAGAGGGCAGTGAAAATTACCAAATAAAAAAGAGAGGAAAAGTATGAAGGAGAAAGAAAAAAAACGAAAAAAAAACACTGACGCTGTGTTTGGAAGCAGAAAAAAATACGAAGCAGATCAAACGTCATCAAAGCCGCCCTGATTTTTCCCTCCCTCATTGAGTCACCTTTGATCTGTTTCTTTCCTTCCAGAGTAAACACCTAACACACTTTTATTTTTTCCGTCTTAAAACAGGTTAATATAATCAGCTTTTTTATTTTCTTCTACAAATTAATAACTTAATCAGGTATTTCTTTTATTTTCAGGCGTAAACAATCACCATAGTCAGCTGTTTTATTTTCCCGCGTAAACAATCACCACAATCAGCTGTTTTATTTTCCCTCGTAAAAAGAGTGATATGATCAGCTTTTATATTTTCCTCCTGCATAAATAAGTAATCTAATCAACTAATTAATTTTCGCAACTCGGAAAAAATTTTGGAGGCGAGGCAAGTAATGTAATCAACGGTATATTTTTCCATCGTAAACACTTAATGTAATCAGAAATTATTATTTCCCGAACGCAGAATGACAATAAAATAATAAGATAATTTCCTTTATATTTAGCTATCCTCTAAATATCTACCATGTTAATAATATACAGGGTGTTTCAAAGTGATACACCCAATTTCAAAGCATGTCACTTTGAAACTGGGTCCATCATTTTGAAACTGGGTCCATCATTTTGTAATTGGGTCCATCATTTTGAAACTGGGTCCATCATTTTGAAACTGGGTCCATCATTTTGTAACTGGGTTCATCATTTTGTAACTGGGTCCATCATTTTGTAACTGGGTCCATCATTTTGTAACTGGGTCCATCATTTTGAAACTGGGTTCATCATTTTGAAACTGGGTCCATCATTTTGTAACTGGGTTCATCATTTTGAAACTGGGTCCATCATTTTGAAACTGGGTCCATCATTTTGTAACTGGGTCCATCATTTTGTAACTGGGTCCATCATTTTGAAACTGGGTCCATCATTTTGAAACTGGGTCCATCATTTTGAAACTGAGACCATCTCTTTGAAACTGGGTGGTTCATTTTTTTCCCACTGTTGGTATGTAATTTAATCAGCTGACGTATTTACTTAACAAGGAACAATGTTAGTCAGCTGATAACTTTCCGCGTAAAGATGCAAATTAATCAGCTGATGTTATTGTTTACCGGAGCGGAGAATGTCAGAGGAGCCTTGATCTCGCTCATCAAAGGAGGCTGCATCTCTCGTCTCAGGGCAGCATCTTCTGTCTTGGAGCAAAATCCTGTTTCTCAGGCCAAATCCTTTATACAGTGCAACAAAACCGTTGAAAAAAAGGCAAAAAATAAAAAAATTGTGTCGAGAAATAAAATTCTTATATTTCGGACTAAAACACTTGTATTTCGTAACAAAACCCGTGTATTTCGTAACAAAACCCGTGTATTTCGAAACAATACTCGTGTATTTTCTAGCAAACCCCGTGTATTTCGCAACAAAACCCGTGTTTACATATTCCGTATTTCAAACCAACAATGTTATTTTGAGCCAAAATAAATGAATCACGGATCAAAAAATTTTAACAAATTTTCTTAAGTGTACCATCAAGATATCAACAAGATATCAACATCTTATCTTAGAATCCGCTATCTTGTAGTAAGCCCTCTGTATTTAGTAGTGATCCTCTGTATTTTGTAGTGATCCTCTGTACTTTGTAGTGGCCCCCTCTGTATTTTGTAGCGATCCTCTGTATTAAGTAGTGACCCCCTCTGTATTTTGTAGTGATCCTCTGTATTTTCTAGTGATCCTCTGTAATATACATGGGGTGTAGGACCCATAACAGCACAATGGTAGTGCACTGACAATATATTGAAGACGGTTTGCCCCTGGTGGACGAAAAGTCCAGTGGATGCTGACTCAATGACACATCATCTCAGAGATCCATGTCAGGATATATATCGTTTCTCTCCTGACATACAAACTAGAGATCAACACCCCTTATCCAAGTAGATATTATTCGTATTTCTTACCGAACACTTATAAGAACTCTTTTTATCTTAGTCCAAACCCTAATAAGAACTCTTTTTATCAGACCAGACTCATAAAAGAGCCCGCTGTCTCAGTTCAAAACTTTGTATCTCTGAATGTGAACCCTCCACCCCAGACCAGACATTTGTATCTCTGAATATGAACCCTCTACCTCAGACCAGACCTTTGTATCTCTGAATGTGAACCCTCTACCTCAGACGAGACCTTTGTATCATGGACCTAGTCACTCCTATTCAGTGAACATATCTTCTCGTGTTTTTTCTCTCCTTAATACTCACGGTCTTTGGTCTTCCTCACAGGTACCTGGATGAGTCATGTGGAGGCTGGAACCGAAGAAGTGGAATAAGGTGTTGACTGGTTAGTTGGACCATAAGACAGACTGCCACATACACACAGACACCACACTAAATAAATCACAGATTCATGAGCAGATAGATCACAGACTACATAAATAAAGGAGTAGAGAAAATACAGGCCCCAATAGATAAAGAAAAAGACAGATCACTGACCCAGTAGACAGAGGAGCAAATAGATCACAGACCACATAAACAGAGGAGCGGAGAGATAACAGACCCAATAGACAGAGGAGCAGATAGATCACAGGCCCAATAGACAGAGGAGCAGGTAGATCAAAGACCAGATAAGTCCCAGACCAGACGAGGAGAGGAGCACATACATAAGAGACCACGAAGACTCATCAAGACCGTAAGACTCCCCACTCCAGCTGATCCAAACATCAACCAGTATCGTTTCCTCCACACCTGCAAGACCCTCGCCCACACCAGTTAGATCCCCGCCCACGCTTGCTAGACCCACTCTTACACCTGCGATATCGCTGCCCACGTCTGCTAGACCCTTGCCCACGCCTGCACAACTGCTGAAAAACTTCCCACGCCAGCTTTACCCTACACCACACTTGCAAGATCCTGTCCACACGTGTCTTACCCCTGCCCACACCAGTTATATACCCGCCCACACTTGTTAGACCCCACCCATACCAGCAGTATCCCTTCTCACACCTGCTAGATTCGCGCTCATACCTGCATAGCTGCCATACCCACCACCCACACCAGGTATACCCTTCTCTTCACCCTCAAAACCCAGCCCAAACCAGACGAAGACAGCCCACACCTAAACCGCGCGTCCACACCAGTTAGACTCAACCCACGCCTTTCCAGACCCCCGCCCACGCCAAGGCATCTCGTAAACCCACGCCCATGTCTCTGAAGAAGATGCTGAGGGTGATGCTGAGAGCGGGAGATGAACCTCTCAGTGATTAGCATAATCTTTCCCTCTCTCGCCCACATGGTGCACTTGTGGGTGTGGGTAGCGGCGTGGGTGTGGGCGTGGGCGGGCGACAGGGGCGTGGGGGCGTCGCCAGCTCTCCCTACAGTGCTACAACCACTGTCACCACAACTACCACAACCACCACTACCACCATCTCTGCTACCACCACGGCCGCTGTCAGGACCAACGTTGTGGCTGAGGTACCTGGCCTTGATGTAGGTGAGTGTACCAACCACATTGTTAGCTGGTAACGAGGGTTTAGGTAGGTTAGCAACGCTCTTGATACCTAGTAACGAAGGTTTAGTTACTGACACTTGTTACCTGGTTACGATGGCTTAGGTAACCTAGCGACACTCTTGGTACCTGATTATTTTGGTACTGGTAACGAGGGTTTAGGTGGGTTACTTTAAATTCTGGTAGTTGGTAACGACGTCATAGGTGGGTGAGCGACAATTTTATATTCTGTAACGATGGTTTATATGGGTTAGCGACGCTTTTGGTACCTGACAACGAGGGTTTAAGTGTCTATCAACACTCATGGTACTTGCTAACCAGGGTTTAGGTGGGCTAGTGACTCTTGCTGCCTGGTAACGTTCTTTGAGACTATATAACATTCGTTAAGCTGAGATGGTAACAACAGTGTTCTTGAGATAACGTTGATCTTCAACACTTGATAATACACAGGTCAGCGATTATTATTATTATTGTTATTATTATTATTATTATTATTATTATTATTATTATTATTACAATAACAACTATGCACTAAACCCACAAGGGTCATACAGATAGGCCAGTGATGCTCAACTGTCTATCAGTGTCACCTGTCTGTTGTCTTGACCATCTGAGGTCACGCGCGACGTGAGGCAACTGCTAGGCAGCTTACCACTCTCAAGTGGCTCGTTTATCTCTTGTTATTTATTATCTCTATGTTATTCTCCATTTAGTACCTTAGTAGTGATGTACTAACAACTGCCTCCCACCGCATCAGATTGGCCAAAATTATTTATTTATTTTTTTTGCCATCCTGATGTCACGTGCGAATGGGGTCCTGCTGACTTCCATCTCATCCGTTTTTCGTATATATGTCTATGTATCCCATGCAGTACCTAAGGAACAGGGTCACGACCCAGGATGAGATTAATTATTTTTTTCCGGGTATTGACTGCACGATTTTGGAAGGGTGTTGCACTCAGGACGTCCCTTCCCGAGTTTCGGATAAGTGGATGGAAACCACAGACGGTTCAAACCCAGCTGAGCATTCATGTGCTCCGGGTAGACTAGATGGGTGTTAGTCGACTGGTGTGGGTCGATCCCGTGGATGGAAAATAGACCTGTATTCCTTAAACCCTGCATACCAAGGTCCTCTCCAGTAAATAGTATGGTTTATCGACTGGTAGTGGGCCTCCTTAAAATTGCCTGATATATAGATTATTCATATAAAGATCTCTTTTAAATTTATTATACTGATGTATATTATTATTTTTCATGTATTTATAGAAATAAATTATTATTATTATTATTATTATTATTATTATTATTATTATTTATTATTATTATTATTATTATTATTATTATTATTATTATTATTATTATTATTATTATTATTATTATTATTATTATTATTATTATTATTATTGTCATTTATTATTATTATCATTATTATTATTTTTATATTTTTTTTATTAACACCTGGGCATTCTCCCACCAAGGCAGGGCTGAGATACCTGGCTGCTACACATGTGTCTTACCCAGTTGCTTGTTGGCACTGTATTCTGTTATAATAATGAAGAAAAAGATACATGTACAACAGTTGGGTATGTTTATTGATGAAATGTTATAAACCTACACGGTAGGCTATATCAGTCAAATACGGAGAACGTATTGTAGGCAGCAGGAGTACTGACGAGGTAAGATGACGTAATCTTTCCATCAACCTTCGAAAAATAGTTTGAGGTGGTCATTCCCTCAGCCTGGAGAAGAGTTCAGTTTTATGTTGTCGGTATTTTATACCATATTCAACATATTATATTAATGATGCCACCTCCATCCTCTCAGCTGGCCAGGTTTCTGTCTCCCGTGTGAAGGATCTCAGTTCTCCTGGTCAGTATCTTCGTAGTTGGAATCTCTCGTAATCAGCAGTTTTGTATTGGTCATATTTGTTCTTCTTGTTGCTTGCACCGTGGCAATAAAGACGCTAGTATCAAAGTATAATTTTAACACAAAGTTTCGCCCAGAACTGGGCTTTATAACACCCAGCCTTGGGCATACCTCTGCACTTTCTCCACATTTTAAACGTGTTTTTTTCAGGTGTGAGTTCCATGCTGGTGTTGCATACTTGATGAAGAGCCTGACATGTGTTGTATAAAGGGCCGGGAATGTCTCTTTTTTAGAGATTTCTAAAGGTTACCCTTAGATATGGTGTGTGTGTACTCACCTATTTCTATTCACCTATTTGTGGTTGATGGGGTCGATTCATAGTTCCTGGACCCGCCTCTTCACTGATCACTACTAGGTCCTCTCTCTCTCCCTGCTCCATGAGCTTCATCAAACCTCGTCTTAAAACTATGTATGGTTCCAGCCTCCACTACGTCACTTGCAAGACTATTCCACTTCCTGACAGCTCTATGACTAACGAAATGTATGTGTGTGTGTGTGTGTGTGTGTGTGTGTGTGTGTGTGTGTGTGTGTGTACCCCCTCTGCTTGCCACCAGGGGCAGAGTTTGGTGTGTGCACCACCGTTTATAAGTGATAGGACAGTTGTCCACATTTTTACAGCGTCGACTGGAGCTCTCGCCGGCACCGCCTATTGAAAGTCTTTTTTCCATCTCTTTTTACAATGCACTGTATAAGTGATCTGTTGAATTTCAGTACAGTTATCCTTTTGAATACAACTGCTAACCATGAATATGGTTTTTTTTCATTCGTTACATAGACACATACACCCACGCACACATATTATATATATATATATATATATATATATATATATATATATATATATATATTATATATATATATATATATATATATATATATATATATATATATATATATATATATATATATACATACAACACTTTAATCATCATCCATCACTGTCTTGCCAAAAGAGTGCCTACATTACAGGTAAAAATTGCGGTACATCACCCCTCCTTCAGAGTGCAGGCACTGAACTTCCCACCTTCATAACTCAAGTCCGGCTAACCGGACTTGAGTCAGGTTACCCGGTTAGCTCATTCCAACAGCTCATTAAGTCTTAAAAACCATTTGCTTCCACTCACGCTTGCTGGAAGTCCAAGCCCCTCGCACACAAAACCTCTTTACCCCCCTTTCTCCAACCTTTCCTGGGATGAACCCTGCTCCATTATCCATCGACTACATATTTATACGCCCTCCAAGTCATTCTATTTTGTTCTCTCCTGTAAATGTTCGAACCTCCTCGACAACCCTTCCTCTGCCCTCTGGATAATGCTTTTAGTAACCCCTCACCTCCTCCTAATCTCCACACTACGGATTCTCAGCATTATATTCATAGCACACATTGCCCTCGGACACAACATCTCTACTGCCTCCAGCCTCTCCTTGTTGCAACATTCACCATCCACGTATCACACCCTATAAGAGCATTGGTATAATTATACTCTAATACATTCCCTTTTTTGCGTCCATGGACAAGGTTCTTTGTCTCCATAGACTCCTGCAGTCAAGAGAAATCTGGGATCTAGTTGAGTGGCGAATGTACTGTGTACTTTGACGCAAAGTGAACAGGTTCGAATCCTGCTGTGGACTGAGAGATAATGTTTGTTGAAAGCTCGCCCGTTTGCGAATTGTGTGTGTGTGTGTGTGTGTGTGTGTGTGTGTGTGTGTGTGTGTGTGTGTGTGTGTGTGTGCGTGTGTGTGTGTGTGTGTGTGTGTGTGTGTGTGTGTGAACTCAATTTAAGTCGTAATGAACGAGTGTCGATGAATAAACAGGAAGATGGACGAGAGACTCGAACCATGGTCCTGGTACCTGAGTTACCGATAAAACTCTGGTCCTGTTAACTTCGGAACCACCGTAGCACTGGTAGTGTTAGTAGTAGTGGTTGCTTGTAGTGGTTGTGTTGATAGTAGTAGTTAGTTGTAGTGGTTGGGAGTAACGATTGTATTGATAATAGTGGTTGTGTTTGTTTTCGTAATACTGGTTACATTAGATAGTAATAGTAACTGTGTTGATGAAGGTTGTGTTGGTAAGGAAGAGAGGAGAGAGAGAGAGAGAGAGAGAGAGAGAGAGAGAGAGAGAGGAGAGAGAGAGAGGAGGAGAGAGAGAGAGAGAGAGAGAGAGAGAGAGAGAGAGAGAGAGAGAGAGAGGTAAATATAATACAATATACTGGAAAAATTTTTGCACTGAAACAAGAAATACAACACCATACAGAAAAACAAAGACAATACCATGCAAAAAAAAAAAAAAAAAAAAACAAGGAAGATATCATACACGGTGTCATATCATTGTTTATGTAGATTTACAGTGTGTCTAGATTTACTTACCATTGTAACAGTATATATATATTTTTACACACAAAATTTTCCCCCACCTGACTTTTCAGTCATTGAATAGAGGAGAAGGGGTTACTAGCGCCTTGCTTCCGGCATTTTAGTCGCCTTTTATGACACTCATTGTTTACAGGGAAAGAATTCTCGGTTACTAACCCCGTAAAACAGAGTGAAAGAGATGCAGGTATGTTGCAGTCAGAGGGTAATCTGTTGGTGATGTTTACACACTTTGGGAAAGACGGGAACTGGATGAATGATGGCCATTTTTTTTTTTTCTTTAAAGAATAAAATGGCACAATACCGTGAATGGAATACAAAAATAACCTTCACATAGGAGACTAAAACTTAGGACGACGTTTCGATCCAACTTGGACCATTAACTAGTCACACAGACGCGTGAAGGGAAGGGGACAGTATATTTACGAGAGGGGGCGGAGCCGTAACTAACGACAGGAAGTAGTAGTATATTAGTAGTAGTAGTATAATATATTACTATCGCCTCTCGTTCTACTACTCCCCCCCCCCCCCGCCCTCGTATATACACGGCTTCAGTTCCTTCATGCTGGTTCAGAGACATCCAGAAAACTTCTTGAGTCACTCTGAGTGTCAGGAATGGGTCAAGTAGAGCAGAGATTTTGAGAGTTGAGAGATTCAAGCCAGGAAGAACACCAGCCCTGAGAGACCAAAGATTTAACCCTGACTGTTCCTGAAACAGCATATCTGCCGCTACGAGCTGTGTGTGTGAGTGGGGAGGGTAACAGACGAGTTTGTTGAGCTAATAACCCACACCATCGTACACACCAGATCAAAGACGTGCTGTGCCCCAGCTACAGGGCGTCTACGTCGATTGTAGCTACATCACTTGTGCTGAAGAAGATTCACCGTGCCCTTGTCATAGGGCTGTGAACGGTATATCAGTTGTACAAACTACGACGCTCCTTTGGGAGCCAGTGGCGATGGGTCGCCATCCGGCGAAGGCCCGTGTCAGGACTTCGTTTCTGGGGAATATATTATCATATCAACCTTTCGCTCTTCCTTGTGATTAGTTAATGGTCCAAATAGGACCGAAACATCGTCATAAATTTCAATCTCCTATGTGCTTCCTATTTGCGTATTTTCGTCTGTGGGTCATCCTGCCTCCCGGGAGACGGAATATATATATATATATATATATATATATATATATATATATATATATATATATATATATAATATATATATATATATATATATATATATATATATATATATATATTATATATATATGTATATATATTCTCTTTTAGTCTGAAATATTTGAAGCTGGATTATTTTAGGCAGATATTTTTATATCTTCGTATACATACATTTGTTACTATGATATTACCAGTGTTTGTGTGGTTGTGTGGTTGTGTGGTTGTGTGGTAGGGAGGAAGGTGAATGTGTCTAGGGAGCTGTGGCTGTAAATAAAGTGTGTTCAACCCTTGTCTCTCTGCACACAGACTAGTGTCTCTGTGATTGGCCAATACATTATGGCGTTTGATGATGTCATTTTTTTACAAGCTATTCATTGTTACGTCTCAATTTATACCTATATATGTACCCTCTGTGTTCCTGAATTGTTGGTAACGACTTGACAAAACTCCTGGAGAGCGAAACGTTGCCACAATAAAATATTGCATTAGTTGCACTTGTGTCCTATTACCTAACATAATGTCGGTATTTCTACCAATGTTATTACTATTCACTGGCAGTTTTGACTATGATATTCTACAGCATTGCTCTGGACAAGTCCTCTGTGACTTTCTATTCGACAGGGAGCCAGTCATGCCACACAAGCTAGCATGCATGAGCTCCAGTTTATTTTCAAGTGCTTGGCCAGGCAAGCTGGTGCCTGGAGGCTGTGGTTCTCCGCCATGTTAGTAGTGTCTTGTTCTATCTTCCTTACATGGTGTGTTGTACACCACGTAAGGCATAGTTTATGTGGGAGCTTCCTTATAAAGTCCTATCCCTATATAATTCAGCGGTACTCAAAGGGGGGTTCCCGGAACCGCAGAGTTCCGCGATAGGCCACTAGCCTAGTGAAAATAGGCTAGTATAAAAAAAAAAAAACCATACCCTGGCTGGGATTGAACCCGCGGTCAGAGAGTCTCAAAACTCCAGCCCGTCGCGTTAGCCACTAGACCAGCTAGCTGGAGATTCGTGTGTAAAAACTTGCATTTGCTGTCACAGTGGTGCCTGTGCTAACCTTCCTATGGTGTAGAAATATACCTAGTTGGATGAATCTTATTGTGGCTAGCTGGTCTAGTGGCTAACGCGACGGGCTGGAGTTTTGAGACTCTCTGACCGCGGGTTCAATCCCGGCCGGGGGTATGGTTTGTTTGCAATCGTGTCATTACGATTTCGTGAGTCATGTTAGGCTAGTATACGAAGACACACAGTGACTACATACTATAAAAACTAGCAGGAACTTTCAGTGCTAAGGCTAGTATGATCCTGCAGTTAATATTTACATCTTTACCATTGATACTTTATTTCAAGCGTATATAAGTGTTCATTTTAATATAAAATATCCTAGAGTCAAGGCTATTTTATTATTCTTTATCATTACCTTAAGTTTATTATTTTTTATTGTTCGTACTCTCTTAAATAATATCTCCATGTGGAATTATCATTATTTAGAAGGTGAAGCTTTTACGTTATATGTTGTAACTTTAACTGGTCTGGGAGATATTAAGTGAAATATAATGTTCATACAGTGTGAACACTGATGTTCATACAGTGTGAACACTGATGTTCATACAGTGTGAACACTGATGTTCATACAGTGTGAACACTGATGTTCATACAGTGTGAACACTGATGTTCATACAGTGTGAACACTGATGTTCATACAGTGTGAACACTGATGTTCATACAGTGTGAACACTGATGTTCGTACAAAGAAGACAATACCATACACAGTAACAAAGACAATAACATACACAGTAACAAAGACAATAACATACACAGTAACAAAGACAATAACATACACAGTAACAAAGACAATAACATACACAGTAACAAAGACAATAACATACACAGTAACAAAGACAATAACATACACAGTAACAAAGAAAATATCATACACAGTAACAAAGACAATAACATACACAGTAACAAAGACAATAACATACACAGTAACAAAGAAAATATCATACACAGTAACAAAGACAATAACATACACAGTAACAAAGACAATAACATACACAGTAACAAAGACAATACCATACACAGTAACAAAGAAAATATCATACACAGTAACAAAGACAATAACATACACAGTAACAAAGACAATAACATACACAGTAACAAAGACAATAACATACACAGTAACAAAGACAATAACATACACAGTAACAAAGACAATAACATACACAGTAACAAAGACAATAACATACACAGTAACAAAGACAATAACATACACAGTAACAAAGACAATAACATACACAGTAACAAAGACAATAACATACACAGTAACAAAGACAATACCATACACAGTAGCAAAGAAAAATACCATACACAGTAACAAAGACAATAACATACACAGTAACAAAGACAATAACATACACAGTAACAAAGACAATAACATACACAGTAACAAAGAAAATATCATACACAGTAACAAAGACAATAACATACACAGTAACAAAGACAATAACATACACAGTAACAAAGACAATACCATAACAGTAACAAAGAAAATATCTATACACAGTAACAAAGACAATAACATACACAGTAACAAAGAAAATATCATACACAGTAACAAAGACAATAACATACACAATAACAAAGACAATAACATACACAGTAACAAAGAAAATACCATACACAGTAACAAACAAAATCTTTGTTGACCGTCACACACAATACACAAACATGATTCATCAACACACAAAAGAAACTCACACAAGTCATCACCCTTCACACAATACAGACACAAATCATCTGGTGATACTTGTAGTGGTGATCTTGTAGTGATGATACTTGTAGTGGTGATACTTGTAGTGGTGATACTTGTAGTGATGATACTTGTAGTGGTGATACTTGTAGTGATGATACTTGTAGTGATGATACTTGTAGTGGTGATACTTGTAGTGGTGATACTTGTAGTGATGATACTTGTAGTGGTGATACTTGTAGTGGTGATACTTGTAGTGGTGATCTTGTAGTGATGATACTTGTAGTGATGATACTTGTAGTGGTGATACTTGTAGTGGTGATACTTGTAGTGGTGATACTTGTAGTGATGATACTTGTAGTGATGATACTTGTAGTGGTGATACTTGTAGTGGTGATACTTGTAGTGGTGATACTTGTGGTAATGATACTTATAGTGGTGATGCTTACAGTGATACTTGTAGTGGTGATAATTGTAGTGGTGATCTTGCAGTGATGATACTTGTAGTGGTGATACTTATAGTGGTGATACTTGTAGTGATGATCTTGTAGTGATGATACTTGTAGTGGTGATATTTGTAGTGATTATACTTGTAGTGGTGATACTTGTAGTGGTGATTCTTGTAGTGATGATACTTGTAGTGGTGATATTTGTAGTGATTATACTTGTAGTGGTGATACTTGTAGTGGTGATTCTTGTAGTGATGATACTTGTAGTGGTGATATTTGTAGTGATGATACTTGTAGTGGTGATACTTGTAGTGGTGATACTTGTAGTGGTGATTCTTGTAGTGGTGATCTTGTAGTGATAATACTTGTAGTGGTGATACTTGTAGTGGTGATATTTGTAATGGTGATCTTGTAGTGATGATACTTGTTGTGGTGATATTTGTAATGCTGATACTTGTAGCGGTGATATTTGTAGTGATGATACTTGTAGTGGTGATGCTTACAGTGATACTTGTAGCGGTGATACTTGTAGTGATGATACTTGTAGTGGTGATGCTTACAGTGATTCTTGTAGTGGTGATACTCGTAGTGATGATCTTGTAGTGATGATACTTGTAGTGGTGATATTTGTAGTGATGATACTTGTAGTAGTGATACTTGTAGTGGTGATCTTGTAGTGATGATACTTGTAGTAGTGATACTTGTAATGGTGATACTTGTAGTAATGATACTTGTACTGGTGATTTTGTGGTGATGATACTTGTAGTGGTGATACTTTTAATAGTGATATTTGTAGTGGTGATACTTTTAATAGTGATATTTGTAGTGGTGATACTTGTAGTGATGATCTTGTAGTGGTGATACTTGTAGTGGTGATACTTGCAATGGTGATACTTGTAGTGGTGATACTTGCAATGGTGATACTTGTAGTGGTGATACTTGTAGTGGTGATCTTGTAGTGATGATACTTGCAATGGTGATACTTGTAGTGGTGATACTTGTAGTGGTGATACTTGTAGTGGTGAAACTTGCAATGGTGATACTTGTAGTGGTGATACTTGCAATGGTGATACTTGTAGTGGTGATACTTGTAGTGGTGATCTTGTAGTGATGATACTTGCAATGGTGATACTTGTAGTGGTGATACTTGTAGTGGTGATCTTGTAGTGATGATACTTGTAGTGGTAATATTTGTAATTGTGATACTTACAGTGATACTTGTAGTGGTAATACTTTTAATACTGATATTTGTAGTGGTGATACTTTCAATAATGATACTTGTAGTCCTGATACTTGTAGTGCTGATACTTGTAGCGGTGGTACTTTTAGTGGTGATACTTGTAGTGGTGATACTCGTAATATTGATATTTGCAGTGGTGATACATGTAGTGGTGATAATTGTAGCGGTGATACTTGTAGTGATACTTGTAGTGGTGATACTTGTAACAGTGATATTTGCTGTGGTGATACTTGTAGTGGTGGTACTTATAGTGCTGGTACTTGCCTAAGCTAGTCAAGTCCAAGTCACCTACTTGCCTAAGTTAGGCAGGTCCAAGTCACCTACTCACCCATGCTAGGCAGGTCCAATTTACCTACTCACCCATGCTAGGCAGGTTCAGTTATCCTACTGACCAAAGCTAGTCAGGTTCAAGTCACCTACTAGCCTAGGCTAGTCAGGTCCAAGTCACCTACTGGCCTAAGCTAATCAGGTCCAAGTCACTTACTGGCTAAAGCTAGTCAGGCCCAAGTTACCCACTGGAGAAAGCTAGTCAAGTCCAAGTCACCTCTTGGTCTAAGCTAGTCAGGTCCAAGTCACATCCACTTAAGAAGAAAGGAGCACTGCATCAGACCTAATGGCCCAAGCCAGGCAAGTCCAATTCACACCCACTCGTGAATTTGTCTAAAATCTTGTTAAAACTATCAATCCTTTCCTATATACTTCCTAAATCTAATTTTTTTCCAACACTACTGCGAGTCCTGTATTTGTTAGACAGTTTGACGGGACCAGGAAGATTGGGGGGAGGTGAAGGAGGTGGGGAGAGTTGACGAGGGTTAGAGGAGGGAGTGAGAGAGGAGGAGTGAAGAATATTTGGCAGAGTGAAGGGATGGTGTGGTAGGGAGCACAGAGAGGTGTGTTGTGTGAGTGTGTTGTGTGTGTGTTGAGTGTGTTGTGAGTGTGTTGTGTGTTGTGTGAGTGTGTTATGTGAGCATTAATCCTCCACACTCCACTTAATTGTCCTCTCTAACATAATTGAAGAACCCAAGTCATAACAGCATACAAAGAGAGAGAGAGAGAGAGAGAGAGAGAGAGAGAGAGAGAGAGAGAGAGAGAGAGAGAGAGAGAGAGAGAGAGAGAGAGAGAGAGAGAGAGGTCTGACAAGCACATTGTAGGCTCAATATTGTTCTTGGTGTTTCATGTTCAACATTTTCCACTAAGACAGTGACCATTGTGTTAGCTTTGATGCTGGAGGCTAAACAAGGTTTAGTGTACTCGAGGCCAGAGCTAATGACCACTTCAAGGTGCGTCTCTTCTTTTACTTCTCCTACCTGCCTCTCAAACCTTTTATATTTATGATTAACATTGTTGTGAGAAACTCTCTCTCTCTCTCTCTCTCTCTCTCTCTCTCTCTCTCTCTCTCTCTCTCTCTCTCTCTCTCTCTCTCTCTCTCTCTCTCTCACACACATATTGCACGAGAGGATCAGGATATTGGAATGAATTTAGTAGTCCGATCATGTGTGGCGGTCTGGTGTCTGTTGTAGTGTGTTCTGATGTACCATCTCACTGTGAGCTAGTTCACAACGCTCTCCCACTCACTCTCTCTCTCTCTCTCTCTCTCTCTCTCTCTCTCTCCTCTCTCTCTCTCTCTCTCTCTCTCTCTCCTCTCTCTCTCTCTCTCTCTCCTCCTCTCTCTCTCTCTCTCTCTCTCTCTTACTATCCGTCAAACAAAATTACTGTTTTTTTTTTACTTAAGTTTAATTTCGTGTTTGCGTATTTTTTTTTCCGCATTTGTGAGTATTTTAGAATTACTTTTTGTTGCGCGGAATTTTGTACTCATTAATTAGGCGGTTTTGAATTTTATAGCCTTCAATTTTTAATACATTAACTATAAAAATAAACAAAATACAGAATACAAGACGAAGAAAAACTTTCAAAATTTTGTTAGAACACAAAGATGTGTTGAAGAGGAGAGAAGATGTGTTGAAGAGGAGAGAAGATGTGTTGAAGAGGAGAGAAGATGTGTTGAAGAGGAGAGAAGATGTGTTGAAGAGGAGAGAAGATGTGTTGAAGAGGAGAGAAGATGTGTTAAAGATGAGAGAAGATGTGTTGAAGAGGAGAGAAGATGTGTTGAAGATGAGAGAAGATGTGTTGAAGAGGAGAGAAGATGTGTTAAAGATGAGAGAAGATGTGTTGAAGAGGAGAGAAGATGTGTTGAAGAGAAGATGTGTTGAAGAGGAGAGAAGATGTGTTGAAGAGGAGAGAAGATGTGTTGAAGAGGAGAGAAGATGTGTTGAAGATAAGAGAAGATGTGTTGAAGAGGAGAGAAGATGTGTTGAAGAGGAGAGAAGATGTGTTGAAGAGGAGAGAAGATGTGTTGAAGATGAGAGAAGATGTGTTGAAGATGAGAGAAGATGTGTTGAAGAGGAGAGATAGATGTGTTGAAGAGGAGAGAAGATGTGTTGAAGAGGAGAGAAGATGTGTTGAAGAGGAGAGAAGATGTGTTGAAGATTAGAGAAGATGTGTTGAAGAGGAGGGATGTGTTGAAGAGGAGAGAAGATGTGTTGAAGAGGAGAGAAGATGTGTTGAAGAGGAGGGATGTGTTTGAAGAGGAGAGAAGATGTGTTGAAGAGGAGGGATGTGTTGAAGAGGAGAGAAGTTGTGTTGAAGAGGAGGGATTGTGTTGAAGAGGAGAAATGATGTGTTGAAGAGGAGGGATGTGTTGAAGAGGAGAGAAGATGTGTTGAAGATGAGAATGTGTATGACGCTCCTGGCCACTGCTGCTGCTGCTGCTGCTGCTGCTGCTGCTGCTGCTGATGCTAGGGCTGCTGCTGCTGATGCTAGGAGTGCTGCTGCTGCTGATGATGATGATGATGTTGCTTCTAGAGCTGCTGCTGTTGATGCTGCTACTTATGCTGTTGCTAGGGTTGCTGCTGCTGATGATGATGATGATGATGTTGCTTCTAGAGCTGCTGCTGTTGATGCTGCTACTTATGCTGTTGCTAGGGTTGCTGCTGCTGCTGCTAGGGTTGCTGCTGCTGCTGCTGCTGCTGATGCTAGGGCTGCTGCTGCTGATGCTAGGAGTGCTGCTGCTGCTGCTGATGATGATGATGTTGCTTCTAGAGCTGCTGCTGTTGATGCTGCTACTTATGCTGTTGCTAGGGTTGCTGCTGCTGCTGCTGCTGCTAGGGTTGCTGCTGCTGCTGCTAGGGTTGCTGCTGCTGCTGCTGCTACTGCTGCTGCTGCTGATACTGCTGCTGCTGCTGCCCTAAGTAACGCTGCCACCCACAATATTGACAGGTTTGGCAGTGGTGGAGGCGGACAGTGACATTGGTAAGGGAGGTGGAGGAGGGTAGTGGGAGTGGTGACAGTGACAGTGACAGTAATGACAGTGGTAATAGTGACAGTGGTGACAGTGACGGTAGTGACAATGACAGTGGTAACAGTAACAGTAATGACAGTGGTAACAGTAACAGTAATGACAGTGGTAACAACGACAGTGGTGAGAGTGATAGTGATTACAGTGGTAACAGTGACAGTGGTGACAGTGACAGTAGTCACAGTGACAGTGACAGTAATGACAGTGGTAACAGTGACAGTGGTAACAGTGACAGTGGTAACAGTGACAGTGGTCACAGTGACAGTAGTGACAGTGGTGACAGTGACAGTAGTGACAGTGGTGACAGTGACAGTGATAGTAATGACAGTGGTAACAATGACAGTGGTGACAGTGACAGTAGTGACAGTGACAGTGGTGACAGTGATGACAGTGGTAACAGTGACAGTGGTGACAGTGACAGCAGTGACAGTGGTGACAGTGACGACAGTGGCAACAGTGACAGTTGTGACGGTGACATAGGTGACAGAGATAACAGTAACAGTGGTGATGAAAATAAAACAAATCAATATAATCAAGAAGAAAACAGAACCAACATAAAACAAAATCCAAACACCGTCATAATAACCAACAAACTGGTGTTTTTCCCGGCGCTGAACCTCCGCAAGATCTCTCATACCACCAACGAAATTTATACAGAAAAATTTATATATTTGGCCAAGGGGGAGATGTACATACCATAAAAATGTATGCATATATCCAAGGGAGAGGAAAGATAAACAGAAATCTCCACGAGGATGTTATATGCAACATCTCTGAGACGAAGGTCCTTTGCGTGCCTTTATCGGTGTATTTGGGGAGTGGAGGCCCTCAGGTCAGACCAAAGACCAGTGGGTCTAAAGATCGCTTTTCACCGGCTTGGTCTTGTAGTGTAAGTTAATATTATGATAATGTTATATTATCGCTGCGTTAATATACATTTTGTCTCTTCTGCCACGGAGCCAGGGGTTAAATTATGTTAAATAAGGGCAGTGTTTTAACATACTGTGTATGTGTGTGTGTGTGTGTACTCACCTAGTTGAGGTTGCAGGGGTCGATTCCAAGCTCCTGGCCCCGCCTCTTCACTGGTCGCTACTAGGTCACTCTCCCTGAACCGTGAGCTTTATCATACCTCTGCTTAAAGCTATGTATGGATCCTGCCTCCACTACATCGCTTCCCAAACTATTCCACTTCCTGACTACTCTGTGGCTGAAGAAATACTTCCTAACATCCCTGTGATTCATCTGTGTCTTCAACTTCCAACTGTGTCCCCTTCTTGCTATATCCAATCTCTGGAACATCCTGTCTTCGTCCACCTTGTCAATTCCTCTCAGTATTTTGTATCTCGTTATCATGTCTCCCCCCCCTATCTATCCTGTCCTCCAGTGTCGTCAGGTTGATTTCTCTTAACCTCTCGTCGTAGGACATACCTCTTAGCTCTGGGACTAATCTTGTTGCAAACCTTTGCACTTTCTCTAGTTTCTTCACGTGCTTGGCTAGGTGTGGGTTCCAAACTGGTGCCGCATACTTCAATATGGGCCTAACGTACACGGTGTACAGGGTCCTGAACGATTCCTTATTAAGATGTCGGAATGCTGTTCTGAGGTTTGCTAGGCGCCCATATGCTGCAGCAGTTATTTGGTTGATGTGCGCTTCAGGAGATGTGCCTGGTGTTATACTCACCCCAAGATCTTTTTCCTTGAGTGATGTTTGTAGTCTCTGACCCCCTAGACTGCACTCCGTCTGCGGACTTCTTTGCCCTTCCCCAATCTTCATGACTTTGCACTTGGTGGGGTTGAACTCCAGGAGTCAATTGCTGGACCAGGTCTGCAGCCTGTCCGGATCCCTTTGTAGTTCTGCCTGGTCTTTGAACGAATGAATTCTTCTCATCAACTTCACGCCATCTGCAAACAGGGACACTTCGGAGTCTATTCCTTCCGTCATGTGTGTGTGTGTGAGTGTGTGTGTGTGTGTGTGTGTGTGTGTGTGTGTGTGTGTGTGTGTGTGTGTGTGTGTGTGTGTGTGTGTGTGTGTGTGTGTGTGTACGTGAGGTCAATACATTATGGCAAGTACATGTTGAAGAGGAGGTTTCCCGCAAGAATGTGCCTTGAAGCAGGTGAAAGGCTCTTGATCCAGGGCATTTGAGCCACCCTCCTTTCCTTGAGTCAAGGAAGGAAAAGAACAATAGCAATGAACAGCCTAAGTTACAGAAAGTCTTCTGACTATTTTAAATTAACTTAATTATTGTTTAAACCAGAACTCTGATTTTGGTCTCTGAAATTATCAGCGACTCACTTGAGACACAAGTAAAACTTGGTGTGTAGACAGATTCTCCTTCAGGATGTTTTCTTCCTGTCTTCCATGTTTCTGCACGACTGGTTTCTCTTCTGTTGGTGTTTAGGTTCCTCTAACTCATGCGTGAAGACAAGTCTTCTTCTGGTGGTGCTTCACTATACGTCTGTGGCTGACAACGGAGTTGTCAGTGAGTGAAACTGCCAGGCAACATCTTTGAAAAAATTACTTTGTGTAGCTTGAGGACTCAGATGAGTCACGGGGATGTTAGGAAGTATTTCTTCAGTCATAGAGTTGTCAGGAAGTGGAACAATCTGGAGAGTGGTGTAGTAGAGGCAGGATCCATACATTGCTTTATGAGAAGAGGGAAGAGTCGGACAGTTAAATGAATGGAAATGAGAGACTGAAGAAACCATTCATGGCGAAAGGTTTAATCAATAAAATGTCTTGAACCGTACATAAGACTCATTATCTACAATCCAAATCTGGGTTCTTCTTGGTGACGGCATCACCGGTGACTCTTCTTACAGTTGCTCAGATACCGGAGGACACAGAGAGCTTCCAGCAGCGATGGTGCCGATTCTGACGCACTGAAGAAAAATTCGAATGTCCTTGTGATATTGCCACGCAGTCAAACCTTTACGAATCTTGAGAGTTTGACAGAAGGCAGAGTGTTGAATTAAACATTTGCTGGAGTTGTGAGCCCGGGATACCGCCTGCTCCTGCAGGTGGGAAGAATTCTTCAAGAACGAATGTGCGGTTGTAGTAGCAATTTTCCAGGGATCATAGTTATTTAAAAAGACAGGTAGGCAAACACTATGATATATTTATTATAATGGTTTTTCGGTCCTGGAACGTTGATCAGTGACTGTAGTGATGAGAATTTCTCCCAGTGTTTGCTCACGCGTTTTTTTAAACCACTTATCCGTATCTATTACCAAGGTTTATACCATCAGTGTTGTTGTGAGGGGCTCTGGGTGGATGTTTGTCTTATAGAGGCGTGCTCTGGCCTCATCCCTGAGTGTAACTTTATCCTCGCTGCTAATTAAGGTCAAAATTAGTTAAGGTCGTGTTCTCCCGCCGTGTTCCCCCTCTTTTATTTTCTTGTTTGTTTGTGCTCAGATTTTTGAGGTTTCGGATGAGCTTGTGTTTACACGCCTCCTAGTGTTGATCTTCACTGATAATGGAAATCCAAGTTATGTTCCCCTGGGAAGCCAGCAAGAGATTTTGCCAGGTTCTGCGAGTTTCACAAGTGATGTTAATACTTTTTTAAAGAAGTCTGATGATTTAGTGGCTGTTTGATGGATGTGGCAAACGTCAGCTTGATATCATCTGTGAGGTTTTCTTCCGTGGTGAGTTTGAGAATTTTTTTTCCTGCCTGTTTGAGGGAACCGTTAGATGTGGTTTTGTAGGTACGGTCTTTGTTAACTACACTATGTTGAAACTCCACTCTTGAGACTATACTGTGTTGACTCCACTCTTGAAACTACACTGTGTTGACTCCACTCTTGAAACTACACTGTGTTGAAACTCCATTCTTTGTTGTACATTCAGCACGTTTTCCTTTTCGATTTTCCTGGCACCCGCAATTACACAGGCGCAGGAAGCCAGGCGAGACCAGACATATTGTTGGCCAAGTCATGGGGTGGCTTTTTTGGGGTAAACTGTGAAGGTTACTGTGATCCATACACACTGTCCCTCAGGAGCAGGACAACGGTGTATATCAAGGTCCTCTGTGGTCTGCTCCTCAGGAGCAGGACAACGGTGTATATCAGGGTTCTCTGTGGTTTGTTCCTCAGAAGCAGGACAACGGTGTATATCAGGGCTCTCTGTGATCTGTTCCTCAGGAGCAGGACAACGGTGTATATCAGGGTTCTCTGTGATCTGTTCCCCAGGAGCAGGACAACGGTACATATCAGGGTTCTCTGTGATCTGTTCCTCAGGAGCAGGACAACGGTGTATATCAGGGTTCTCTGTGATCTGCTCCCCAGGAGCAGGACAACGGTACATATCAAGGTTCTCTGTGATCTGTTCCTCAGGAGCAGGACAACGGTGTACATCAGGGTTCTCTATGGTATTTTCCTCAGGAGCAGGACAACGGTGTACATGAGGGTTCTCTGTGGTCTTTTCCTCAGGAGCAGGACAACGGTGTATATCAGGGTTCTCTGTGGTCGTAAACACACCAGGTTCGATATGGAATCCTTTCAAATAATGAAGAATTTTGGCTTTTTAGACTCACTCATGTGACCCTTCCGTGAGACTGTGGTCACTAGGTTACTCATATAACCCCCTTAGGTCAGGCAGGGTCACGAGGTCATGAACGGGGCGATTTCAAGATACTGGAATGGTAAATCCGGTAACTTTTAAAAAGCTCCGTGTCTTCTAGTACAGTGTCACGTAGTTCCGTGTCACAAATCCGCGTCATACAGTTCTATCCCATTTGTAACCTGTGGTTACAAGTTTACATCTGGTCACACCATATCACCTTGAGGTATCTCAGGTTATCCCAGATCACCTCAGGTCACTCAAGGCCACCTAATATTCCGTCAGGTGAACACAAGATGTTTCAGGTGACCTCAGACCACTGCAGATCTTGCAGCAACCAAAAGCAAGATTGTTGCTCACTTGAAACAAACACAGACTGATTACAGGAAGAACGTGCCGCCGTGTGTGTGTGTGTGTGTGTGTGTGTGTGTGTGTGTGTGTGTGTGTGTGTGTGTACTCATCTATTTGTACTCGCCTATTTGTGGTTGCAGGGGTCGAGTCTTAGCTCCTGGCCCCGCCTCTTCACTGGTTGCTACTAGGTCCTCTCTCTCCCTGCTCCATGAGCTTTATCAAGCCTCGTCTTAAAACTATGTATGGTTCCCGCCTCCACTACGTCACTTTCTAGGCTATTCCACTGCCTGGCAACTCTATGACTGAAGAAATACTTCCTAACATCCCTTTGGCTCATCTGAGTCTTCAACTTCCAATTGTGACCTCTTGTTTCTGTGTCCCCTCCCTGGAACATCCTGTGTTTGTCCACCTTGTCTATTCCGCGCAGTATTTTATATGTCGTTATCATGTCTCCCCTGACCCTCCTGTCCTCCAGTGCCGTCAGGCCGATTTCCCTTAACCTTTCTTCATAGGACATTCCCTTGAGCTCTGGAACTAACCTTGTTACAAACCTTTGCACTTTCTCTAATTTCTTGACGTGCTTGATCAAGTGTGGGTTCCAAACAGGTGCTGCATACTCCAGTATGGGTCTGACATACACGGTGTACAGTGTCTTGAACGATTCCTTACTTAGGTATCGGAACGCTGTTGTCAGGTTTGCCAGGCGCCCATATGCCGCAGCAGTTATCTGGTTGATGTGTGCTTCCGGAGACATGCTCGGTGTTATACTCACCCCAAGATCTTTCTCCTTGAGCGAGGTTTGCAGTCTTTGGCCACTTAGCCTATACTCCGTCTGCGGTCTTCTGTGCCATTCCCCGATCTTCATGACTTTGCATTTGGCTGGGTTAAATTCGAGAAGCCAGTTGCTGGACCGGGTGTCCAGTCTGTCCAGGTCTATTTGAAGTCCTACCTGATCCTCATCTGATTTAATTCTCCTCATTAATTTCACATCATCTGCGAACAGGGACACTTCTGAGTCTAACCCTTCCATCATGTCTTTCACATATATGTGTGTGTGTGTGTGTGTGTGTGTGTGTGTGTGTGTGTGTGTGTGTGTGTGTGTGTGTGTGTGTGTGTGTGTGTGTGTGTGTGTGTGTGTGTGTGTATGTGTGTGTGTGTGTGTGTGTTCTTCATTCTTGTTAACATCCCAATGGTCCATTTAATATTTTTGCTACTATTTTTGTGCCCTTGTTTCCCTGTCCTCATATTAAACATTATCCTCTTACCCTTCCTGGTATTGCTAGTATCTCTTATGTCTTGGTCGAGTCTCCACAAGTCTCTCCTCCAGCGTTGTTAGCATCAGTTCCTTTAACTTTTTATCGTACTGCATTAATTCAGTTACGTGTGTTCACTCCACGCTGGTCCATGGGACCCATAACACACACACGCACACACACACGCGCACACACACACACACACACACACACACAGGGCGACAACGACAGTACAAAAACAACATTGCATCAAAAGTCAAGTCTGACCCGAAACTGTTGTATATATAGCCACATAAGGAGAAAGACAACAGTCAAAGACCAGATTATCAGGCTGAGGAAAGAAGGCCGGGAACTCACAAGAAACGATCAAGGGGTATGTGAGGAGTTCAACACGAGATTCAAGGAAGTATTCACAGTGGAGACAGGAAGAACTCTGGGAAGACAGCACAGAGGGAACACCAACAGGGAATATATTAACAAGTGTTGGATGACATACACACAACTGAGGAGGAGGTGCAGAAGCTGCTAAGTGACCTTGATACCTCAAAGACAATAGGACCAGACAACATCTCCCCGTGGGTCCTTAGAAAAGGAGCAGAGATGCTGTGTGTGCCACTAACCACAATCTTCAACACATCCCTTGAAACTGGGCAACTACCTGAAGTATGGAAGACCGCAAATATAGTCCCCATATTTAAAAAAGGAGACAGAAGCGAGGCACTAAACTACAGGCCAGTGTCACTGACGTGTATAGTTGCAAAGTTATGGAAAAGATTATCAGCAGGAGAGTGGTGGAGCACCTGGAACGAAACAAGATTATAAACGACAACCAGCACGAATTCATGGAAGGCAAATCCTGTGTCACAAACCTTTTGGAGTTTTATGACAAAGCAACAGAAGTAAGACACGAGAGAGAGGGGTGGGTTGATTGCATTTTCCTGGACTGCAAGAAGGCCTTCGACACAGTTCCTCACAAGAGATTAGTGCAGAAGCTAGAGGATCAGACACGCATAACAGTAAGGGCACTGCAAAAGATCAAAGGATACCTGACAGGGAGGCAACAACGAGTCATGGTACGTGATCACAGTGGGCGCCTGTCACGAGCGGAGTCCCACAGGGGTCAGTCCTAGGACCAGTGCTATTTTTGGTATATGCAAATTGACATGATGGAAAAGATTCACTCAGAAGTGTTCCTGTTCGCAGGTGATGTGAAGTTAATGAGCAAAATTAAATCAAATGAAGATCAGGCAGGACTACAAAGAAACCTGGACAGGCTGGACGCGTGGTCCAGCAACTGGCTTTTCGAATTCGACTCCGCCAAATGCAAAGTCATGACGACTGGGGAAGGGCGGAGTATGGGATAGGTGGACAAAAACTGGGGTGAGCATAATACCGAGCACGTCTCCAGAAGCACACATCAACCAGATAACTGCTGCAACATATGGGCACCTGGCAAACCTGAGAATAGCGTTCCGATATCTTAATAAGGAATCGTTCAAGACACTGTACACTGTGTACGTCAGGCCCATACTGGAGTGTGCAGCACCAGTTTGGAACCCACACCTGGTCAAGCACATCAAGAAATTAGAGAAAGTGCAAAGGTTTGCAACAAGGTTAATTCCGGAGCATAGGGTAATGTCCCACGAAGAAAGGTTAAGGGAAATCGGCCTGACGACAGTGGAGGACAGGAGGGTCAGGGAAGACATGATAACGACATAAAAATACTGCGTGGAATAGACAAGGTGGACAGAGACAGGATGTTCCATAGAGGGGATACAGAAACAAGGGGTCACAATTGAAATCCGAAGACTCAGACGAGTCACAGGGATATTAGGAAGTATTTCTTCAGTCATAGAGTTGTCAGGAAGTGGAACAGTCTAGTAAGTGATGTAGCGGAGGCAGGAACCACATATAGCTCTCTCTCTGCTCAGGGAGCAGAGAGAGAGGACCTAGTAGCGATCAGTGAAGAGGCGGGGCCAGGAGCTGAGTCTCGACCCCGGCAAACACAATTAGGTGAGTAACACACACACACACACACACACACACACACACACACACACACACACACACACACACACACATCACACACACACACACACACACACACACACACACACACACACACACACACACACACACACACACACACACCAAAATATCGAATAAATTTACAATTTTTAATTAAAAGTTAAATCTAAATTGAATACAGAAGTTAAAAAAAAATAGTTCAGTATATAATTAATTCTACACTAGTATGAAAACTCTAAGTAAATAATGTTGAATAATATATTTGAGAGATAATCTGAATAATTAACTTATCTCAGAAATGCATAACAAGAGAGTGTATCCTGTCAGACGGTGAATGATACATCCAGTGGTAAGCTGTTACGCACCATCACTCAAAGAGCTCCAGGCAGGACACTGACTGCTCAGTTTAGCAGCACGTCAGCTATTGTACTGGGAACGTGTGTGTGTGTGTGTGTTGACAATGTGTGTTGGTGTGATGTGTGTGGTTGGTTGGTTCATAGGGTTTAATCCTTATCGATTACATTAGGGACTGATGCTAACGCTGCATATAACATTATCACCACCTGAGAAAAATTACATTAATCCCTAAAATAAGAAAGTAAACTGTCACCATTTATATGCTGAGAGACATATACAAAGGGCCGGATTAAGGCATGGGTTTTAGGGGCTGCCGTCCAGGGGGGTCTGCACCAGCTGAAGGGCCTCCAGGGGTGGCAACCCAGGGTCCTCCGCCAGCTGGAGAGTCTCCAGAGATTAAGTGAAGAGTATTCACAGTTACTGCTGCAAGTTTATAATTATAGTGTGTTATTACATCACGTAAATGATGAACTGTTGACTGTTACAGTTATGTTTTCCTTTCAGTGATATCATTAGTGCTTCACAGTTCGTGTAGCCCAGGGGCCTCTGTGTACACCTCTCGGTATAAACCTGTGGTGTTCTGCTACCGACGAGGCTGTTACAATCATCATAAATTCCCAAAAGCAAAATACTTTCTGATGGTTTGGTTAATGTTAATTTTTAACAAGGAATAAATATGTAAAATGGTTAGATATGCAAATTTGCTCCCTTGACGTATCATGTGACCTGTTAACACACACTAGACGTACATACATCGTTAACATACACTACACGTACATACATTGTAACACACATTACACGTACACACATTGTTAACACACACTGCACGTACACACATTGCTAACACACAATACACGTACACATATTGTTAACACACACTACACGTACATACATTGTAAACACACACTAGACGTACACACATTGTCAACACATACACCTAACGTACACACATTGTCAGCACACACACCTCACGTACACACATAATCAGCACATACACCTAATGTACACACATTGTCAGCACACACACCTCACGTACACACATTGTCAGCACACACACACCTCACGTACAAACATTATCAGCACATACACCTAATCGTACACACATTGTCAGCACACACACCTCACGTACACACATTGTCAGCACACACACCTCACGTACACACATTGTCAGCACACACACCTCACGTACACACATTTTCCGACACACACTCACGTACACACGTTGTCAGCACACACACCTCACGTACACACATTGTCAGCGCACACACCTCACGTACACACATTGTCAGCACACACACACCTCACGTACACACATTGTCAGCACACACACACCTCACGTACAAACATATCAGCACACACACACCTCACGTACACACATTGTCAGCACACACACCTCACGTACAAACATTGTCAGCACACACACCTCACGTACAAACATTGTCAGCACACACACACCTCACGTACAAACATTGTCAGCACACACACACCTCACGTACACACATTGTCAGCACACACACCTCACGTACAACATTGTCAGCACACACACCTCACGTACAAACATTGTCAGCACACACACACCTCACGTACAAACATTGTCAGCACACACACCTCACGTACAAACATTGTCAGCACACACACACCTCACGTACAAACATTGTCAGCACACACACCTCACGTACATACATTGTCAGCACACACACCTCACGTACAAACATTGTCAGCACACACACCTCACGTACAAACATTGTCAGCACACACACCTCACGTACAAACATTGTCAGCACACACACCTCACGTACATACATTGTCAGCACACATACCTCACGTACAAACATTGTCAGCACACACACCTCACGTACAAACATTGTCAGCACACACACCTCACGTACATACATTGTCAGCACACACACCACATTCTTGCTGGATGGACCACCAACAGTATTTACATGTAAAAGAGAACTCCTGCAGCCTGGCTTTTAATTTACCAAGGGTAAAGCAACAAGATACAGTGACCTGGTTGTAAATGATTTGGCGAATCATTTACAGCTATCATTAGGACTGATGAAGTCACTTGGGGCGAAACATCCAGAACTGTGTTAGGTAAAAGGACACAAGTGCAACTAATGTGACATTGTGGCAACGTTTCGCTCTCCAGGAGCATGATAAAGCTCCTGGAGAGCGAAACGTTGCTACAATAAAATGTCACATTAGTTGCGCTTGTGTCCTTTTACCTAGCGTATTGTCGGAAATTCTACCAACATTAATACCATCCAGAACTGCATATAAATGCTCTTTCTCACCAGCTGTTAGGATCACTGTACCCAATTCCTGTCAAATGAGTTTCAAACCGATCGACTATCGAGCGTCATTAAGGCTGTTTGCCACCTGCTTACCGCTTATTATAATAATAATAATAATAAAAAAAAGCTAAACCTACAAGGGTCATACAACGCCGTAGGAGAGCCATGGTGCGCCCATCATGGCTGGCAAAAATGTACAGGTGGCAGCACTCACGCGAGTACTCAAGACACATTACTTTAGTGTCCGGATGTTGCAGTGGTCTGGGCATGACTAATTTTCCTGACAGGTATAAGTTCTCGTGACTGTGTTACCAGTCCTGAAGCTGAACTTGTAGGTTCATAGCGAAGACATATATATTATTACGTACACAGGTGTAGACTACTGGCCTGTGGTCCCTGCCGTAGCACGATAGCGAATTAGGAACGAGCAAAAACGACGGAAGAGAGGATAATAAGCCGGTATTTACAATGTATATAGTCTATGTAGAGTATTTACAGCTATGAACAATGAGATAAATACAAGCATAAGACACGGTGATCAATGAGGTAAATGCCAGCATAAGACCCAGTGAACTGTGGCGACCAGCAGGGAAGGTAAGTCTGCTACAGCTACTTTACAACTGTACCACATCGCTTCACAGCTCTGGCAGGCTTCCTTGTGATTGGTTGGTCGAACCAAGGTACTGGTATATTGACGGTGCTCGTGATCGTTAAACCCTTAGCATCTGGTTCACTGATCGGGAGGCATATCTATATGGGTGTGTGGCATACCCCGAATAAAATGTAACATACCCTTAGCATACCACACATATTTGTGTATGTACACTGGAAAACACCTCTCAGTATATGTTCAGTGAGAGATGCACCTCTTAGTGTATATACACTGACAGACACCTCTCAGAGTACATTCAATAAGGGATATATATGTCGTGCCGAATAGGTAAAACTTGCGATTTTGGCTTAAATAGCAACGGCAACGTTCTTCTTGCCGAATAAGGCAAACAAAAATTTGTTTATGCAATAATTTCTCAAAAAATAATTCTGAACCTAACGAGAAACATAATATTTCATTGTGTTTGTTTATTATTAATTTATTGTAAACTTATCTAAAATATACTTAGTTGGATTAAACTAAATCAAATTACGTTTGTTATAGTAAGGTTAGTTAAGTTTTCTAAGGTTCTTTCGTACAAAAAAATATTTATTTTAACATTAACATAAATGAAAAAATATATCTTTAAACGTATAAGAAAAAAATTTAGAAAGGACTTAATTTTAAATGAATTCTTGCTAACTGACCCGTTTAATACACATCAAGATGTGTATGTCAGTGTATATACAATAATTTATATATATATATATTATATATATATATATATATATATATATATATATTATTATGTATATTATATATATATATATATATATATATATATATATATATATTATTATATATATATATATATATATATATATATATATATATATATATATATATATATATATATATATATTATATATATATATATTGTTAGTGTATGCTCACTGAGAGTGAGAGACATACACATCTCGATGTATACAATCTTGATGAAGGGAGAGAGAGCGGGAGATAGTTCAGTCACTAGGTAAAGCCATGCATACTGCACAATGCACATTACCAGTCAGTGTTGCTCCTCCGGTCCGCTGCCTCGCTCAGCCATCTGCTGGTAAACACGCAGCGCTCCGTTTTAATTGGTCGAGGAAGATAACGCAAGAAAAGACACTGTACTTTCTGTAGTGGCGGAAAGAAGACCTGGTGCCATGGACGGCAGCCAATAGTGCCAGAGTCAACACCTAAATCTGCATTCTAATTAGCCGGGGACCCTCATGCATTTAAATCTGTTTTGCAGCATATACACGCCTTGAAGCGGTATTTTTTGTGTATGTATTTAATTCGAGGTATACTCCGCTTCCTTGGATCAAAACTAATTTTCTCCCATTCCCCAGGTGCTGTATGTATCCTACTGAATGGAATTATATTATGAATTCACTTCGTTTCTCCGTAATGTTAAACAAAGCTGATATTCTGTTCCAATAAATATGGTTCAGAAATGTTGTCTCGGTTCTAAATTATGTACAGCTTCTAAGAGGATTGTTTTACTGCTAAAATATGTCTAACCTGACCGAACTTAACTTAACCTGATCTAACCTAACCTAACTTAACTTAACCTGATCTAACCTAACCTAACTTAACTTAACCTGATCTAACCTAACCTAACTTAACTTAACCTGATCTAACCTAACCTAACCTAACCTAACCTAACCTAACCTAACCTAACCTGACCTAAACACAAAAGGTATCTTTCGTTTCATAATCACTATACGTCATGAAAGCATCAGTTGTTCGGTTGGTTCTAATTTAAGTTATTTCACGGAAAAAATTGCAACATCGTTATAAAAGAAAAGTTGTCAAATTGGCTCTCCAACACTCCAGTATAGTGGAACCTTCTTCTGGGTAGAACACACTCCAACACTCCAGTATAGTGGAACCTTCTTCTGGGTAGAACACACTCCAACACTCCAGTATAGTTGGAACCTTCTTCTGGGTAGAACACACTCCAACACTCCAGTATAGTTGGAACCTTCTTCTGGGTAGAACACACTCCAACACTCCAGTATAGTTGGAACCTTCTTCTGGGTAGAACACACTCCAACACTCCAGTATAGTTGGAACCTTCTTCTGGGTTAAAAACACACTCCAACACTCCAGTTTTAGTTGGAACCTTCTTCTGGGTAGAACACACTCCAACACTCCAGTATAGTTGGAACCTTCTTCTGGTAGAACACACTCCAACACTCCAGTATAGTTGGAACCTTCTTCTGGTAGAACACACTCCAACACTCCAGTATAGTTGGAACCTTCTTCTGGGTAGAACACACTCCAACACTCCAGTATAGTTGGAACCTTCTTCTGGGTAGAACACACTCCAACACTCCAGTATAGTTGGAACCTTCTTCTGGGTAGAACACACTCCAACACTCCAGTATAGTTGGAACCTTCTTCTGGGTAGAACACACTCCAACACTCCAGTATAGTTGGAACCTTCTTCTGGGTAGAACACACTCCAACACTCCAGTATAGTTGGAACCTTCTTCTGGTAGAACACACTCCAACACTCCAGTATAGTTGGAACCTTCTTCTGGGTAGAACACACTCCAACACTCCAGTATAGTTGGAACCTTCTTCTGGGTAGAACACACTCCAACACTCCAGTATAGTTGGAACCTTCTTCTGGTAGAACACACTCCAACACTCCAGTATAGTTGGAACCTTCTTCTGGGTAGAACACACTCCAACACTCCAGTATAGTTGGAACCTTCTTCTGGGTAGAACACACTCCAACACTCCAGTATAGTTGGAACCTTCTTCTGGGTAGAACACACTCCAACACTCCAGTATAGTTGGAACCTTCTTCTGGGTAGAACACACTCCAACACTCCAGTATAGTTGGAACCTTCTTCTGGGTAGAACACACTCCAACAACTCCAGTATAGTTGGAACCTTCTTCTGGGTAGAACACACTCCAACACTCCAGTATAGTTGGAACCTTCTTCTGGGTAGAACACACTCCAACACTCCAGTATAGTTGGAACCTTCTTCTGGGTAGAACACACTCCAACACTCCAGTATAGTTGGAACCTTCTTCTGGGTAGAAACACACTCCCACACTCCAGTATAGTTGGAACCTTCTTCTGGGTAGAACACACTCCAAACACTCCAGTATAGTTGGAACCTTCTTCTGGGTAGAACACACTCCAACACTCCAGTATAGTTGGAACCTTCTTCTGGGTAGAACACACTCCAACACTCCAGTATAGTTGGAACCTTCTTCTGGGTAGAACACACTCCACACTCCAGTATAGTTGGAACCTTCTTCTGGGTAGAACACACTCCCACACTCCAGTATAGTTGGAACCTTCTTCTGGGTAGAACACACTCCAACACTCCAGTATTAGTTGGAACCTTCTTCTGGGTAGAACACACTCCAACACTCCAGTATATTTGGAACCTTCTTCTGGGTAGAACACACTCCAACACTCCAGTATAGTTGGAAACCTTCTTCTGGGTAGAACACACTCCAACACTCCAGTATAGTTGGAACCTTCTTCTGGTAGAACACACTCCAACACTCCAGTATAGTTGGAACCTTCTTCTGGGTAGAACACACTCCAACACTCCAGTATAGTTGGAACCTTCTTCTGGGTAGAAAAACACTCCAACACTCCAGTATAGTTGGAACCTTCTTCTGGGTAGAACACACTCCAACACTCCAGTATAGTTGGAACCTTCTTCTGGGTAGAACACACTCCAACACTCCAGTATAGTTGGAACCTTCTTCGGGGTAGAACACACTCCAACACTCCAGTATAGTTGGAACCTTCTTCTGGGTAGAACACACTCCAACACTTCCAGTATAGTTGGAACCTTCTTCTGGTAGAACACACTCCAACACTCCAGTATAGTTGGAACCTTCTTCGGGGTAGAACACACTCCAACACTCCAGTATAGTTGGAACCTTCTTCTGGGTTAGAACACACTCCAACACTCCAGTATAGTTGGAACCTTCTTCTGGGTAGAACACACTCCACACCAAAACCTCCGGGTACCTAGTGTGGAACCTTCTTCTGGGTAGAACACACTCCAACACTCCAGTATAGTTGGAACCTTCTTCTGGGTAGAACACACTCCAAACACTCCAGTATAGTTGGAACCTTCTTCTGGGTAGAACACACTCCAACACTCCAGTATAGTTGGAACCTTTTTCTGGGTTAGAACACACTCCACACTCCAGTATAGTTGGAACCTTCTTCTGGGTAGAACACACTCCAACACTCCAGTATAGTTGGAACCTTCTTCTGGGTAGAACACACTCCAACACTCCAGTATAGTTGGAACCTTCTTCTGGGTAGAACACACTCCAACACTCCAGTATAGTTGGAACCTTCTTCTGGGTAGAACACACTCCAACACTCCAGTATAGTTGGAACCTTCTTCTGGGTAGAACACACTCCAACACTCCAGTATAGTTGGAACCTTCTTCTGGGTAGAACACACTCCAACACTCCAGTATAGTTGGAACCTTCTTCTGGGTAGAACACACTCCAACACTCCAGTATAGTTGGAACCTTCTTCTGGGTAGAACACACTCCAACACTCCAGTATAGTTGGAACCTTCTTCTGGGTAGAACACACTCCAACACTCCAGTATAGTTGGAACCTTCTTCTGGGTTAGAACACACTCCAACACTCCAGTATAGTTGGAACCTTCTTCTGGGTAGAACACACTCCAACACTCCAGTATAGTTGGAACCTTCTTCTGGGTAGAACACACTCCAACACTCCAGTATAGTTGGAACCTTCTTCTGGGTAGAACACACTCCAACACTCCAGTATAGTTGGAACCTTCTTCTGGGTAGAACACACTCCAACACTCCAGTATAGTTGGAACCTTCTTCTGGGTAGAACACACTCCAACACTCCAGTATAGTTGAACCTTCTTCTGGGTAGAACACACTCCAACACTCCAGTATAGTTGCATCCTTCTTCTGGGTAGAACACACTCCAACACTCCAGTATAGTTGGAACCTTCTTCTGGGTAGAACACACTCCAACACTCCAGTATAGTTGGAACCTTCTTCTGGGTAGAACACACTCCAACACTCCAGTATATTTGGGAAACCTTCTTTGGGTAGAACACACTCCAACACTCCAGTATAGTTGGAACCTTCTTCTGGGTAGAAACACACTCCAACACTCCAGTATAGTTGGAACCTTCTTCTGGGTAGAAACACACTCCAACACTCAGTATAGTTGGAACCTTCTTCTGGGTAGAACACACTCCAACACTCCAGTATAGTTGGAACTTCTTCTGGGTAGAACACACTCCAACACTCCAGTATAGTTGGAACCTTCTTCTGGGTAGAACACACTCCAACACTCCAGTAAGTAACTATTGGGAAAACACCTTTCCTTCTGAGTTGAAACACTTCTTCTAAACACTCCAGTATAGTTGGAACCTTCTTCTGGGTAGAACACACTCCAACACTCCAGTATAGTTGGAACCTTCTTCTGGGTAGAACACACTCCAACACTCCAGTATAGTTGGAACCTTCTTCTGGGTAGAACACACTCCAACACTCCAGTATAGTTGCGAACCTTCTTCTGGGTAGAACACACTCCAACACTCCAGTATAGTTGGAACCTTCTTCTGGGTAGAACACACTCCAACACTCCAGTATAGTTGGAAACCTTCTTCTGGGTAGAACACACTCCAACACTCCAGTATAGTTGGAACCTTCTTCTGGGTAGAACACACTCCAACACTCCAGTATAGTTGGAACTTCTTCTGGGTAGAACACACTCCAACACTCCAGTATAGTTGGAACCTTCTTCTGGGTAGAACACACTCCAACACTCCAGTATAGTTGGAACCTTCTTCTGGGTAGAACACACTCCAACACTCCAGTATAGTTTGGAACCTTCTTCTGGGTAGAACACACTCCAACACTCCAGTATAGTTGGAACCTTCTTCTGGGTAGAACACACTCCAACACTCCAGTATAGTTGGAACCTTCTTCTGGGTAGAACACACTCCAACACTCCAGTATAGTTGGAACCTTCTTCTGGGTAGAACACACTCCAACACTCCAGTATAGTTGGAACCTTCTTCTGGGTAGAACACACTCCAACACTCCAGTATAGTTGGAACCTTCTTCTGGGTAGAACACACTCCCACACTCCAGTATAGTTGGAACCTTCTTCTGGGTAGAAACACACTCCAAAACTCCAGTATAGTTGGAACCTTCTTCTGGGTAGAACACACTCCCAACACTCCAGTATAGTTGGAACCTTCTTCTGGGTAGAACACACTCCAACACTCCAGTATAGTTGGAACCTTCTTCTGGGTAGAACACACTCCAACACTCCAGTATAGTTGGAACCTTCTTCTGGGTAGAACACACTCCACACTCCAGTATAGTTGGATCCTTCTTCTGGGTAGAACACACTCCAACACTCCAGTATATTTTGGAACCTTCTTCTGGGTAGAACACACTCCAACACTCCAGTATAGTTGAAAACCTTCTTCGGGGTAGAACACACTCCAACACTCCAGTATAGTTGGAACCTTCTTCTGGTTAGAACACACTCCAACACTCCAGTATAGTTGGAACCTTCTTCTGGGTAGAACACACTCCCACACTCCAGTATAGTTGGAACCTTCTTCTGGGTTAGAACACACTCCAACACTCCAGTATAGTTGGAACCTTCTTCTGGGTAGAACACACTCCAACACTCCAGTATAGTTGGAACCTTCTTCTGGGTAGAACACACTCCAACACTCCAGTATAGTTGAACCTTCTTCTGGGTAGAACACACTCCAACACTCCAGTATAGTTGGAACCTTCTTCTGGGTAGAACACACTTCAACACTCCAGTATAGTTGGACCTTCTTCTGGGTAGAACACACTCCAACACTCCAGTATAGTTGGAACCTTCTTCTGGGTAGAACACACTCCAACACTCCAGTATAGTTGGAACCTTCTTCTGGGTAGAACACACTCAACACTCCAGTATAGTTGGAACCTTCTTCTGGGTAGAACACACTCCAACACTCCAGTATAGTTGGAACCTTCTTCTGGGTAGAACACACTCCAACACTCCAGTATAGTTGGAACCTTCTTCTGGGTAGAAACACACTCCAACACTCCAGTATAGTTGGAACCTTCTTCTGGGTAGAACACACTCCCACACTCCAGTATAGTTGGAACCTTCTTCTGGGTAGAACACACTCCAACACTCCAGTATAGTTGGAACCTTCTTCTGGGTAGAAAAAACTCCAACACTCCAGTATAGTTGGAACCTTCTTCTGGGTAGAACACACTCCAACACTCCAGTATAGTTGGAACCTTCTTCTGGGTAGAACACACTCCAACACTCCAGTATAGTTGGAACCTTCTTCTGGGTAGAACACACTCCAACACTCCAGTATAGTTGGAACCTTCTTCTGGGTAGAACACACTCCCACACTCCAGTATAGTCGGAACCTTCTTCTGGGTAGAACACACTCCAACACTCCAGTATAGTTGGAACCTTCTTCTGGGTAAAAGCACACTCCAACACTCCAGTATAGTTGGAACCTTCTTCTGGGAAATTAGAAGTTACCATCTCAACACACTCACACGTATAGTTGGAACCTTCTTCTGGGTAGAACACACTCCAACACTCCAGTATAGTTGGAACCTTCTTCTGGGTAGAACACACTCCAACACTCCAGTATAGTTGGAACCTTCTTCTGGGTAGAACACACTCCAACACTCCAGTATAGTTGGAACCTTCTTCTGGGTAAACACACTCCAACACTCCAGTATAGTTGGAACCTTCTTCTGCGTAGAACACACTCCAAACACTCCAGTATAGTTGGAACCTTCTTCTGGGTAGAACACACTCCAACACGCCAGTATAGTTGCATCCTTCTTCTGGGTAGAACACACTCCAACACTCCAGTATAGTTGGAACCTTCTTCTGCGTAGAACACACTCCAACACTCCAGTATAGTTGGAACCTTCTTCTGGGTAGAACACACTCCAACACTCCAGTATAGTTGCATCCTTCTTCTGGGTAGAACACACTCCAACACTCCAGTATAGTTGGAACCTTCTTCTGGGTAGAACACACTCCAACACTCCAGTATAGTTGGAACCTTCTTCTGGGTAGAACACACTCCAACACTCCAGTATAGTTGGAAACTTCTTCTGGGTAGAACACACTCCAACACTCCAGTATAGTTGGAACTTTCTTCTGGGTAGAACACACTCCAACACTCCAGTATAGTTGGAACCTTCTTCTGGGTAGAACACACTCCAACACTCCAGTATAGTTGGAACTTCTTCTGGGTAGAACACACTCCAACACTCCAGTATAGTTGGAACCTTCTTCTGCGTAGAACACACTCCAACACTCCAGTATAGTTGGAACCTTCTTCCGGGTAGAACACACTCCAACACTCCAGTATAGTTGGAACCTTCTTCTGGGTAGAACACACTCCAACACTCCAGTATAGTTGCATCCTTCTTCTGGGTAGAAACACACTCCAACACTCCAGTATAGTTGGAACCTTCTTCTGGGTAGAACACACTCCAACACTCCAGGATAGTTGGAACCTTCTTCTGGGTAGAAACACACTCCAACACTCCAGTATAGTTGGAACCTTCTTCTGGGTAGAACACACTCCAACACTCCAGTATAGTTGGAACCTTCTTCTGGGTAGAACACACTCCAACACTCCAGTATAGTTGGAACCTTCTTCTGGGTAGAACACACTCCAACACTCCAGTATAGTTGGAACCTTCTTCTGGGTAGAACACACTCCAACACTCCAGTAGAGTTGCATCCTTCTTCTGGGTAGAACACACTCCAACACTCCAGTATAGTTGGAACCTTCTTCTGGGTAGAACACACTCCAACACTCCAGTATAGTTGGAACCTTCTTCTTGATAGAACACACTCCAACACTCCAGTATAGTTGCATCCTTCTTCTGGGTAGAACACACTCCAACACTCCAGTATAGTTGGAACCTTCTTCTGGTAGAACACACTCCAACACTCCAGTATAGTTGGAACCTTCTTCTGGGTAGAACACACTCCAACACTCCAGTATACTTGGAACCTTCTTCTGGGTAGAACACACTCCAACACCCCAGTATAGTTGGAACCTTCTTCTGGGTAGAACACACTCCAACACTCCAGTATAGTTGGAACCTTCTTCTGGGTAGAACACACTCCAACACTCCAGTATAGTTGGAACCTTCTTCTGGGTAGAACACACTCCCACACTCCAGTATAGTTGGAACCTTCTTCTGGGTAGAACACACTCCAACACTCCAGTATAGTTGGAAACTTCTTCTGGGTAGAACACACTCCAACACTCCAGTATAGTTGGAACCTTCTTCTGGGTAGAACACACTCCAACACTCCAGTATAGTTGGAACCTTCTTCTGGGTAGAACACACTCCAACACTCAGTATAGTTGGAACCTTCTTCTGGGTAGAACACACTCACAACACTCCAGTATAGTTGGAACCTTCTTCTGGGTAGAACACACTCCAACACTCCAGTATAGTTGGAACCTTCTTCTGGGTAGAACACACTCCAACACTCCAGTATAGATGGAACCTTCTTCTGGGTAGAACACACTCCAACACTCCAGTATAGTTGGAACCTTCTTCTGGGTAGAACACACTCCAACACTCCAGTATAGTTGGAACCTTCTTCTGGGTAGAACACACTCCAACATCCAGTATAGTTGGAACCTTCTTCTGGGTAGAACACACTCCAACACTCCAGTATAGTTGGAACCTTCTTCTGGGTAGAACACACTCCAACACTCCAGTATAGTTTTAACCTTCTTCTGGGTAGAACACACTCCAACACTCCAGTATAGTTGCATCCTTCTTCTGGGTAGAACACACTCCAACACTCCAGTATAGTTGGAACCTTCTTCTGGGTAGAACACACTCCAACACTCCAGTATAGTTGGAACCTTCTTCTGGGTAGAACACACTCCAACACTCCAGTATACTTGGAACCTTCTTCTGGGTAGAACACACTCCAACACCCCAGTATAGTTGGAACCTTCTTCGGGGTTTAGAACACACTCCAACACTCCAGTATAGTTGGAACCTTCTTCTGGGTAGAACACACTCCAACACTCCAGTATAGTTGGAACCTTCTTCTGGGTAGAACACACTCCAACACTCTAGTATAGTTGGAACCTTCTTCTGGGTAGAACACACTCCAACACTCCAGTATAGTTGGAACCTTCTTCTGGTAGAACACACTCCAAAACTCCAGTATAGTTGGAACCTTCTTCTGGGTAGAACACACTCCAACACTCCAGTATAGTTGGAACCTTCTTCTGGGTAGTACACACTCCAACACTCCAGTATAGTTGTAACCTTCTTCTGGGTAGAACACACTCCAACACTCCAGTATAGTTGCTACCTTCTTCTGGGTAGAACACACTCCAACACTCCAGTATAGTTGGAACCTTCTTCTGGGTAGAACACACTCCAACACTCCAGTATAGTTGCATCCTTCTTCTGGGTAGAACACACTCCCACACTCCAGTATAGTTGGAACCTTCTTCTGGATAGAACACACTCCAACACTCCAGTATAGTTGGAACCTTTTTCTGGGTAGAACACACTCCAACACTCCAGTATAGTTGGAACCTTCTTCTGGGTAGAACACACTCCAACACTCAGTATAGTTGGAACCTTCTTCTGGGTAGAACACACTCCAACACTCCAGTATAGTTGGAACCTTCTTCTGGGTAGAACACACTCCAACACTCCAGTATAGTTGGAACCTTCTTCTGGGTAGAACACACTCCAACACTCCAGTATAGTTGGTACCTTCTTCTGGGTAGAACACACTCCAACACTCCAGTATAGTTGCATCCTTCTTCTGGGTAGAACACACTCCCACACTCCAGTATAGTTGGAACCTTCTTCTGGGTAGAACACCCTCAACACTCCAGTATAGTTTGGAACCTTCTTCTGGGTAGAACACACTCCAACACTCCAGTATAGTTGGAACCTTCTTCTGGGTAGAACACACTCCAACACTCCAGTATAGTTGGAACCTTCTTCTGGGTAGAACACACTCCAACACTCCAATATAGTTGCATCCTTCTTCTGGGTAGAACACACTCCCACACTCCAGTATAGTTGGAACCTTCTTCTGGGTAGAACACACTCCAACACTCCAGTATAGTTGGAACCTTCTTCTGGGTAGAACACACTCCAACACTCCAGTATAGTTGCATCCTTCTTCTGGGTAGAACACACTCCAACACTCCAGTATAGTTGGAACGTTCTTCTGGGTAGAACACACTCCAACACTCCAGTATAGTTGCATCCTTCTTCTGGGTAGAACACACTCCCACTCCAGTATAGTTGGAACCTTCTTCTGGGTAGAACACACTCCAACACTCCTGTATAGTTGGAACCTTCTTCTGGGTAGAACACACTCCAACACTCCAGTATAGTTGGAACCTTCTTCTGGGTAGAACACACTCCAACACTCCAGTATAGTTGGAACCTTCTTCTGGGTAGAACACACTCCAACACTCCAGTATAGTTGGAACCTTCTTCTGGGTAGAACACACTCCAAAACTCCACTATAGTTGGAACCTTCTTCTGGGTAGAACACACTCCAACACTCCAGTATAGTTGCAACCTTCTTCTGGGTAGAACACACTCCAACACTCCAGTATAGTTGGAACCTTCTTCTGGTAGAACACACTCCAACACTCCAGTATAGTTGGAACCTTCTTCTGGGTAGAACACACTCCAACACTCCAGTATAGTTGGAACCTTCTTCTGGGTAGAACACACTCCAACACTCCAGTATAGTTGGAACCTTCTTCTGGGTAGAACGCACTCCAACACTCCAGTATAGTTGCAACCTTCTTCTGGGTAGAACACACTCCAACACTCCAGTATAGTTGGAACCTTCTTCTGGGTAGAACACACTCCAACACTCCAGTATAGTTGCAACCTTCTTCTGGGTAGAACACACTCCAACACTCCAGTATAGTTGCAACCTTCTACTGGGTAGAACACACTCCAACACTCCAGTATAGTTGGAACCTTCTTCTGGGTAGAACACACTCCAACACTCCAGTATAGTTGCAACCTTCTTCTGGGTAGAACACACTCCCTCGCTCCCACACTCCCACACTCCCACTCCCACACTCCCACACTCCCACCCTCCCACACTCCCACACTCCAGTATAGTTGGAACCTTCGTCTGGGTAGAACACACTCCCACACTCCCACACTCCCACACTCCCACACTCCCACACTCCCACACTCCCACACTCCAGTATAGTTGGAACCTTCTTCTGGGTAGAACACACTCCCACACTCCCACACTCCCACACTCCCACACTCCCACACTCCCACACTCCCACACTCCAGTATAGTTGGAACCTTCTTCGGGTAGAACACACTCCCACACTCCCACACTCCAGTATAATTGGAACCTTCTTCTGGGTAGAACACACTCCCACACTCCAACACTCCAGTAGACTTGGAACCTTCTTCTGGGTAGAACACTCTCCAACACTCCAGTAGACTTGAAACCTTCTTTTGGGTAGAACACACTCCAACACTCCAGTAGACTTGGAACCTTCTTCTGGGTAGAACACACTCCAACACTCCAGTAGACTTGAAACCTTCTTCTGGGTAGAACACACTCCAACACTCCAGTAGACTTGAAACCTTCTTCTGGGTAGAACACACTCCAACACTCCAGTATAGCTGGAACCTTCTTCTGGGTAGAACACACTCCAACACTCCAGTATAGTTGCAACTTTCTTCTGGGTAGAACACACTCCAACACTCCAGTATAGTTGGAACCTTCTTCTGGGTAGAACACACTCCAACACTCCTGTATAGTTGGAACCTTCTTCTGGGTAGAACACACTCCAACACTCCAGTATAGTTGGAACCTTCTTCTGGGTAGAACACACTCCAACACTCCAGTATAGTTGGAACCTTCTTCTGGGTAGAACACACTCCAACACTCCAGTGTAGTTGGAACCTTCTTCTGGGTAGAACACACTCCAACACTCCAGTATAGTTGGAACCTTCTTCTGGGTAGAACACACTCCCACACTCCCACACTCTCACACTCCAGTATAGTTGGAACCTTCTTCTGGGTAGAACACACTCCACCACTCCAGTATAGTTGGAACCTTCTTCTGGGTAGAACACACTCCCACACTCCCACACTCTCACACTCCAGTATAGTTGGAAACTTCTTCTGGGTAGAACACACTCCCACACTCCCACACTCTCACACTCCAGTATAGTTGGAACCTTCTTCTGGGTAGAACACACTCCCACACTCCCACACTCTCACACTCCAGTATAGTTGGAACCTTCTTCTGGGTAGAACACACTCCCACACTCTCACACTCCAGTATAGTTGGAACCTTCTTCTGGGTAGAACACACTCCCACTCCCACACTCTCACACTCCAGTATAGTTGGAACCTTCTTCTGGGTAGAACACACTCCCACACTCCCACACTCTCACACTCCAGTATAGTTGGAACCTTCTTCTGGGTAGAACACACTCCCACACTCCCACACTCTCACACTCCAGTATAGTTGGAACCTTCTTCTGGGTAGAACACACTCCCACACTCCCACACTCTCACACTCCAGTATAGTTGGAACCTTCTTCTGGGTAGAACACACTCCACACTCCCACACTCTCACACTCCAGTATAGTTGGAACCTTCTTCTGGGTAGAACACACTCCCACACTCCCACACTCTCACACTCCAGTATAGTTGGAACCTTCTTCTGGGTAGAACACACTCCCACACTCCCACACTCCCACACTCTCACACTCCAGTATAGTTGGAACCTTCTTCTGGGTAGAACACACTCCACACTCCCACACTCTCACACTCCAGTATAGTTGGAACCTTCTTCTGGGTAGAACACACTCCACACTCCCACACTCTCACACTCCAGTATAGTTGGAACCTTCTTCTGGGTAGAACACACTCCACACTCCCACACTCTCACACTCCAGTATAGTTGGAACCTTCTTCTGGGTAGAACACACTCCCACACTCCCACACTCTCACACTCCAGTATAGTTGGAACCTTCTTCTGGGTAGAACACACTCCCACACTCCCACACTCTCACACTCCAGTATAGTTGGAACCTTCTTCTGGGTAGAACACACTCCCACACTCCCACACTCTCACACTCCAGTATAGTTGGAACCTTCTTCTGGGTAGAACACACTCCCACACTCTCACACTCCAGTATAGTTGGAATCTTCTTCTGGGTAGAACACACTCCCACACTCCCACACTCTCACACTCCAGTATAGTTGGAACCTTCTTCTGGGTAGAACACACTCCCACACTCCCACACTCTCACACTCCAGTATAGTTGGAACCTTCTTCTGGGTAGAACACACTCCCACACTCCCACACTCTCACACTCCAGTATAGTTGGAACCTTCTTCTGGGTAGAACACACCATTATAGAAAGATTGAAGCAGATCATAATAAGCTTTCTTCAGTTATTTTAGGAAAACCAGCGTCAGGAATGCTTTTATAAAACTGTCGACGATGTCCCTGGCTATCCGAATATTATCACGAACTTTCCCCTTGCTATGCTTCATCAGCGTTGGAAATTTGAAATCGATCGGATGAGGCATTCGTAAGTTATAAACAAAATTACTTGAAGGAAAGAAATTGCACTTCAGCCGAGTATGTGACCGGCTGTATAAGTACTTCAGCCGAGTATGTGACCGGCCGTATAAAAATACAAAGTGAAAACTGAGACACATGTGCAACATCTGGGTATCTCTATTGTAGACGTTTAGCCATCCAGTGGCTTTATCAATACAAATTCTAGGACATAACTTGAAGACAGTAGAACTATACACAGAAGATGAGGTAATCAGCCCCTCAACCTTGGAGTTGGAGTGAAGAGCACTGTAGTCTTCACGTGAAGATTCTGGAGCAGCGGCAAGGAGACTGGCGCTTATATATTAATGTCAAGTGGAATGGGACGGGTAGCAGACGAGGGCATAGTCACTGGTAAGCGGGATTCCCCAGTGGAAGTAGATATTGTATACCATTCTTGCACAACTTGTCAGACACTGCAACATCATGGAATCTTGGTTCAGAGGCCATCTACATGACTTTCTTCACGGCTACTACAACTACTACTACAGCTTACCCATCCCTTTGGGTGTGACCTACTTCCACTGGGGAATCCCGCCTACCAGTGACTATGCCCTCGTCTGCTACCCGTTCCATTCCACTTGACATTATTGTATAAGCGCCAGTCTCCTTACCTCTGCTCCAGAATCTTGACGACTACAGTGCTCTTCACACCAACTCCAAGGTTGAGGGACTGATTACCTCATCTTCTGTATATAGTTCTACTGTCTTCAAATTATATCATAGAATCTGTCCAAAAATCTTCCAAACATATCCCAACACCTGAACCCCATTCTCTTTGCTGACGACACGACTTATGTCATCTCCCACCCTAATCTTGCCACCCTCAACACCATTGTTAACGAGGAACAGCTCAAAATATCGACTTGGATGACAGCCAATAAACTTACACTTAACACTGACAAAACCTACTATATTATGTTTGGTAGCAGAGCAGGTGTTGCGCAACTTAACATTAAGATCGACAACACTCTAACTGCCAGACATAATGAGGGCAAATTCCTTGGCCTATACCTCGACAACAACCTGAATTTCAGCACCCATATCCAACACATAACAAAAAATGTATCCATAACGGTGGGGACCCTCTCCAAGATACGATACTACATGCCACAAATTTGCCCTTCTCACACTATACCATTCACTTTCGTATCCATACCTCACCTATGCTATCTGTGCTTGGGGTTCAACTGCAGCAACACACCTAAAGCCAATAATAACCCAACAAAAAGCCGCAGTAAAAATAATCACTAAATCCCATACCTGGCAACACACTTCCCCACTCTTCATAGATCTAAACTTACTCCCTGTTCAGAACATCCACACTTACTACTGTGCATTCTATATCTACAGGACCTTAAATTCCAATATTAACCTTGACCTAAAACGCTTTCTTGATAGTTGTGACAGGATCCACAGGCACAACACCAGACACAAACATCTCTATGACATTCCCCGTGTCCGACTTAAACCTTTACAAAAATTCAATGTATTTCAAAGGGCCTAAAATCTGGAACACTCTACCTGAAAACGCTAGAACTGCAGACACACTCACCACTTTCAAAACTACAGTTAGAAAACATCTTATCTCCCTGATACACCCCGACAACTAACTACATGATAACCACCTGGTGGTTCACAATTACACTCACTCACCCACTGACTATAAACACAGAAATACTAATCTTAATCTTAAAACAATGAATCCTAACTAGTCATAAGTTTGCCTATAATACTCCAATATAGACACTTTGTATTGTGCCAAAACAAAAGCATTCACATTGCTAAATTCACAAATTATAATGTAGTCACTTAGCCTTAATACCATAATCTGTAAGGATTTAATATTAAGAATTAATCTAAGTCTGCCCGAAATGCCTAGCCATGCTAGGTGTCCTAGAGGCCCCCTCTGTAATTAGTATTTTATAACATGTAAACCACACAATATCCAAATCCTGTACATCCCACATTGTAACCCTTATAGAGAATAAACTTGATTTGATTTGATAAAGCCACTGGATGGCGAAACGTCTACAATAAAGATACCCAGATGTTGCACGTGTGTCTCAGTTTTCATCTTGTCGGTATTGTATACCATTCTTGCACAAAAATACAAAGGAAATTAAATATTTAAAGGCTCTCTGAATTAATGAAACTTAACAACGTTATAAAAACACGAGTTCTCGTGACATTCTTTTTCCAGTTTTATTTTATGTGAACTTTAAAATCCTGCAAGAAAAAAAAGAATCATTCTGGCTTTTAAGAAATTGAAATTTGCATACCCAGAGACAGAAGGTATATTTATACACCATAGGGAGGTTAGCATGGGCCCTGGGCCCATGCTAACCTCCCTATGGTGTATAAATATATATCTAGCTGGTTGAGTCTTATTTTAGCCAGCTGGTCCAGTGGTTTACTGACTGACCTGGAGTTTTAACGACTCACTCACCATGGGCTCGAACCCACACCCGTACCGTAGCGGTCGCGTTATTACGATTTCGTGAGTTATGATTGAAAATAAGATATTACACAACCCAAAATAAGCATGAATCTTCCTTGGAGAAAAACCCATCATTGCCGGAAATTTACATCTAACCAAAAGACGTATTATTGCTCAGACTCCAGTGATTCCAGGCTTATTAACTACGTTAAGAAATTAGTAAATAAGGATGGACAGAGGCTAAACTTGCTGGGTACCAACCTCCTAATAAGGTGCTCAGGCAACTGAAGCCGTCCACGACATGTTTAGATTATTTCATCAAATGAAAACTTGACCATTTTGAAGATGAAGTTGTAAATTAACGTCTATATACACTGTGTACTTGTCTGCCTCCCTGTGTACTTGTGTGCCTCTCTGTGTACTTGTGTGCCTCCCTGTGTACTTGTGTGCCTCCCTGTGTACTTGTGTGCCTCCCTGTGTACTTGTGTGCCTCCCTGTGTACTTGTGTGCCTCCCTGTGTACTTGTGTGCCTCCCTGTGTACTTGTGTGCCTCCCTGTGTACTTGTGTGCCTCCCTGTGTACTTGTGTGCCTCCCTGTGTACTTGTGTGCCTCCTGTGTATTGTGTGCTCCCTGTGTACTTGTGTGCCTCCCTGTGTACTTGTCTGCCTCCCTGTGTACTTGTGTGCCTCCCTGTGTACTTGTCTGCCTCCCTGTGTACTTGTCTGCCTCCCTGTGTACTTGTGTGCCTCCCTGTGTACTTGTGTGCCTCCCTGTGTACTTGTGTGCCCCCCTGTGTACTTGTGTGCTCCCCCTGTGTACTTGTGTGCCTCCCTGTGTACTGTGTGCCTCCCTGTGTACTTGTGTGCCTCCCTGTGTACTTGTGTGCCTCCCGTGTACTTGTCTGCCTCCCTGTGTACTTGTGTGCCTCCTGTGTACTTGTCTGCCCCCCTGTGTACTTGTGTGCCCCCCTGTGTACTTGTGTGCCCCCCTGGGGTACTTGTCTGCCTCCCTGTGTACTTGTCTGCCTCCCTGTGTACTTGTCTGCCTCCCTGTGTACTTGTCTGCCTCCCTGTGTACTTGTCTGCCTCCCTGTGTACTTGTGTGCCTCCCTGTGTACTTGTGTGCCTCCCTGTGTACTTGTGTGCCTCCCTGTGTACTTGTGTGCCTCCCTGTGTACTTGTGTGCCTCCCTGTGTACTTGTGTGCCTCCCTGTGTACTTGTGTGCCTCCCTGTGTACTGTTTTGCCTCCCTGTGTACTTGTGTGCCTCCCTGTGTACTTGTCAGCCTCCCTGTGTATTCTTGTCTGCCTCCCTGTGTACTTGTCTGCCCCCCGGGTGTACTTGTCTGCCTCCCTGTGTACTTGTGTGCCTCCCTGTGTACTTGTCTGCCCTCCCTTTTGTACTTGTGTGCCTCCCCTGTGTACTTGTGTGCCCCTGTGTACTTGTGTGCCTCCCCTGTGTACTTGTGTGCCCCCCTGTGTACTTGTGTGCCTCCCTGTGTACTTGTGTGCCTCCCTGTGTACTTGTGTGCCTCCCTGTGTACTTGTGTGCCTCCCTGTGTACTTGTGTGCCTCCCTGTGTACTTGTCTGCCTCCCTGTGTACTTGTCTGCCTCCCTGTGAACTTGTCTCCCTCCTGTGTACTTGTGTGCCTCCCTGTGTACTTGTCTGCCTCCCTGTGTACTTGTGTGCCTCCCTGTGTACTTGTGTGCCTCCCTTTTGTACTTGTGTGCCTCCCTGTGTATTTGTGTTGGCCTCCTGTGTACTTGTGTGCCTCCCTGCGTACTTGTCTGCTCCCTGTGTACTTGTGTCCCTCCCTGTGTACTTGTGTGGCCTCCCTGTGTACTTGTCTGCCTCCCTGTGTACTTGTCTGCCCCCCTGTGTACTTGTCTGCCTCCCTGTGTACTTGTCTGCCTCCCTGGGGTATTGTCTGCCTCCCTGTGTACTTGTCTGCCCCCTGTGTACTGTCTGCCTCCCTGTGTACTTGTCTGCCTCCCGTGTACTTGTCTGCCTCCCTGTGTACTTGTCTGTCCCTGTGTACTTGTCTGCCTCCCTGTGTACTTGTCTGCCTCCCTGTTACTTGTCTGCCTCCTGCGTACTTGTCGGCCCCCTGTGTACTTGTCTGCTCCTGTGTACTTGTCTGCCTCCCTGTGTATTTGTCTGCCCCCCTGTGTACTGTCTGCTTCCCGTGTACTTGTCTGCCTCCCTGTGTACTTGTCTGCCTCCCTGTGTACTTGTCTGCCTCCCTGTGTACTTGTCTGCCTCCCTGTGTACTTGTCTGCCTCCCTGGTACTTGTCTGCCTCCGTGTACTTGTCTGCTCCCTGTGTACTTGTTGCCTCCCTGTGTACTTGTCTGCCTCCCTGTGTACTTGTCTGGCTCCCTGTGTACTTGTCTGCTTCCCTGTGTACTTGTCTGCCTCCCTGTGTACTTTCTGCCTCCCTGTTACTTGTCTGCCTCCCTGTGTACTTGTCTGCTTCCCTGTGTCCCTTGTCTGCCTCCCTGTGTACTTGTCTGCCTCCTTTGTAATTGTCTGCCTCCTGTGTACTTGGGTCTGCCTCCCTGTGTACTTATCTGCCTCCCTGGTACTTGTCTGCCTCCTGTGTACTTGTCTGCTTCCCTGTGTACTTGTCTGCCTCCCTGTGTACTTGTTGCCTCCCTGTGTACTTGTCTGCCTCCCTGTGTACTTGCCCGGGCTCCAGGTATTTTCTGTCCCCCTGTGTATTTGGGTCTGTCCCCCTTTGTAATTGTCTGCCTCCTGTGTACTTGTCTGCCTCCCTTTGAAATTGTCTGCCCCCCCTGTGTATTTGTCTGCCTCCCTGTGTACTTTCTGCCTCCCTGTGTACTTGTTCCCTCCCTGTGAACTTGTCTGCTTCCCTGTGTACTTTCTGCCTCCCTGTGTACTTGTCTGCCTCCCTGTGTACTTGTCTGCCTCCCTGTGTACTTGTCTGCCTCCCTTTGTACTTGTCTGCCTCCCTGTGTACTTGTCTGCCTCCCTGTGTACTTGTCTGCCCCCTGTGTACTTGTCTGCCTCCCTGTGTACTTGTCTGCCTCCCTGTGTACTTGTCTGCTTCCCTGTGTACTTGTCTGCCTCCCTGTGTACTTGTCTGCCTCCCTGTGTACTTGTCTGCCTCCCTGTGTACTTCTCTGCCTCCCTGTGTACTTGTCTGCCTCCCTGTGTACTTCTCTGCCTCCCTGTGTACTTGTCTGCCTCCCTGTGTACTTGTCTGCTTCCCTGTGTACTTGTCTGCTTCCCTGAGTACTTGTCTGCCTCCCTGTGTACTTGTCTGCCTCCCTGTGTACTTGTCTGCCTCCCTGCCTACTTGTCTACCTCCCTGCCTACTTGTTACCTCCCTGTGTACTTGTCTGCCCCCCTGCGTACTTGCCCTACCTCCCTGTGTACTTGTCTGCCTCCCTGTGTACTTGTCTGCCTCCCTGTGTACTTGTCTGCCTCCCTGCGTACTTGTCTACCTCCCTGTGTACTTGTCTGCCTCCCTGCGTACTTGTCTACCTCCCTGTGTACTTGTCTGCCTCCCTGTGTACTTGTCTGCCTTACTGTGTACTTGTCTGCCTCCCTGTGTACTTGTCTGCCTCCTGTGTACTTGTCTGCCCCCCTGTGTACTTTGTCTGCCTCCCTGCGTACTTGTCTGCCTCCCTGTTTACTTGTCTGCCTCCCTGTGTACTTGTCTGTCTCCCTGTGTACTTGTCTGCCTCCCTGCGTACTTGTCTGCCTCCCTGTGTACTTGTCTGCCTCCCTGTGTACTTGTCTGCCTCCCTGTGTACTTGTCTGCCTCCCTGTGTACTTGTCTGTCTCCGCGTGTACTTGTCTGCCTCCCTGTGTACTTGTCTGTCTCCCTGTGTACTTGTCTGTCTCCGCGTGTACTTGTCTGCCTCCCTGTGTACTTCTCTGCCTCCCTGTGTACTTGTCTGCCTCCCTGTGTACTTGTCTGCCCCCCTGCGTACTTGTCTGCCTCCCTGTGTATTGTCTGCCTCCCTGTGTACTTGTCTGCCTCCCTGTGTACTTGTCTGTCTCCGCGTGTACTTGTCTGCCTCCCTGTGTACTTGTCTGCCTCCCTGTGTACTTGTCTGCCTCCCTGTGTACTTCTCTGCCTCCCTGTGTACTTGTCTGCCTCCCTGTGTACTTGTCTGCCTCCCTGCGCACATGTCTACCTCCCTGTGTACTTGTCTGCCTCCCTGTGTACTTGTCTGCCTAACTGCGTACTTGTCTGCCTCCCTGTGTACTTGTCTGCCCCCCTGTGTACTTGTCTGCCTCCCTGTGTATTGTCTGCCCCCCTGTGCACTTGTCTGCCTCCCTGTGTACTGTCTGCCTCCCTGTGTACTTGTCTGCCGCCTTGTGTACTTGTGTGCCTCCCCGTGTACTTGTGTGCCTCCCCGTGTACTTGTCTGCCTCCCTGTGTACTTGTCTGCCTCCCTGTGTACTTTCTCCCTCCCTATGTACTTGTCTGCCTCCCTTTTGTACTTGTGTGCCTCCCTGTGTACTTGTCTGTCCCCCCGTGTATTTTGGGGTGCCTCGCTGTGTACTTGTGTGCCTCCCTGTGTACTTGTCTGCCTCCCTCTGTACTTGTCTGCCTCCCTGTGTACTTCTCTGCCTCCCCGTGTACTTGTGTACCTCCCTGTGTACTTGTCTGCCTCCCTGTGTACTTGTCTGCCTCCTGTGTGCTTGTCTGCCTTCCTGTGTGCTTCTCTGCCTCCCTGTGTATTGTCTGCCTCCTGTGTACTTGTCTGCCTCCCTGTGTACTTGTCTGCCTCCCTGTGTACTTGTCTCCCTCCCTGTGTACTTGTCTGCCTCCCTGTGTATTTGTCTGCCTCCCCGTGTACTTGTCTGCCTCCCTGTGTACTTGTCTGCCTCCCTGTGTACTTGTCTGCCTCCCCGTGTGCTTGTGTGCCTCCCTGTGTACTTGCTACCCCCCTGTGTACTTGTCTGCCTCCCTGTGTACTTGTCTGCCTCCTGTGTACTTGTCTGCCTCCCTGTGTCTTGTCTGCCTCCCTACGTACTGTCTGCCTCCCTGTGTATTGTGTGCCTCCCTGTGTACGTGTCTGCCTCCCTATGTACTTGTCTGCTTCCTGTGTACTTGTCTGCCTCCCTGTATACTTGTCTGCCTACCTTTGTACTTGTCTACCTCCCCGTGTACTTGTCTGCCTCCCTTTGTACTTGTCTGCCTCCCTGTGTACTTGTCTGCCTCCCTGTGTACTTGTCTGCCTCCCTGTGTACTTGTCTGCCTCCCTGTGTACTTGTCTGCCTCCCTGTGTACTTGTGTGCCTCCCTGTGTACTTGTCTGCCTCCCTTTGTACTTGTCTGCCTCCCCGTGTGCTTGTGTGCCTCCTGTGTACTTTCTGCCTCCCTGTGTACTTGTCTGCCTCCCTACGTCGGGTCTGCCTCCTGGGTATTTGTCTGCCTCCCTGTGTACTTGTCTGCCTCCCTGTGTATTGTCTGCCTCCCTGTGTACTTGTCTGCCTCCCTTTGTACTTGTCTGCCTCCCTGTGTACTTGTCTGCCTCCCTGTGTACTTGTCTGCCTCCCCGTGTGCTTGTGTGCCTCCTTGTGTACTTGTCTGCCTCCCTATGTACTTGTCTGCCTCCCTATGTACTTGTCTGCCTCCCTGTGTACTTGTCTGCCTCCCTACGTACTTGTCTTCCTCCCTGTGTACTTGTGTGCCTCCCTATGTACTTGTCTGCCTTCCTGTGTACTTGTATGCCTCCCTGTGTATTGTCTGCCTCCCTGTGTACTTGTCTGCCCCCCTTTGTACTTGTCGCCTCCCGTGTACTTGTCTGCCTCCCTTTGTATGTCCTGCCTCCCTGTGTACTTGTCTGCCTCCCTGAGTATTTGGGTGTGCCTCCCTCTGTACTTGTCTGCCTTCCCGTGTACTTGTGTGCCTCCCTTTTGTACTTGTCTGCTCCTCGTGTACTTTTGGCCTCCCTGTGTACTTGTCTGCCTCCCTGTGTACTTGTCTGCCTCCCTATGTACTTGTCTGCCTCCCTGTGTACTTGTGTGCCTCCCTGTGTACTTGTCTGCCTCTCCGTGTACTTGTGAGCCTCCCTGTGTACTTGTCTGCCTCCCTGTTTACTTGTTTGCCTCCCTGTGTACTTGTCTGCCTCCCTGTGTACTTGTCTGCCTCCCTGTGTGCTTGTCTGCCTCCCTTTGTATTTTGTCTGCCCCCCCCGTGTACTTGTGTGCCTCCCCGTGTACTTGTCTGCTCCCTGTGTACTTGTCTGCCTCCCTGTGTACTTGTCTTCCTCCTCGTGTACTTGTGTGCCTCCCTGTGTACTTGTCTGCCTCCCTGTGTACTTGTCTGCCTCCCTATGTACTTGTCTGCCTCCCTGTGTACTTGTGTGCCTCCCTGTGTACTTGTGCCTCCTCGTGTAATTGGGGGCCCCCCTTTGTGTACTTGTCTGCCTCCTCGTGTACTTGTGTGCTCCCTGTGTACTTGTCTGCCTCCTGTTACTTGTCTGCCTCCCTGTGTACTTGTCTGCCTCCTATGTACTTGTCTGCCTCCCCGTGTGCTTGTGTGCCTCCCTGTGTACTTGTCTGCCTCCCTGTGAATTGCTGCCTCCCTACGTACTTGTCTGCCCCCCTGTGTACTTGTGTGCCTCCTGTGTACTTGTCTGCCTCCCTGTGTACTTGTCTGCCTCCCTGTGTACTTGTCTGCCTCCCTGTGTACTTGTCTGCCTACCTTTGTACTTGTCTGCCTCCCTGTGTACTTGTCTGCCTCCCTGTATACTTGTCTGCCCCCGTGTTCTTGTGTGGCCTCCCTGTGTACTTGTCTGCCTCCCTGTGTACTTGTCTGCCTCCCTACGTACTTGTCGGCCTCCCTGTGTACTTGTGTGCCTCCCTGTGTACTTGTCTGCCTTCCTGTGTACTTGTATGCCTCCCTGTGTACTTGTCTGCCTCCCTGTGTACTTGTCTGCCTCCCTTTGTACTTGTCTGCCTCCCCGTGTACTTGTCTGCCTCCCTTTGTACTTGTCTGCCTCCCTGTGTACTTGTCTGCCTCCCTTTGTACTTGTCTGCCTCCCTGTTTTACTTGTCTGCCTCCCTGGGGTACTTGTCTGCCTCCCTGTGTACTTGTCTGCCCCTGTGTACTTGTCTGCCTCCCTGTGTACTTGTGTGCCTCCCTGTGTACTTGTCTGCCTCCTGTGTACTTGTCTGCCTCCCCGTGTACTTTGTCTGCCTCCCTTTGTACTTGTCTGCCTCCCTGTGTACTTGTCTGCCTCCCTTTGTACTTGTCTGCCTCCCTGTGTACTTACTGCCTCCCCGTGTACTTGGTCTGCCCCCCTTTGTACTTGTCTGCCCTCCCTGTGTACTTGTCTGCCTCCCTGTGTACTTGTCTGCCTCCTTTGTACTTGTCTGCCCCCCTGCGTACTTGTCTGCCTCCCTGTGTACTTGTCTGCCTCCCTGTGTACTTGTCTGCTTCCCTGTGTACTTGTCTGCCTCCCTGTGTACTTGTCTGCCTCCCCGTGTACTTGTCTGCCTCCCTGTGTACTTGTCTGCCTCCCCGTGTACTTGTGTACCTCCCTGTGTACTTGTCTGCCTCCCTGTGTACTTGTCTCCCTCTGCGTACTTGTCTGCCTCCCTGTGTACTTGTCTGCTCCTGTGTACTTGTCTGCCTCCCCGTGTACTTGTGTACCTCCCTGTGTACTTTTCTGCCTACCCGTGTACTTGTCTGCCTCTCTTTGTACTTGTCTGCCTCCCCGTGTACTTGTGTACCTCCCTGTGTACTTGTCTGCCTCCCCGTGTACTTGTGTACCTCCCTGTGTGATCCTGTATCCGTGTGAATCACTCAGCACTAGAAGTGCTGTAGGCTTGATCCACCGTGCACTAAGTTACTCTCGGAACAAATTCAAGAGATTCCTGTCTTGTTGCCTGATTATTTTCTCCGCAGTCCTGTAGAACTGCAACATTAATATGTAACTGAGGGAGTTAAGTCTCACTCGGACAGATTTATTTTTTGACTGCTTAGTGAACTTTCTTGAAGACAAGTTGAGAATATCGGCTTATTTCCCTGACCTGGTGTCAGATTATCCCTGCCCTGGTGTCACATTTTTCCCTGCTCTGGTGTCACATTTTCCCTCCATGGTATGAGATTTTCCCTCCCTGAGTGTGAGATTTTCCCTCCCTGTGTGTGAGATTTTCCCCCCCTGGTGTGAGATTTTCCCTCCCGTAGTGTGAGATTTTCCCTCCCTGAGTGTGAGATTTTCCCTCCCTGAGTGTGAGATTTTCCCTCCCTGAGTGTGAGATTTTCCCTCCCGTAGTGTGAGATTTTCCCTCCCTTAGTGTGAGATTTTCCCTCCCTGAGTGTGAGATCTTCCCTCCCTTGTGCGAGATTTTCCCTCCCATAGTGTGAGATTTTCCCTCCCTGTGTGTGAGATTTTCTCTCCCTAAGTGTGAGATTTTCCCTCCCTGGTGGGAGATTTTCCCTCCCTGGTGCGAGATTTTCCCTCCCTGGTGTGAGATTTTCCCTCCCTGGTGGGAGATTTTCCCTCCCTGGTGGGAGATTTTTTCCTCCCTGAGTATGAGATTTTCTCTCCCTGAGTATGAGATTTTTCCCTCCCTGGTGGGAGATTTTCCTTACTTTGGTGTGAGATTTTCCCTCCCTGAGTGTGAGATTTTTCCCTCCCTGAGTATGAGATTTTCTCTCCCTGAGTATGAGATTTTTCCCTTCCTGGTGGGAGATTTTCCTTGCTTTGGTGTGAGATTTTCCCTCCCTGAGTGTGAGATTCTCCCTTCACTGAGTGCGAGATTTTTCCCTCCCTAGTGGGAGATTTTCCCTGCTCTGGTGTAAAATTTCCGTCGTCTGGTGTGAGAGTTCCTTGACTGGGTGCGAGAATTTCCCCATCATCCTGTTAACCAGGATGATCGGGACAGACTGTCCAGACTAGTACAAGCCTGACTGATTAACAGACTGTAGTACTACTCTGACTGATTAACAGACTGCAGTACTAGCCTGACTGATTAACAGACTGCAGTACTAGCCTGACTGATTAACAGACTGCAGTACTACCTGACGATTAACAGACTGCAGTACTAGCCGGGACTGATTAACAGACTGCAGTACTAGCCTGACTAAATTAACAGACTGTAGTACTAGCCTGATGATTAACAGACTGCAGTACTAGCCTGACTGATTAACAGACTGCAGTACTACCCTGACTGATTAACAGACTGCAGTACCAGCCTGACTGATTAACAGACTGTAGTACTAGCCTGACTGATTAACAGACTGCAGTACTAGCCTGACTGATTAACAGACTGCAGTACTAACCTGACTGATTAACAGACTGTAGTACTAACCTGACTGATTAACAGACTGCAGTAGTACCCTGACTGATTAACAGACTGCAGTACTAGCCTGACTGATTAACAGACTGTAGTACTAGCCTGACTGATTAACAGACTGCAGTACTAACCTGACTGGTTAACAGACTGCAGTACTAACCTGACTGATTAACAGACTGTAGTGCTAGCCTGACTGATTAACAGACTGCAGTACTAACCTGACTGGTTAACTGACTGTAGTACTAACCTGACTGGTTAACAGACTGTAGTGCTAACCTGACTGGTTAACAGACTGTAGTGCTAGCCTGACTGGTTAACAGACTGTAGTGCTAACCTGACTGGTTAACAGATTGTAGTGCTAACCTGACTGGTTAAGAGACTGTAGTGCTAACCTGACTGGTTAACGACTGTAGTGCAAAACCTGACTGGTTTAACAGACTGTAGTGCTAACCTGACTGATTAACAGACTGTAGTGCTAACCTGACTGGTTAACAGACTGTAGTGCTAACCTGACTGGTTAAGAGACTGTAGTGCTAACCTGACTGGTTAACAGACTGTAGTGCTAACCTGACTGGTTAACAGACTGTAGTACTAACCTGACTGGTTAACAGACTGTAGTACTAACCTGACTGGTTAACAGACTGTAGTACTAACCTGACTGGTTAACAGATTGTAGTACTAACCTGACTGGTTAACAGACTGTAGTACTAGCCTGACTGGTTAACAGATTGTAGTACTAACCTGACTGGTTAACAGACTGTAGTACTAGCCTGACTGGTTAACAGATTGTAGTACTAACCTGACTGGTTAACAGACTGTAGTACTAGCCTGACTGGTTAACAGATTGTAGTACTAACCTGACTGGTTAACAGACTGTAGTACTAGCCTGACTGGTTAACAGATTGTAGTACTAACCTGACTGGTTAACAGACTGTAGTACTAACCTGACTGGTTAACAGACTGTAGTACTAGCCTGACTGGTTAACAGATTGTAGTACTAACCTGACTGGTTAACAGACTGTAGTACTAGCCTGACTGGTTAACAGATTGTAGTACTAACCTGACTGGTTAACAGACTGTAGTACTAGCCTGACTGGTTAACAGATTGTAGTACTAACCTGATGGTTAACAGACTGTTGTACTAGCCTGACTGGTTAACAGATTGTAGTACTAACCTGACTGGTTAACAGACTGTAGTACTAGCCTGACTGGTTAACAGATTGTAGTACTAACCTGACTGGTTAACAGACTGTAGTACTAACCTGACTGGTTAACAGACTGTAGTCCTAACCTGACTGGTTAACAGACTAGTACTAGCCTGACTGGGTAGGAGCTAAACACTGATGGACTGGTGGAACTCCTTCAGAACTTCAGACAGATTTTCCCCTCATTGCTGCATGACAGATTTATCCCCAGATTTTCCTCAGATTTTCCCCAGATTTTCCCCAGATTTCCAGAATGATTTCTCCCCGAGTGTGTGAAGGATTTAACTCCTGACTGAGGGATTTTATCACTTCCGAGACACGCGAGGGATTTATTTCCTGCATGGACCATGCCCCAGGCCCCACGGACCATACCCCGGGCCCCGTAAACCATACCACGGGCCCCACAGGCCAGACAAAGGCCCCCATAGACCATACCATGGGCCACACGGACCATACCACTTGCCCCCACGGACCATTCCACGGGCCCCCACGGGCCATTCCACGGGCACCCACGGACCACTCCACGGGCCCCCACGGACCATTCCACGGTCACCAAGCCATTACCACAAACACCATCACTTCTACAATTATCACCGCCATCACTTCCACCACCAATACCTCCATCCCGCCACATCAACTATCATGACCACACGAACAACACCACCACCATCACCACCACGACCACCACCACCACCACCACAACCACCACCACCCAACACCCCACTACCGCCACCACCACCACAATCACCACCACCACCAACCACCACCACCACCACCATCACCACCATACTGGCACCACCACCACCACACCACCACCAACATCACCACACCACCACACCACCACCACTACCGCCACCACCACTACGCGCACCACCACCACACCCCACCACCACCACACACCGCCACCACCACTACCGCCACCACCACACGGCCACCACCACCAAAACCACCCCACCACACCACCATCATCATGGTCACCACCATTACCGCCGCCTCCACCACTACCATCACTAACACCACCACCATCACCACCACCATCCCCACCAACACTACCGCCACCAACCCACCACACAACCACCACCACACCACCACCACCACAACCACCACAACCACCACCACCACCACCCCCACCACCACCACCACCATCACCACCACAAACTGGCACCACCACCATCCACCACCACCCCCAAACCACACCACCACCACCACCACCACCACACCACCACCACCACCACCACCACACCACCACAACCCCCACAACCACCACCAACCACCACCACCACCACCACCACCACCACCACCACCACCCCCACCACCACCACCACCACCACCACCACCACCACCACAACCACCACCACCACCACCACCACCACCACCACCACCACCACCACCACCACCACCACCACCACCACCACCACCACCACCACCACCACCACCCACCACCACCATCATCATGGTCACCACCATTACCGCCTCCACCACTACCATCACCAACACCACCACCATCACCACCACCATCACCACCACCACTACCGCCACCAACACCACCACCACCATCACCACCACCACCACCACCACCACCACCACAACCACCACAACCACCACCACCACCACCACCACCACCACCACCACCACCACCACCACCATCACCACCACTACTGGCACCACCACCACCATCACCACCACCAACATCACACCACCACCACCACCACCACCACCACCACCACCACCACCACCACTACCGCCACCACCACTACCGCCACCACCACCACCACCACCACCACCACCACCACCACCACCACCACCACCACCACCACAACCACCACCACCACCACCACCACCACCACCACCCCCACCACCACCACCATCACCACCACCACCACCACCACCACACCACCACCACCACCACCACCACCACCACCACCACCACCACAACCACCACAACCACCACCACCACCACCACCACCACCACCACCACCACCACCACCACCACCACAACTACCACCACTTGAGTAAGACATAGCTAAACCTCAGAGACGAGCTAATACATACAAGTGTATATCTAAGTAAATGTCTGAGTGTATGTCTTAAGTATATGTCCGAGTGTATGTATTGAGTGTATGTTTGAGTGGGTCTTGAGTGTATGTCGTGAGTGTATGTCTGAGTGTATGTCTTGAGTGTATGTCTGAGTGTATGTCGTGAGTGTATGTCTGAGTGTATGTCTTGAGTGTATGTCTGAGTGTATGTTTTGAGTGTATGTCTGAGTGTATGTCTTGAGTGTATATCTGAGTGTGTCTTGAGTGTATGTCTGAGTGTATGTCTTGAGTGTATATCTGAGTGTGTCTTGAGTGTATGTCTGAGTGTATGTCTTGAGTGTATGTCTGAGTGTATGTCTTGATTTTATGTCTGAGTGTATGTCTTGAGTGTGTGCCTGAGTGTATGTTTTGAGTGTATGTCTGAGTATGTCTTGAGTGTATGTCTTGAATGTATGTCTGAGTGTATGTCTTAAGTGTATGTCTTGAGTGTATGTCTGAGTGTATGTCTTCAGTGTATGTTTGAGTGTATGTCTGAGTGTATGTCTTGAGTGTATGTCTAAGTGTATGTCTTGAGTGTATATCTGAGTGTATGTCTTCAGTGTATGTCTGAGTGTATATCTTGAGTGCATGTCTGAGTGTATATCTTGAGTGTATATCTTGAGAGTATGTCTGAGTGTGTCTTAAGTTTATGTTTTGAGGGCATGTCTGAGTGTATGTCTTGAGTGTATGTCTAAGTTTATGTCTTGAGTGTTTGTCTGAGTGTATGTCTTGAGTATATGTCTGAGTGTATGACTCACGAAATTGTAATGACACGATTACAAACCATACACGGGCGGGGATTGAACTCGTGGCCTGGAGTTTTACGACTCACCACCAGTTCAGTCCCCGCCCGTGGTATGGTTTGTATGAGTGTATGTCTGAGTGTATGTCTTGAGTGTATATCTGAGTGTATGTCTGAGGAAATCCTCAGTACTCTAATGGTTACAGGAAATGGAATGCTGTACCACGTGGCTGGAAGTAAACACCATACACAGCTTCAGGGATAGACGCGACAGGGCGCACGCAGTAAGACTGTGATATCAGTCGTTTGAGATTACGAGGCTTGGTCAGGTACCGAGATCCGGCCCCCCATGGCTGTTATTAGGCGAGTACACGCACGCTTACACACAGCTTCAAGAGAAGATATGAACAGGTCCGAGAGGCCAGGAGCTATGACTCGCCCCTTGCAACCCCAAAAAGGTGAACACACACATGTTGTGGAGGCAGAATCCATGCATAGCTTTAAGGCAAGGTACGATAAAGCTCTTGTAGCAGGAAAAGAGTGGACTTAGTAACGACCAGCGAAGAGGGTTGGGCCAGGAGCTGCGACTCGACCCCTGCAACCACAAATAAATGAGTACAACTACGTAAGTACACACAACTACGTGAGTACACACAACTACGTGAGTACACACAACTACGTGAGTACACACAACTACGTGAGTACACACAACTACGTGAGTACACAACTACGTGAGTACACACAACTACGTGAGTACACACAACTACGTGAGTACACACAACTACGTGAGTACACACAACTACGTGAGTACACACAACTACGTGAGTACACACAACTACCTGAGTACACACAACTACGTGAGTACACACAACTACGTGAGTACACACTAGAAAACTGGTTTCGATCGTTCTTGTAACAGATCAACCCTCTTCCTTCCCCTCACTCTCTCACACTGGATTACTAACTCATGTTAAAGTTTATACACTAGCCAAGAAAGTGTGTCTTGTTGGAGAATGTACAATATAACGTTGGTGTATCTGTGTCTAGCATTAGGAATAATATTAGGAGAGAAATAAAAAATGAAACTGAATATTTTAGAAATGCAGTTAGAAGCCTGAGTAGATCTATAACCCACTATGATAACATGAACGTAGATAAGCATGTTTATGGAGCAACTTGCAATGTGAACAGGCTGATTGGAAAGTATCTGACCAGCCGTATGTCTTGAACACTATGTGCTTAATTGCCACTATGTGACATGTCAACATATGTTATTAATGCAAATAAGATTCCAGATATATTAAGCGAATTTCCTAATTCTGCTTGTAACAGATAAGTGAACTGTACATATAAATGTACATGTACTCCTGTTAACTCTTTCGAGGCCTAGTTCCTAGGCCTTTTGTGTATCCATACGCTCCTGCGCTACCCTCCACAGGATGGATATGAGATGCACAGTAAATTAGCTACTTCGGAGGTAAAATCTCTCTCTCTCTCTCTCTCTCTCTCTCTCTCTCTCTCTCTCTCTCTCTCTCTCTCTCTCTCTCTCTCTCTCTCTCTCTCTCTCTCTCTCTCTCTCTCTCTCTCTCCTCTCCCTCACTCTCCCTCACTCCCCTCACTCTCCTTCACTCCATCAATCTCCCTCATTCTCCCTCAGTCTCTCTCACTCTCCCTCACTCTCCCTCCCTCTCCTTCACTCTTTCTCACTCTCACTCATTCTCTCTCACTCTCCCTCATTCTCTCTCATTCTCCCTCACACCTCACATTTTCTTTATATTCTCCCAGTGGATTTAGTCACATTGTTTGACTTTTACTGGATTATCTTAATTGAATTCTACGTTAAGTCAAAATCAATGTAAAAGAAGAATAAAAATTGAGAATACTGAGGCTGGAACAATAAAGTGACAATACTGAGACTGGAACAATAAAGTGACAATACTGAGACTGGAACAATAAAGTGACAATACTGAGACTGGAACAATAAAGTGACAATACTGAGGCTGGAACAATAAAGTGACAATACTGAGGCTGGAACAATAAAGTGACAATACTGAGGCTGGAACAATAACAATACAACAAAAAAGTGACAATACTGAGACTGGAACAATAAAGTGACAATACTGAGACTGGAACAATAAAGTGACAATACTGAGGCTGGAACAATAAAGTGACAATACTGAGGCTGGAACAATAAAGTGACAATACTGAGGCTGGAACAATAAAGTGACAATACTGAAGCTGGAACAATAAAGTGACAATACTGAGACTGGAACAATAAAGTGACAATACTGAGGCTGGAACAATAAAGTGACAATACTGAGACTGGAACAATAAAGTGACAATACTGAGACTGGAACAATAAAGTGACAATACTGAGGCTGGAACAAAAAAGTGACAATACTGAGACTGGGAACAATAAAGTGACAATACTGAGACTGGAACAATAAAGTGACAATACTGAGACTGGAACAATAAAGTGACAATACTGAGGCTGGAACAATAAAGTGACAATACTGAGGCTGGAACAATAAAGTGACAATACTGAGGCTGGAACAATAAAGTGACAATACTGAGACTGGAACAATAAAGTGACAATACTGAGACTAGAACAATAAAGTGACAATACTGAGACTGGAACAATAAAGTGACAATACTGAGACTAGAACAATAAAGTGACAATACTGAGGCTGGAACAATAAAGTGACAATACTGAGCTGGAACAATAAAGTGACAATACTGAGACTGGAACAATAAAGTGACAATACTGAGACTAGAACAATAAAGTGACAATACTGAGACTGGAACAATAAAGTGACAATACTGAGGCTGGAACAATAAAGTGACAATACTGAGTCTGGAACAATAAAGTGACAATACTGAGGCTGGAACAATAAAGTGACAATACTGAGCCTGGAACAATAAAGTGACAATACTAAGACTGGAACAATAAAGTGACAATACTGAGGCTGGAACAATAAAGTGACAATACTGAGACTGGACAATAAAGTGACAATACTGAGACTGGAACAATAAAGTGACAATACTGAGGCTGGAACAATAAAGTGACAATACTGAGGACTGGAACAATAAAGAGACAATACTGAGACTGGAACAATAAAGTGACAATACTGAGGCTGGAACAATAAAGTGACAATACTGAGGCTGGAACAATAAAGTGACAATACTGAGACTGGAACAATAAAGTGACAATACTGAGACTGGAACAATAAGTGACAATAATGAGACTGGAACAATAAAGTGACAATACTGAGGACTGGAACAATAAAGTGACAATACTGAGGCTGGAACAATAAAGTGACAATACTGAGGACTGAACAATTATGAAAACGAACTGGAACATAAAGTGACAATACTGAGACTGGAACAATAAAGTGACAATACTGAGGCTGGAACAATAAAGTGACAATACTGAGACTGGAACAGTAAAGTGACAATACTGATCTGGAACAATAAAGTGACAATACTGAGACTGGAACAATAAAGTGACAATACTGAGACTGGAACAATAAAAGTGACAAATGAGGCTGGAACAATAAAGTCACAATACTGAAGCTGGAACAATAAAGTGACAATACTGAGGCTGGAACAATAAAGTCACAATACTGAAGCTGGAACAATAAAGTGACAATACTGAGACTGGAACAATAAAGTGACAATACTGAGACTGGAACAATAAAGTACAATACTGAGACTGGAACAATAAAGTGACAATACTGAGGCTGGAGCAATAAAGTGACAATACTGAGGCTGGAACAATAAGTACAATACTGAGCTGGAACTAATAAAGTGACAATACTGAGGCTGGAGCAATAAAGTGACAATACTGAGGCTGGAACAATAAAGTGACAATACTGAGCTGGAACAATAAAGTGACAATACTGAGGCTGGAACAATAAAGTGACAATACTGAGGCTGGAACAATAAAGTGACAATACTGAGGCTGGAACAATAAAGTGACAATACGAAGCTGGAACAATAAATGACAAATGAGGCTGGAACAATAAATGCAATACTGAGGCTGGAACAATAAAGTGACAATACTGAGGCTGGAACAATAAAGTGACAATACTGAGGCTGAACAATAAGTGACAATACTGAGGCTGGAACAATAAAGTGACAATACTGAGGCTGGAACAATAAATGACAATACTGAGGCTGGAACAATAAAGTGACAATACTGAGGCTGGAACAATAAAGTGACAATACTGAAGTGGAACAATAAAGTGACAATACTGAGGCTGGAACAATAAAGTGACAATACTGAGGCTGGAACAATAAAGTGACAATACTGAGGCTGGAACAATAAAGTGACAATACTGAGACTGGAACAATAAAGTGACAATACTGAGCTGGAACAATAAAGTACAATACTGAGGCTGGAACAATAAAGTGACAATACTGAGACTGGAACAATAAAGTACAATACTGAGCTGGAACAATAAAGTGACAATACTGAGACTGGAACAATAAAGTGACAATACTGAAGCTGGAACAATAAAGTGGACAATACTGAGGCTGGAACAATAAAGTGACAATACTGAGGCTGGAACAATATAAGTGACAATACTGAGACTGGAACAATAAAGTGACATACGAACGGAACAATAAAGTGACATACTGAGCTGGAACAAATAGTGACAATACTGAGCTGGAACAATAAAGTGACAATACTGAGACTGGAACAAAAAGTGACAATACTGAAGCTGGAACAATAAAGTGACAATACTGAGACTGGAACAATAAAGTGACAATACTGAGGACTGGAACAATAAAGTGACAATACTGAGGCTGAACAATAAAGTGACAATACTGAGACTGGAACAATAAAGTGACAATACTGAGGCTGGAACAATAAAGTGACAATACTGAAGCTGGAACAATAAAGTGACAATACTGAGGCTGGAACAATAAAGTGACAATACTGAGGCTGGAACAATAAAGTGACAATACTGAGGCTGGAACAATAAAGTGACAATACTGAGGCTGGAACAATAAAGTGACAATACTGAGGCTGGAACAATAAAGTGACAATACTGAGGCTGGAACAATAAAGTGACAATACTGAGGCTGGAACAATAAAGTCACAATACTGTGGCTGGAACAATAAAGTGACAATACTGAGGCTGGAACAATAAAGTGACAATACTGAGGCTGGAACTATAAAATCACGAAAATGAGGATGGAACAATAGTCACAATATTGCGGCTGGAACAATAAAGTCACAATACTGTGGCTGGAACAATAAAGTCACAATACTGAGGATGGAATAATATAGTCACAATACTGTGGCTGGAACAATAACGTCACACTACTGCGGCTGGAACAATAAAGTCACGATACTGTGGCTGGAACAATAACGTCACAATACTGTGGCTGGAACAATAACGTCACAATACTGTGGCTGGAACAATAACGTTACAATACTATGGCTGGAATAATAACGTCACAATGTTGTGGCTGGAACAATAAAGTCGCAATACTGTGGCTGGAACAATAAAGTGAAAATACTGTGGCTGGAACAATAAAGTGATAATACTGAGGCTGGAACAATAAAGTGACAATACTGAAGCTGGAACAATAAAATCACGAAAATGAGGCTGGAACAATAGTCACAATACTGCGGCTGGAACAATAAAGTCACACTACTGCGGCTGGAACAATAAAGTCACGATACTGTAGCTGGAACAATAACGTCACAATACTGTGGCTGGAACAAAACCTTACAATACTGTGGCTGGAACAATAACGTCACAATACTATGGCTGGAACAATAACGTCACAATACTGTGGCTGGAACAATAACGTCACAATACTAAGGCTGGAACAATAAAGTCGCAATACTGTGGCTGGAACAATAAAGTCGCAATACTGTGACTGGAACAATAAAGTGAAAATACTGTGGCTGGAACAATAAAGTGAAAATATTGAGGCTGGAACAATAAAGTGACAATACTGTAGCTGGAACAATAAAGTCACAATACTGAGGCTGGAACAATAAAGTCTCAATACTGAGGCTGGAACAATAAAGTGAAAATACTGAGGCTGGAACAATAAAGTGACAATACTGTAGCTGGAACAATAAGGTCACTATACTGAGGCTGGAACAATAAAGTCACAATACTGAGGCTGGAACAATAAAGTCACAATACTGAGGCTGGAACAATAAAGTCACAATACTGAGGCTGGAACAATAAAGTAAAAATACTGTGGCTGGAACAATAAAGTGAAAATACTGTGGCTGGAATAATAAAGTGACAATACGGTAGCTGGAACAATAAAGTCACAATATTGAGGCTGGAACAATAAAGTCGCAATACTGTGGCTGGAACAATAAAGTGAAAATACTGTGGCTGGAACAATAAAGTGAAAATACTGAGGCTGGAACAATAAAGTGACAATACTCTAGCTGGAACAATAAAGTCACAATACTGAGGCTGGAACAATATAGTCACAATACTTAGGCTGGAACAATAAAGTCACAATACTGTGGCTGAAACAATAAAGTCACAACACTGAGGCTGGAACAATAAAGTCACAATACTGTGGCTGGAACAATAAAGTCACAATGCTAAGGCTGGAACAATAAAGTCACAATAGTGTTGCTGGAACAATAAAGTCACAATACTGAGGCTGGAACAATTAAGTCAAAATACTGTGGCTGGAACAATAAATTCACAATACTGAGGCCGGAACAATAAAGTGACAATACTGTGGCTGGAACAATAACAGTCAATACTGAGGCCGGAACAATAAAGTGACAATACTGTGGCTGGAACAATAACAGTCAATATTGTGGCTGGAACAATAAACTTTTACTGGAACAATTCGCCACAAATCCGTACTTAATAGAGGAACCTCATGACGACATAGAGATGTTTCGCTCCAAGACGGACCGAAACGTCATAATGATCTCCTAAGTGAGAGTTTGTGGCAAATCATTTCACAGATTTTGCCTCCTAAATGATGTCTTACTGTTCACTCACAGTTTCCCCTCACACCTTAAACACTAACACTTTCCCTCACACCTTAACACTAACACTTTCCCCTCACATCTTAGCACTAACACTTTCCCGTCACACCTTAACACGGTAAACAAGGGGAGGAGGAGATAGGATATGTGAGTATAGATGGATGGTTGTATAGATGGATGGTTGTACAGATGGAGGCTTTAGAACCGGTTGAAGATAGTAAAAACAAATCGTAACTCTAACAAGTCAACAAAGCTATAAATCACAACTTCAAGGAACACAAACCTAACTTCCATTAACTGTACATTGACACCAAAATATTTCTGCTGTCTGCCACACTTTTTTGCGATGTTATACCAGTAATGTACAGTAGGCGATATATTCACCAAGAGGTGTGTATCACTAAGTGTAAGTACTCTAGGAGTTGACTTTACTTCTTGCTTTAGAGATTAAAGTATTCTTTACTGGTAATGGATAGTTAAACTCCGTCGTAGACTGTACAGAACAGGTGTATAGCTACAGAGTCGAGATTTTACGAAGTTTGAGGAACCATGTTTTAGTTGACTCGAATGGTTTGTGGCAGATAGTCTTTGTTAACACGATTGTTGAAGACTTGTACAAAAATCGAACTACCTACTGAGACGTCGGGACAGCTGCAAATCACTAACTGTCAAGGACATGAGAACTACTCTTTGAGAAACACGGAGAGAAGATTCTTAGGACTCGCAGCGAGACCTTGAAGAACCAAAGAAGACCTTGAAGGAACACGAAGACTTTGAAGACACGAGACTGAAGACTTGAGGAGACACAACAGTACTTGCTTAGAGGACAGAGACAGGAAGATCTTGAAGTACATGAGACAGGAAACCTTGAGAGACCCTGGGTAGGAGACTTGAAGCAACAGGAAACCTTAAAAGGACAAAGCAGGAGACTCGTGAAGGACACGAACATGGTAACTGCTTCTGAAGCGCACCGATGACTAGGAAGACCTGGAAGGAGTGACACGAGAAAACTGAGGACGATCGAAGGACTTGGAGACTGACAGGAAGACTGGAACATGGACAACCGAAGACATGGAGAGACCTTGTTGCAGCGAAGACCTGAGGAATGAACATCTTTGCAGGTACTGCAGCGACTGGACACTGAAGACTTGAAGATGACACAGGAAGACTGAGATGACACTGAAGACTGGAGAATGACCTTGAAGATGGGATACTGAAGACTGAGGATGACCTGGAAGACTGGAGATGACAGAAGACTTGAAGGAATGACACTGGAAGACTTGAAGATGACACTGAAGACAGGAGACCTAAAGATGAGACACGGAAGACGAGAATGAACTGGAAGACGGAGACACGGAAACTAGGAGACATTTGAAGACGAGAAGAACAGGAAGATCTTGAAATGACACTGAAGACAGGAGACACTGAAGAGGAATGACGAGAGAGAATGACACTGGAAGACTGAGGACAGGAAGACTGAAGAATGACACTGGAAGACTGGAAGACACTGGGAAGACTGGAGAAGACACTGGAGACTAGGAGAACTGGGAAACACGGAAGATTTGAAATGACACTGGAAGACTGAGGATGACACTGAAGACTGAGAAGATGACACTGGAAGACTGGAGAATGACACTGGAAGACTGGAGGATGACACTGGAAGACTGGAGAATGACACTGGAAGACTGGAGAATGACACTGGAAGACTGGAGAATGACACTGGAAGACTGAAGGATGACACTGGAAGACTGGAGGATGACACTGGAAGACTGAGATGACACTGGAAGACTGGAGATGACACTGGAAGACTGAAGGATGACACTGGAAGACTGGAGGATGACACTGGAAGACTGAAGGATGACACTGGAAGACTGAAGGATGACACTGGAAGACTGGAGGATGACACTGGAAGACTGAAGGATGACACTGGAAGACTGGAGGATGACACTGGAAGACTGAAGGATGACACTGGAAGACTGGGATGACACTGGAAGACTGAAGGATGACACTGGAAGACTGAAGGATGACACTGGAAGACTGGAAGGATGACACTGGAAGACTGAAGGAATGACACTGGAAGACTGAGGATGACACTGGAAGACTGAAGGATGACACTGGAAGACTGGAGGATGACACTGGAAGACTGAAGGATGACACTGGAAGACTGGAGGATGACACTGGAAGACTGAAGGATGACACTGGAAGACTGAAGGATGACACTGGAAGACTGAAGGATGACACTGGAAGACTGGAGGATGACACTGGAAGACTGAAGGATGACACTGGAAGACTGGAGGATGACACTGGAAGACTGAAGGATGACACTGAAAACTGGAGGATGACACTGGAAGACTGGAGGAATGACACTGGAAGACTGAAGGATGACACTGGAAAGACTGAAGGATGACACTGGAAGACTGAAGGATGACACTGGAAGACTGAAGGAAATGACACTGGAAGACTGGAGGATGACACTGGAAGACTGAAGGATGACACTGGAAGACTGGAGGAATGACACTGGAAGACTGAAGGATGACACTGGAAGACTGAAGGATGACACTGGAAGACTGGAGGATGACACTGGAAGACTGAGAGATGACACTGGAAGACTGAAGGATGACACTGGAAGACTGGAGGATGACACTGGAAGACTGGAGGATGACACTGGAAGACTGGAGGATGACACTGGAAGACTGGAGGATGACACTGGAAGACTGAAATGACACTGGAAACTGAGAGACACTGAAGACTGAGGTGACACTGGAAGACTGGAGGATGACACTGGAAGACTGAAGGATGACACTGGAAACTGGAGGATGACACGAGACTGAGATACATGGAGACTGAGGATGACACTGGAAGACTGGAAAGGAACTAAGGACTGGAGGATACACTAAGACTGAGGATGACACTGGAAGACTGGAGGATGACATTGGAAGACTGAAGGATAACACTGGAAGACTGGAGAATGACCTGGAGAAGTTGATGCTGTGGTGGGAGAAGTGACGAGCGCAATACATTATAAACATATGTGCGGGTCTAGTCCTAGGACATTAACTCTGGCACTTATATACTAAATTATGTGGCTCTTGTTAGGTAAAAGGACACAGATGCAACTAATGTGACATTTTAATGTGCCAACGTTTCACCCTGTGTCGGTAATTCTACCGTTATTACTTACGTGATCTTAGTCAAACTGAAAACGGAAAAGATTTAGAAGTTCTGGTTAGCAGAAATTTAAAGCAGTGACAACACTGCATAATTGGTCGCAATCAAGTAAGTAGAATTCTTGGCTTCGTCGAAAGAAGTATAAATAATGGAAGTGATAAGGTTATATTTAAACTTTATATTTGATTAGGCCTAATTTAGGTTATGTAGCTTAGTTCTGGTCTCCCTATTCCAGGAAGGCTGAAGGCGCTGAACTTGCACTCCCTGGAAGGGCGTAGAATTAGGCAAGATATGTTTGAAGTGCACATTTGGAAATAGTAATAAATAAAAGAGATGATAGTAGACTAGTAAAATTATTAAAGCAAGGCAGACTGGAAGCAATGAATGATGGAGAAGTTTAGTTTTAGAAGGGATACAGGAAAGTTCTGGTTTGGCAATAGAGTTGTAGATGAGTGGAATAAACTCCCAGGTAATAACTTTGCTTAGCTTTAGATTATAGGTTTAATGGGTACCTGCGTGGGTGAGGGAGGATGTGAGTTAGATTTGTCTAGCATGGGCCAGGAGGCCTATTGCAATGTTCCATCGTATTGTCTGCTTGTATGAAGAAATGGAAACATTAGGCCTGTTTCCCTACACCTGCTGTCCCTGTTCATCTAGTAGCAAGTAGGTACCTGGTGTTAGCCGACTGGTGTGGGTTGCATCCTGGAGAGAGTTCCGGGGGTCAACGCCCCCGCGGCCCGGTCTGTGACCAGGCCTCCTTAGGTCAGTGTCCCAGGATGTGACCCACACCAGTCGACTAACACCCAGGTACCCATTTTACTGATGGGGAACATAGACAACAGGTGGAAAGAAACACGTCCAATGTTTCTACTCTGGCTGGGAATCGAACCCAGGCCCTCACCGTGTGAAGCGAGAGCGTTAACCACCAGGCCACCAGAGACAAAATTAACCTAATTTGCCATAAATTCTCTGCATAACCATGATTTTTATATATTGTATGTCACTGATGTCAGCTATGGTGTGTATAAGTTGTATCATGTTCTTGTAGAAATAAAGATTATAATTATTATTATTTCGTGAGTAATAAACTTTTCGGTGATTGACTTTTGGGCGAAACGTAGATTATACACTTCACAAACTATGCTATGAACTCTTTTTTCTGTGTATTTTACACCCGAGAAACAATCGAAGTTTTACCATTAATACTCGACATGTAATAAAGACAAGTTGCTGAGCAGGACACCTGTATTTTTATTGACGAAGTGTATCGTCAGTAAAGATACATAATACTTCACCTGATTCTTAATTATTAGCTTATTTAACCAAGAGAAGAGAATATTACGCAGACACAGTTGTTGTACTGCACAAGAAGTAGGTACCTGCACAGGTAGAGACAGCGACCGAGACAAGTGAACCTAATAATGATCTGATCTCTCCCCAGAGAACTCCCCCAGAACTCTTTAAAACTCTCAATGCTCTTAGCTCTCACAAGTTCTCTACCTCAGCTCAGTACTTTTATTTCTCTCTGTCTTCCCTGCCAGCTGTTTACATTATATATATATATATATATATATATATATATATATATATATTATATATATTATATATATATATATATATATATATATATATATATATATGTACATATAAATATCTTGATAAACCAGCATCCCTGGCACCCTGGCTTTGTATACCAGGATCCCTTGTACCCTGGTTTGGTATCCCAGGATCTCATGTACCATGGCTTAGTATCCCAGGATCCCGTGTACCTTGGCTTTGTATCCCAGTATTCCATGTACCATGACTTGGTATCAAAGGATCCTGTGTACCCTGGCTTGGTATCCCAGGATCCCGTGTACCATGGCTTGGTATCCCAGAATCCCGTGTACCATGGTTTGGTATCCCAGGATCTCATGTACCATGGCTTGGTATCCCAGGATCCTGTGTACCCTGGCTTGGTATCCCAGGATCCCATGTACCATGGCTTGGTATCCCAGGATCCTGTGTACCATGGCTTGGTATCCCAATATCCCATGAACCATGGCTTGGTATCCCAGGATCCTGTGTACCCTGGCTTGGTATCCCAGGATCCTGTGTACCCTGGCTTGGTATCCCAGGATCCTGTGTACCCTGGCTTGGTATCCCAGGATCCCGTGTACCATGGCTTGGTATCCCAGAATCCCGTGTACCATGGTTTGGTATCCCAGGATCTCATGTACCATGGCTTGGTATCCCAGGATCCTGTGTACCCTGGCTTGGTATCCCAGGATCCCATGTACCATGGCTTGGTATCCCAGGATCCTGTGTACCATGGCTTGGTATCCCAATATCCCATGAACCATGGCTTGGTATCCCAGGATCCTGTGTACCCTGGCTTGGTATCCCAGGATCCTGTGTACCCTGGCTTGGTATCCCAGGATCCCGTGCACCATGGCTTGGTATCCCAGAATCCCGTGTACCATGGCTTGGTATCCCAGGATCTCATGTACCATGGCTTGGTATACCAGGATCCTGTGTACCCTGGCTTGGTATCCCAGGATCCCATGTACCATGGCTTGGTATCCCAGGATCCTGTGTACCATGGCTTGGTATCCCAAGATCCCATGTACCATTGCTTGGTATCCCAGGATCCTGTATACCCTGGCTTGGTATCCCAGGATCCTGTATACCCTGGCTTGGTATCCCAGGATCCTGTGTACCCTGGCTTGGTATCCCAGGATCCCGTGGCTTGGCATGAGCCAAGACGATCAAGGTCTGAGACATTCTCTCTGAGATACAATGTGGTTTTACGAGGCCTGAAGAAGCTGGTGAAGGTGAGACTTGAAGGTGAGAGGGTGAAGGTGAGACTTGAAGGTGAGAGGGTGAAGGTGAGACTTGAAGGTGAGAGGGTGAAGGTGAGACTTGAAGGTGAGAGGGTGAAGGTGAGACTTGAAAGTGAGAGGGTGAAGGTGAGACTTGAAGGTGAGAGGGTGAAGGTGAGACTTGAAGGTGAGAGGGTGAAGGTGAGACTTGAAGGTGAGAGGGTGAAAGTGAAACTTGATGGTGAGAGGGTTAAGGAAAGACTTGAATGTGAGCCTCGAAAGTGAGAGGGTGAAAATGAGACTTGAAGGTGAGAGGGTGAAGGTGAAATTTGAAGATGAGAGGGCGAAAGTGAGACTTAAAGGTGAGAGGGTGAAAGTGAGACTTGAAGGTGAGAGGGTGAAGGTGAAACTTGAAGATGAGAGGGCGAAAATGAGACTTGAAGGTGAGAGGTGAAATGAGACTTGAAGGTGAGAGGGTGAAAGTGAGACTTGAAGGTGAGAGGGTGAAGGTGAAACTTGAAGATGAGAGGGCGAAAATGAGACTTGAAGGTGAGAGGGTGAAAGTGAGACTTGAAGGTGAGAGGGTGAAGGTGAAACTTGAAGGTGTGAAAGTGAAGGTGAAAGGGTGAACGTGAAACTTCAAGGTGAGAGGGGGAAGGTAAAATCAGAAGATGAGAAAGTGAAGGTGAGGTGAAAGTGAGAGGATGCCACACTACCCCACACTTGTCCCACTACCCCACACCTGCCACACTACCCCACACCTGCCACACTACCCCACACTTGTCCCACTACCCCACACCTGCCACACTACCCCACACCTGCCACACTACCCCACACTTGTCCCACTACCCCACACCTGCCACACTACCCCACACCTGCCACACTACCCCACACTTGTCCCACTACCCCACACCTGCCACACTACCCCACACCTGCCACACTACCCCACACTTGTCCCACTACCCCACACCTGCCACACTACCCCACACCTGCCACACTACCCCACACTTGTCCCACTACCCCACACCTGCCACACTACCCCACACCTGCCACACTACCCCACACTTGTCCCACTACCCCAAACCTGCCACACTACCCCACACTTGTCCCACTACCCCAAACCTGCCACACTACCCCACACTTGTCCCACTACCCCAAACCTGCCACACTACCCCACACTACCCACACCTGCCACACTACCCCACACCTGCCACACTACCCCACACCTGCCACACTACCCCACACCTGCCACACTACCCACACTTGTCCCACTACCCCACACCTGCCACACTACCCCACACCTGCCACACTACCCCACACTTGTCCCACTACCCACACCTGCCACACTACCCACACCTGCCACACTACCCCACACTTGTCCCACTACCCCACACCTGCCACACTACCCACACCTGCCACACTACCCCACACTTGTCCCACTACCCCAAACCTGCCACACTACCCCACACTTGTCCCACTACCCCAAACCTGCCACACTACCCCACACTTGTCCCACTACCCCAAACCTGCCACACTACCCCACACTACCCCACACCTGCCACACTACCCCACACCTGCCACACTACCCCACACCTGCCACACTACCCCACACCTGCCACACTACCCCACACTTGTCCCACTACCCCAAACCTGCCACACTACCCCACACTACCCCACACCTGCCACACTACCCCACACCTGCCACACTACCCCACACTTGTCCCACTACCCCAAACCTGCCACACTACCCCACACTACCCCACACCTGCCACACTACCTCACACCTGCCACACTACCTCACACCTGCCACACTACCCCACGCCTGTCCCACTACCCCAAACCTGCCACACTACCCCACACTACCCCACACCTGCCACACTACCTCACACCTGCCACACTACCTCACACCTGCCACACTACCCCAGCCTGTCCCACTACCCCAAACCTGCCACACTACCCCACACTACCCCACACCTGCCACACTACCCCACACCTGCCACATTACCCCACACCTGCCACATTACCCCACACCTGTCACACTATCTCACACCTGCCACCCCACGCCTGTCATACTACTCCATACTTATCACACTGCCCCACACCTGCCACACTACCCCACACCTGTCACACTACCCCACATCTGTCACACTTCCCCACACCTACCACACTACTCCGCACCTTCCACACCACCCCACACCTGTCATACTACCCCACACCTGCCACACTACCCCACATCTGCCACACTACCCCACACCTGCCACACCGCCCCACACCTGCCACACTACACCACATCTGCCACACTACCCCACACCTGCCATACTACCCCAAACCTGCCACACCACCCAACACCTGCCACACCACCCCAAACCTGCAACACCATCCCACACTTGCTTCACTACCCAACACCTGCCACACCACCCCACGCCTGCCACATCACCCAACACCTGCCACACCACCTAACATCTGCCACACCACCCCACGCCTGCCACATCACTCAACATCTGCCACACCATCCATACATCACATAACCTCACACAGCCTCTCTGTGATATACCAGGGAACGGTTTCGAGAGTTTTCGACTCTCGGGGCCTAGTCTGGGACCAGGATTTTCTGATGGTTGCCTGTTCAATCAGGTTGTTGCTGCTGGCGGATGCTAGTCCACATGTACATCACATTACTTGGTGGAAGTAATGATCCAGTTTCCTCTTGAAAACTTGTACAGTTGTACCGGCAATACTTCTGACTGTAGGAGGATGAAGAGTCTTGGACCTCGCAAGTTAATACAATGTTCTCTTATTACGCCCTTGGTGTCCCTGCTTTCGCTGGTTCTGTTTTATACTTCCACTCATATCGCTCGCTCCAGTACGTTGTCACAGTTCTGTGTAGGTTTGGGGCTAAGCCCTCAGGTATCTCCCAGGTAAAATTTATAATAATTATTTTAATTATATCAATTACCAGGTACCTGTCTCTTCTTCACTCCAGAGAGTACATTCTTTCACTCCAGAGAGTACATTCCGGTACTCTGAGGCATTCCTTGTTATTTAAATATTTTATTGGCTCTGTACTGGCAGTAAACTGTCATATATCTTTTCTAACTCTGATAAGTTGTATCTCTCCTGCCTTGAATGGAACCGTCGACACAGAGCCCAGGTGATAACCAGGTGGTGCAAAGGTGGTTTGAAAAGTGTCACCACTGGCGTTATTTTCTTAAGATCTCATTATTCACCATAACATTTTTCTGTCCTCCGCAGTATTTACCTTACTGTGTTTCTGTTGCAACCCCTGAATGGATTGCAATGATTAATATGTATATATATATATAATTATTACCTTTTCATATAATTTTATATTGCTTGTATTTGCGATAATAGCTAAATCGTAAATGTATTGCTTTATATTGTTATTTGACTTAGCTTCCTTTTGTTAGGGAGGATGTAACATATGTGCTCAGTTCAATTCTTGATTGTCTAACTACTGTAATTATCGCTCTTTGCTCGTTTCCCTGCCGGCTTCTGTTTGTGCTACAGCTGTCCACGGAGCTATCACGTGATCGCGGGGGGTGTCCTCACCTCGCCTGAAGTATTCAGTCTGGTCTAGACTCGCTTGGTGGTTGGACAGATTGTCTGTCTCATTATTCTTGTTAGTTCTGTAGAACTCTGTTCACAGAACATTGTATAGACTTAGTGATTTTCGACGTTATACTGAGGTTGTGTGTCGCATAGACACTCTGAGCAACTCAGGTCCTGAGCTGTAGCTTCTGAGCTAACTTGTACTGGTATCTGTGTATTGTCACAGTCGGGGATTTTCTTATGCTGAACTTAGATTCAGTAGTATGGGAGTTTGGTGACTTTTGTGGAGGATCTGCTGATGGTCCCTACTTAGTGTCGTTATATTATCTCCTTGTTCCTGATTCTGTGTCGCAGTTGCTTGTTATATTGCTATTGGGCTTAGCATTCTTTTTATTGTTCAAGCAGACTGTTCTGACTGCCAGTTGGTCAAGAAGTTAGTTTATTTGAGGACTTTGTCAGTCACTTGTTTAAGTCTAGTCGAGTCGTGAGACATAGCGAACTACTTAGAGCACTTACACACATACACACTTACTTGTACATATTTGTAATATCTTATTAAATGTTAATGTACCAGACGGTACTTAAGAATTATAAATGTGATATGTGCTTTCAGCACAATAATACTGTACTCGAGAGAAGTGATTAATATTATTTTGATTACTCTGATTATTATTAATTTAATTTAATTTGATATATGCATAGACAACTTAAATAACAAATTTATTAAATTTTAATTTCTCTAGTTAGTAGCCTACCCGTTGTAATCCTGAAGCTCTATTGAATCATACTGAATTCTAATGGATAATTGGACAAGGATACTGACTAATTGTTACGAAAACCCAGTAACAGGCTGGATGCTAGAAGGGCAGTCCTTTCTAGTATTCACTGGAGATCTCTAAGCTTTTAGAATCGCGTTTTTTGTAACAAAGGTGTTGGAGAAATTGTCCAGTTTGACATACTAGTAAAACTATGATCAAACACTTTGAGTACTTTCCTAATCTGAAGACTTTGAGTTTAGTCTTGTACAACATACCAGGTGGATGTATGTACTTGACTGAGTCTCTTGATCCAAGGAGATGGAAATACTGTTTGAGTTCTAGCTCTAAGACAACTAACACTAAAATTCCTATTAGGATTATAGTTTCCCATAATCACTCTCTCGTAGTTCACTTATTTTCGTGATGTATGCTAAAGTGAAACAGTTAATTGATACTCTGACTTTGTCTGAGTTAAGTACATTAAAACTTCAGACTTGTTGGCGAGTAGCCAAGTATCTCGGTGTGACGTATAACAGGAATTACACCGCAGAAACTGTCAGAGCGTTAATTGAAGATATATTGTTTCCTGCTCATACAGAGATGTCTGATTATGATTCAGATTCAGAAAGTCTAGTGTCACAATTAGGAAGTATGACTCTATTTGATGAAGTAGAAGAAAGAGCAACTACGGCAGAAGTGTCTGAGCCTAGTGTAGCTCAGTTCTTGCTCACTCCTTCCCTCACTGACACATTAGTAGAGAGTATAGCTGGTAGTATGACTAAGCCTCACGCTAGTACTGTGTATGCTACACCTGTATCTACTTATCATAGACCAGATCTAGACTCTCTAGGGACGGTTGAACGAGGTGCCCCACCTAAGGACCGTCCAGACCACGTTAGATTCCTTACTCCTCCATTACCCACTGGTCCTATCTCTCAGGAACAGTTTGAGAGGTTTGAACGCCTCATTATGTTGCAGACTGCACAAATAGAGGTACAGAGGAAATTGAACGAAGAAGATTTCCAAAGAGAAAATGTTCGTCTTGGAAGACAACAGACTGATAGATCACAGGACACATTTAATGTGCAGAAAGCTGCATCATGGTTCCTAAGTTTTTTGGGAGTGACTTAGACACCTATTTTGATGTGTTTGAGAACCAGGCACGTGCTTTGAACTGGCCACGTAAGCAATGGGCTACCTTGTTACACACAGCTTTGACAGGAAGAGCTCAAACTTGTACTGCTGTTTTACCATTTGCTAAGTACATTAGTTATGATGCTGTCAAACAAACTATTCTAGAGACATATAACATGTTACCCGTAAGTTATCAAAGCGCATTTCGTACATTACAACGACGGCAAGATCAAACTTGTATAGATTTTGCTCGTGAGAAAAAAGTTGCATTTGAGAGATGGTGTAGGTCTGCCAAATGTAACAACTATGACAGTCTTGTTCAGTTGTTACTACACGAAGAATTTAACAACTGTATGTCTGCTGACATGCAAGAATATCTGATCGATCATACTACCTCGGATATTCTGGAAACTGCAGCATTAGCAGACAATTACGAGATTTCTCACAAACTTGTACGTACTAAAACACAGAGAAACAAGGTAACTAAAAATTGTCCTAGAAGTTGGCAACCTAAATCAGCTGCTCATTGCCGGCCTGATGTACCTGCTACTGTAACTTCTCGTACCTTTACCAGGAAAACTCACAATCCTGAATCTGTCTCTGTGGCTAGACAGAAGTCTGATATCGAGAAGAAGAAAGTTAAATGTACCTATTGTAACAGAAAAGGACATGCTAGAGAGTATTGCTATAAGTTAGAAAGAGTAGGAGAAGCAGTCGTGCGGCTGGCGCCCCCACACAAGTCGTATCTTCTTCCGAGCAACAAAGGCACCAAAATCCTAGTAATACCTCTGATCCTACTGTTTTAGATAATGTTACTCAGGACAGATGACTAGCATCAGAAAGTGCATCTGACGAAAAGATTCGTTCAGCGATGAGTCCTTACTTTTCGAGAGGTAAAGTAGGATTTGACGAATCACATCTGACTGAAATAATTACTTTCAGAGATACTGGCAGTTATCTCACGTTATTAAGAGAAGATATACTGCCCATAACTGATGATACCTATTGTAAGATAGATGTATTGTTAGAAGCCTATGGTGGGGCTGTTATAAAAGTACCTCTTCAAAAAGTTTACATTGAAACAAGCTATTATACTGGTTATATTTCAGTGGGTATATCCAGTGGTGTATTTCCCATCAGGTCAGTGGACTTGTTGATAGGGAACGATATCCTTCATGCTGGTATATGTAAGGAACCACATGTGATTGATAATAACACTGATGATAATTATGCCATTGAAGCTTGTAGAGAGAAGCCTATTTTATTTCCTCTCAGCGTAATTACTAGAGCTATGTCAAAGATTCAACAACCATCCTTGTCTCCTGTTGAGTTAGTGGATGACAATGATTTGGGCTTGAATATGTTGTTTAGAGATGCTCTGCACCCAGGATCATTAACACCAACTCCCCCCTGTCATCAACCTAGTCAGGACACAACTGACGTTAAATTTCTAACTCATGATGATTTAATCAAGGATCAGTTTGTTGTCCAGTCACTGGAAAGATGAGAGATATAGCAGTTACTGAGAGTGAAGCAAAGGATCTCGATAATTGTTACTATTATAGTAACGGTGTACTGATGGAGAAAAATACATGCAAGTTGTCAGCTGATAGTGTTTCCACCACAGTCAAGCATCTCGTTGTGTTACCAGTTACATTTCGTAAACAAGCCATTGATTTTGCTCACAATAGTCCCATTGGAGGACATTTGGGTGTCAAGAAGACACTCGGTAAACTGGCAAAACATTTTACTTGGCCTAAGATGAAGGAAACAGTAGCTGATCATGTACCACGTTGCCACGTGTGTCAAGTAACAGACAAGCCAGCACACACACCTCCACCTACACCTCTCACTGTGTTCATTAGTAGCAAAGTTCAGTTCATCTGGACTAGACATTGTTCAGACTCGTTCAAAAGGTTGAAGCATCTGCTTTCCTCTGCTCCAGTGTTGAGTCCTAATTTCAATCTTCCCTTCTTTTTACATATAGATGCGAGTGGTTATGCAGTAGGTGCTGTGCTGCTCCAACAGTCAACATCCACTGATATTCTCCATCCTATATGTTACTATTCATCTAAGCTCAAACGACACCAGAAAAATTATGCCACTATTAAGAAAGAGGCTCTAGCTCTTGTGGTGTCCTTGGAACATTTGACGTGTATTTGGGCACTTCCCCATTTAAAATTTACGTAATTTTATGCCCAAATACCTTTTGTTACTTGCTATGTCAAATTCAGTTTAGTAACTTAATCCCTCCAGCCCATATTAACTATATATACTCCTGTCTAATTATTATATTTATATGTTCACAGTATTGATATGTGTGTAAGGAGACAGAAGCTGAGTGATGAGTGGGTAGTGTTATGTGGGCGATGTACTGCGTGACGGAACACTGTCCTGCCACAGACCCCCCCCCTTCACTACATACCTTAAGCTGTTTCATACTCAGATGTCCATACTGCATAGCATTCCACAACCACTACTTAAGAGTGGAATGCTGTCTCCTGTCTATAACACAAGACTATTATGCTGTCTACACTACTATGTTCGAGCCTCAACGTGTCAGGCTCGTCTGCGCTATCCTGTCTCTGCACTGATGTACATAACCATGAGTATGCGGAGATACGATACTGTGTACTGCCCTAGTACTAGGGGCATATCTTAGTGTATAGACGCTGTGAAATTATAGAGGTGTTTGGCACAAGAGTGACTCTGATTAATGTTTATATTATATTGTTAGTAATGTAACCTGAGTAATCAGTAATGTGAAAGACATTAATGCAACTCCTAGTGCGACCGTTTGTCGTGTTGGGGGGGTGTTGCAACCCCTGAATGGGTTGCAATGATTAATATGTATATATGTATATATATATATATATATATATATATTATATATATATATATATATATTATATTATATATATATATTATATATATATTATATATATATATATATATAATTATTACCTTTTCATATAATTTTATATTGCTTGTATTTGCGATAATAGCTAAATCGTAAATGTATTCCTTTATATTGTTATTTGACTTAGCTTCCTTTTGTTAGGGAGGATGTAACATATGTGCTCAGTTCAAGTCTTGATTGTCTAACTACTGTAATTATCGCTCTTTGCTCGTTTCCCTGCCGGCTTCTGTTTGTGCTACAGCTGTCCACGGAGCTATCACGTGATCGAGGGGGGGTGTCCTCACCTCGCCTGAAGTATTCAGTCTGGTCTAGACTCGCTTGGTGGTTGGACAGATTGTCTGTCTCATTATTCTTGTTAGTTCTGTAGAACTCTGTTCACAGAACATTGTATAGACTCAGTGATTTTCGACGTTGTACTGAGGTTGTGTGTCGCATAGACACTCTGAGCAACTCAGGTCCTGAGCTGTAGCTTCTGAGCTAACTTGTACTGGTATCTGTGTATTGTCACAGTCGGGGATTTTCTTATGCTGAACTTAGATTCAGTAGTATGGGAGTTTGGTGACTTTTGCGGAGGATCTGCTGATAGTCCCTACTTAGTGTCGTTATATTATCTCCTTGTTCCTGATTCTGTGTCGCACTTGCTTGTTATATTGCTATTGATCTTAGAATTCTTTTTATTGTTCAAGCAGACTGTTCTGACTGCCAGTTGGTCAAGAAGTTAGTTTATTTGAGGACTTTGTCAGTCACTTGTTTAAGTCTAGTCGAGTCGTGAGACATAGATAACTACTTAGAGCACTTACACACATACACACTTACTTGTACATATTTGTAATATCTTATTAAATGTTAATGTACCAGACGGTACTTAAGAATTATAAATGTGATATGTGCTTTCAGCACAATAATACTGTACTCGAGAGAAGTGATTAATATTATTTTGATTACTCTGATTATTATTAATTTAATTTAATTTGATATACGCCTAGACAACTTAAATAATAAATTTATTAAATTTTAATTTCTCTAGTTAGTAGCCTACCCGTTGTAATCCTGAAGCACTATTGAATCATACTGAATTCTAATGGATAATTGGACAAGGATACTGACTAATTGTTACGAAAACCCAGTAACAGGCTGGATGCTAGAAGGGCAGTCCTTTCTAGTATTCACTGGAGATCTCTAAGCTTTTAGAATCGCGTTTTTTTTGTAACAGTTTCCTTGTTGACAAGTCAGCTAACATTATTATGTCAGTTATTTTCCGTGTTTCTTTCGATTTGTGAGGCTGTCATCTTGAGCTGTGCATCAAGTGCGGCTTCTTGAGATGTTTATTCATTACCCCACACATTCCAACACCTCTCCACATCTCACATCACTTCACATCTCCATAAACCACCCCACACTACCCCACACAACCCCACACCACCCCACACCACCCCACACCACCCTCACAACCCCACACCCACACCTCCTCTCAGTCTCGCTAACCAAATTATTCTATATAACTCTCCCAAAGCCAACTTTCCATTTAAGTTAGATGGTGGCGGTGTAATGGAAGATTCTGTGTGGTAAACACAGACTTCTGTGCTCGTCTCTGCCACTCAACTTCTGATTGAGGTGACCTGACTCCTGATTCTCAGTGGGAAGGATTTCAAGTCACTCAAACAGAGAGAATATCCTCTTTCACCTGAGCAAACATGAATCTTCTATATTTGTTTTAGTAGCTAAAGTCATTTTAAAATAACGTCAGTAAATGGATATGAAAATGAATACATTCTGTCTTTGCTGAGTCAGAGTTCGAATGGGTTTCGATAGTATTTAATTTGTGTTTGATTAGGCTTCATTCAGAGCAAAAATTATACATTTTATTTTCCCGAGATAGTTGCTGCGTTCACTTTGTAAAACAAACATTGTTTTGTGTTTTTCTTATGTTTGACGAGATACATAAAAATGGATGTTTTATTAAGTATAATTATTTGTAGCATTATCTTTACCGGTTGTTTAGATGAGAGTTTTAGCAGGTATGATAAGGATAGTTTAGTTAAGGTTTAAACTAGCCTAAACTAAAATAAAATAGCTTAATCTAACCTAACTTGACCTTACCTTCCCTAATGTAACATAGCGTAACTTAAAGTAACGTAACGTAACCTAACCTACCTAACCTAACCTAACCTAACCTAACCTAACCTAACCTAACCTAACCTAACCTAACCTAACCTAACCTAACCTAAAAGCCTTGTTCTCTTAAATATTGGGTCACTACTGTTCCTTGCACTGAAGGAATACTGAGGATCCTACAGTGACTGGAGGATGTGATGTGACAGGTGGTAATCAGTTTTGATCCAGTGAACTGGAGTGTGACTCGAGAGTCTTGAAGGATTTCTATTAGATTCTTGAGCTGCTAGAGCTCCTGGACTGTTACTTGATGCTGTGTGACCAGCTGTTAGTTCACTCATTTGGTGTTGTGTGACCAGCTGTTGGTTCACTCGGTGTTCTGTGACCAGCTGAACTGTCTGATGTTGTAATGTTGACGAGACAGAATTTACTGCCTCTGAACCCATGTTGACGAGGCAGAATTTACTGCCTTTGAACCCATGTTGACGAGGCAGAATTTACTGCCTCTGAACCCATGTTGACGAGGCAGAATTTACTGCCTCTGAACCCATGTTGACGAGGCAGAATTTACTGCCTCTGAACCCATGTTGACGAGGCAGAAATTACTACCTCTGAACCCATGTTGACGAGGCAGAAATTACTACCTCTGAACCCATGTTGACGAGGCAGAAATTACTGCCTCTGAACCCATGTTGATAAGGCAGAATTTACTGCCTCCCACCCATGTTGGTGAGCTAGAATTGGCTTCCTTTAAAACCCTTCTTGTTGCATCTTAAAAAAAAACCTCTTTCCAGGGGTTTCCCCAGTCTTCTTTTTCCCCTTCTTAGACTCATCTGCAGCACCTTACATGTGGCAGAGGCTGCTCTCTGATTTACTGCTTCTTGTCTGTCACTTTTATGAAGATTGGCACCACCTTGGCTGTCTTCCAGCTCGATTCTCCGTCTCTCTCCCACTCTTGACTTGTTGTGTATCACATTCGCCCCGTTGAGCTCCAGCTGATGATGATGATGACTATGAGGGCGATAATTATTATTATTATTATTATGATGATTATGATGATTATTATTGTGATGGCGATTTTTATTGTGATGATTATGATGATGATGATGATTATTATGATAATCATCATGATAATTATGATGATGATAGTGAGTATATTATTATTATTATTATTATTATTATTATTATCATGATGATTATGATAATTGTGATGATTATGGTGATAATTATGATGATGAGGATGGCGATGATGATGAGGATGATTATGATGAGAATAATGATGATTATGATGATGATGATGATAACGATGATGATGATGACAATGATGGCGATGACAATGATGATGATGAAGATGATGATGATGATGACAATGATGACTCAGAATAAGCCAATAAAACCATATGATCAATATGTCATGTAATCCTCTTCCCCAGGATGCTACCCACACCAGCCGCCTAAGGTACCTACTTCCTGCTAGTGATCAGGGACAGCAGGTGTCAGGAAACATGCACTAAGTTTCCACTCGACCGGAGATCGAACCCCGGTCCCTCAGCTTGAGTTGAACCCACTACCAACTGAGCCACGAAGTACGTTCACTCTCCACTCAAGCAGCAGATAAAAGGTTTTGAGAATGATGAAGTCTGCTGGGTGGGCGATACGTCTCTCAAGATACTCAGATGTTTCTCATGCGTCTCGTTCATCGAGAACAGAGTTTTGTTGACGAAAGCTATACAAAGGCCGAAACGTTCTATTAATGAAAGCTTGTTCTCCTGCGATTGTCTTTTGTAAGTTGATGTTGGCTGTGTTTTGTTTGGAGCTGACCTGTTGTTGCTTGGCCTCTCTGGATGGCACTCTCTGGGTGGCACTCTCTGGGTGGCACTCTCTGGGCTGCACTCTTTGGGTGACATCCCTGGATGGCACTCTTTGGGTGACACTCTCTGGGTTGCACTCTCTGGGTTGCACTCTCTGGGTGACATCTCTGGGTGGCACTCTTTGGGTGACACTCTCTGGGTTGCACTCTTTGGGTGGCACTCTATGGGTGGCACTCTCTGGGTGGCACTCTCTGTGTGGCACTCTCTGTGTGGCACTCTCTGGGTGGCACTCTCTGGGTGGCACTCTCTGGGTGGCACTCTCTTGGTGGCACTCTCTGGGTGACAACTCTGGGTGGCACTCTCTGGGCTGCACTCTGGGTGGCACTCACGGATGGTACTCTCTGGGTGGCACTCTCTGGGTGACATTCACGGGTGGCACTCTCTGGGTTGCACTCTCTGGGTGACACTCATGAGTGGCACTCTCTGGGTGGTACTCTCTGGGTGGCACTCTCTGGGTGACATTCACGGGTGGCACTCTCTGGGTTGCACTCTCTGGGTGACACTCATGAGTGGCACTCTCTGGGTGGCACTCTCTGGGTGGCACTCTCTGGGTGGCACTCTCTGGGTGGCACTCTCTGGGTGACACTCTCTGGTTAGTTAGTTTAATATGTTTATTATGCACCCCATACCCATCCTGTGGGCGGTAGTCAAAAAATTACAGAGGTACATAATGGATCCAGGGACTGGGCCCCAAAGTCTGGGTGGCACTCTCTGATGGCACTCTCTGGGTGGCACTCTCTGGTGGCACTCTCTGGTGGCACTCTCTGGGTGGCACTCTCTGGTGGCACTCTCTGGTGGCACTCTCTGGTGGCACTCTCTGGTGGCACTCTCTGGTGGCACTCTCTGGTGGCACCCTCGGGTCTGCCAGTTAGTATCTCAGTAAAAGACATCTTTCTTTTTAAATGTTACTGTAATATGTGTTTGAGAGAGAGAGAGAAAAAAGAGAGAGAGAGAGAGAGAGAGAGAGAGAGAGAGAGAGAGAGAGAGAGAGAGAGAGAGAGAGAGAGAGAGGGGAGAGAGAGAGAGAGAGAGAGAGAGAGAGAGAGAGAGCAAGGTGCCGATACTGGGTCCGCAGCCTGGCCATAAATCTCGTCTGTGTGACGTCCTGGTAATCTCCCTCTCTCTCTCTCTCTCTCTCTCTCTCTCTCTCTCTCTCTCTCTCTCTCTCTCTCTCTCTCTCTCTCTCTCTCTCTCTCTCTCTCTCTCTCCCTCAACTGTGTGGGGGTGGAATAAAGTCCTAAGTACCGATGACAATAATCTCTCGTCTACTCTGACTTGTATTATTTAGTGCTGTGCTCTGTTATTGAGCTGTGTTCTGTTTTGTGACTGTTCAGTTCTTGCGTCCTGTTGTGTTCCTGTGTTCCCGTTCTTGCGTCCTGTTGTGTTCCTGTGTTCTGTTCTTGCGTCCTGTTGTGTTCCTGTGTTCAGTTCTTGCGTCCCGTTGTGTTCCTGTGTTCTGTTCTTGCGTCCTGTTGTGTTCCTGTGTTCTGTTCTTGCGTCCTGTTATGTTCCTGTGTTCTGTTCTTGCGTCCTGTTGTGTTCCTGTGTTCTGTTCTTGCGTCCTGTTGTGTTCCTGTGTTCTGTTCTTGCGTCCTGTTATGTTCCTGTGTTTCTGTTCTTGCGTCCTGTTGTGTTCCTGTGTTCTGTTCTTGCGTCCTGTTGTGTTCCTGTGTTCAGTTCTTGCGTCCTGTTAAGAACATAAGAACATAAGAACGAAGGAACACTGCAGAAGGCCTACTGGCCCATGCGAGGCAGGTCCAAGTCTCCTACCGGCTTAAGCCAATGCACCCAACCTAGTCAGGTCAGGTCACATTGACTTAAGGGAGGAACACGGCAACCGACCTGTTAGCACAAGCTATCAGGTCTAACTCACACCCACCCACATCTACTCATGTATTTATCCAACCTATTTTTAAAGCTACACAACGTTTCTGGCCTCTATAACGGTACTTGGGAGTTTGTTCCACTCATCCACAACTCTATTACCAAACCAGTACTTTCCTATATCCTTCCTGAATCTGAATTTTTCCAACTTAAAACCATTGCTGCGAGTCCTGTCTAGGCTAGATATTTTCAGCACACTATTTACATCCCCTTTATTTATTCCTGTCTTCCATTTATACACCTCAATCATATCCCCCCTAATTCTACGTCTTTCTAGAGAGTGCAGTTTTCAGGGCCCTTAGTCTATCCTCATAGGGAAGGTTTCTGATACATGGGATCATCTTTGTCATCCTCCTTTGTACATTTTCCAGAGAATTTATATCCATTCTGTAATACGGTGACCAAAACTGTGCAGCATAATCTAAATGAGGCCTAACCAAGGATGTATAGAGTTGAAGACAACCTGAGGACTCCTATTATTTATGCTTCTTGATATGAAGCCAAGGATTCTATTAGCTTTATTGCGAACACTTATGCACTGTTGTCTTGGTTTCAGATTACTGCTAACCAGAACTCCTAAATCTTTTTCGCAATCCGTAATATTAAGATCTACATTATTTAGTTTATATGTGGCATGGTTATTGTCCTGTCCAACATTTAGAACTTTTGCATTTGTCTATATTAAACTGCATCTGCCACTTCTCCGACCACTGCATCAGTCTATTCAAATCTTCCTGGAGTGCTCGAATGTCCTCGTCAGAATGAATTCGACGGCCTATTTTGGTGTCATCGGCAAACTTGCCGATGTCGCTCTTTATGCCCTCATCTATGTCGTTTATGTAGATTGTGAACAGCAGGGGGCCCAACACTGACCCCTGTGGAACACCGCTCGTGACGCTTCCCCACTCTGATTTCTCCCCATTTATGCAAACTCTCTGCTGCCTATTTGTCAACCATGCCTCTATCCAGGAAAAAATTTCTCCTCCTATTCCCTGTGCTTTAATTTTCCTCAATAGTCCTCTGATGTGGGACCCTGTCAAAAGCCTTACTGAAGTCCATATACACAATATCATATTCATTACCATGATCTACCTCCTCAAAAACCTTAGTGAAAAAAGTTAATAAATTCGTAAGGCAGGAACGCCCTTTGTAAAACCATGCTGAATTCGTTGATTAATTTATGCTTTTCAAGAGGCTACGAACTGCCTCGGCAATTATTGATTCCATAAATTTTCCCACTATGGAGGTTAGGCTTTTTGGTCTATAGTTCGAAGCTAGGACCTGTCACCTGTTTTAAAAATAGGTATCACATTTGACATTTTCCACTTATCTGGCACCATGCCAGTTTGTAGTGATATGTTGAAAAGATTAGCAAAGGTGTGCTAAGCTCCTCTTTACATTCCTTTAGAACCCTTGCATACATTTTCATCAGGGCTGGGGATTTGTTAGTTTTAATTTACTATTTGCCTAAGGACCATGTCACTTGTGACCCAATAGTGCACATTTTTATATCGTCCTGTTCTACATAATTTATCATTACTGAATATCGCTGGTATCCTCCTGTGTAAAAACTGAGAGGAAGTTGTGTTAAAAATTCTACACATTTCCTTATCCTGTCAGTGAGCTGACCGAGGAACTTTTGAGTGGGCCTAACTTGTCCCTGATCTTACTTCTGTATACCTGAAAGAATCCTTTTGGGTTAGTCTTCGATTCTTTTGCAACTTTAACCTCATAATCTCTTTTTGCTTTTCTAATTCCCTTTTTTATTTCTCTCTTTAACTGAATATATCGATTTCTTAATTGCCCCTCCCCTTTTGGAAAATTTCCTATATATGCCTCTCTTTTTACCAATCAGATATTTTAATCTATTGTTCATCCCTTTAGGATCATTTTTGTTTGATCTGATTTCCCTATTTGGAACATAATTTGACTGAGCAGCTAAACTTTGCCCTGGGAAAGCATCATATCGGCAAAACCCTCACCACCTACCTGACCCTTAGTCAGGTCATTCCAGTTCAGCCCACTAAGTAATTTTTTAGTCCCATGAATCAGCCAAGCGAAAGTCAGGGACGGAGACTTGATTGCCATTTTACGGGAATTCCATGATATATTAAAACTGAGTGATTTTTGATCACTCTCCCCAAGCTCATCATTAACCTCAAGATTATTAATTAGTGTTCCCTACTGGCAAGAAAACCCAAGTCAAGGAGGTTATTTCCCCTAGTTGGCTCTGTCACAAACTGTTTTAAAAAACAATCCTGGATCGTATCAAGAAAGTCACCCGACTCTAAATTTCCTGTCAAATTGCTCCAGTCAATCTGTCTATAGTTGAAATCTCCCATTAGCACAACATATTTTCGTATGTAGATGCCTTACGAATTTCGTCCCATAGAAGTTTACTGCACTCCCTATCAAGATTGGGGCCCTGTAAATCACACCCAAAATTAGTTTTTCTCGGCCCTCGAGAAGCTGTAACCAAACAGATTCAGTGGCTGACGCTTCTAATTTAATATCTTGTCTAACACAACAATTTAAATTGTCTCTGACATACATCGCTACTCCACCACCTTTCCTGTTGACCCTGTCAGTGTGGAATAATTTATAGCCTTGTATGTGACATTCAGAGGGCATCTCTCTATCTTTCAGATTGAGCCAGGTCTCTGTTATAGCAATAATATCTATGTTTCCTGCACTTGCAATTAATCTTAGCTCATCTATCTTATTTCTAACACTCCTGCTATTAGTATAGTAAACCTTAAGGGAGCTAGTCCCTTGCTGCCCTCTGCTGTCCCCCTTTGTTTGCTGACCTGTTGTGTTCCTGTGTTCTGTTCTTGCGTCCTGTTGTGTTCCTGTGTTCTGTTCTTGCGTCCTGTTGTGTTTCCTGTGTTCTGTTCTTGCGTCCTGTTGTGTTCCTGTGTTCTGTTCTTGCGTCCTGTTGTGTTCCTGTGTTCTGTTCTTGCGTCCTGTTGTGTTCCTGTGTTCAGTTCTTGCGTCCTGTTGTGTTCCTGTGTTCTGTTCTTGCGTCCTGTTGTGTTCCTGTGTTCTGTTCTTGCGTCCTGTTGTGTTCCTGTGTTCAGTTCTTTGCGTCCTGTTGTGTTCCTGTGTTCTGTTCTTGCGTCCTGTTGTGTTCCTGTGTTCTGTTCTTGCGTCCTGTTGTGTTCCTGTGTTCAGTTCTTGCGTCCTGTTGTGTTCCTGTGTTCAGTTCTTGCGTCCTGTTGTGTTCCTGTGTTCTGTTCTTGCGTCCTGTTGTGTTCCTGTGTTCAGTTCTTGCGTCCTGTTGTGTTCCTGTGTTCAGTTCTTGCGTCCTGTTGTGTTCCTGTGTTCTGTTCTTGCGTCCTTTGTGTTCCTGTGTTCTGTTCTTGCGTCCTGTTGTGTTCCTGTGTTCTGTTCTTGCGTCCTGTTTGTGTTCCTGTGTTCTGTTCTTGCGTCCTGTTGTGTTCCTGTGTTCTGTTCTTGCGTCCTGTTGTGTTCCTGTGTTCAGTTCTTGCGTCCTGTTGTGTTCCTGTGTTCAGTTCTTGCGTCCTGTTGTGTTCCTGTGTTCAGTTCTTCCGTCCTGTTGTGTTCCTGTGTTCAGTTCTTGCGTTCTGTTGTGTTCCTGTGTTCAGTTCTTGCGTCCTGTTGTGTTCCTGTGTTCAGTTCTTGCGTCCTGTTGTGTTCCTGTGTTCAGTTGCTGTCTTGTGTTACATCTTTGTTACTGCTGTAATTTTTGAAGTGTTACAACGTGAATATCCTTCAAGAACGCTGACACCAGAAGTGTGTTGTTGAAAGCCTCTCTCAGCTTTCAGATCCCACCCAGCCTGCCCAGCCTGCCCAGCCTGCCCAGCCTGCCCAGCCTGCCCAGCCTGCCCAGCCTACCCAGCCTGCCTGCTTGTGATACAGGCGGAATAATTATAATAATAATACCTTAACATTGATAGTAGCATCGAAAAGAATGATCTTAATCTCATTAATGACGAGAATACCCAGACCTGTTTATCCTATTCATACAAGTGAATAATAATAATAATAATAATAATAATAATAATAATAATAATAATAATAATAATAATAATAATAATAATAATAATAACAATAATAATAATAATAATAATAATAATAATAATAATAATAATAATCATTATTATTATTATTATTATTATTATTATTATTATTATTATTATTATTATTATTATTATTATTCTTTCTTTCTTTCAACACATCGGCCACATCCCACCGAGGCAGGGTGGCCCAAAAGGAAAAACGAAAGTTTCTCCTTTTACATTTAGTAATATATACAGGAGAAGGGGTTACTAGCCTCTTGCTCCCGCCGTATTAGTTGCCTCTTACAACACGCATGGCGTACGGAGGAAGAATTCTGTTCCACTTCCCCATGGAGATAAGAGGAAATGAACAAGAACTAGAAAGAAAATAGAAGAAAACCCAGAGGGGTATGTATATATATGCATGTACATGTATGTGTAGTGTGACCTAAGTGTAAGCAGAAGTAGCAAGACGTACCTGAAATCTTGCATGTTCATGAGACAGAAAAAAGGACACCAGCAATCCTACAATCATGTAAAACAATTACAGGCTTTCGTTTTACACTCACTTGGCAGGACGGTAGTACCTCCCTGGGCGGTTGCTGTTTACCAACCTACTACCTATTATTATTATTATTATTATTATTATTATTATTATTATTATTATTATTATCTTTATTTCTACAAATCGACATCATGCCCAGCCCTTCTAGGGTAGGGTAGGTGCCTGAGCCCGAGCTTGCAGCACACAAGACTGTGTAGACAGCCTGTACTGTCTGCACAGACAGCCCATGCTGTCTGCCAGCTTAGTTCATATTTCGCGCCACTCAAGTGCTGCCACCTATAGGCCTTGCCACTTCAGTATGCCCAGACTTGCCTCGCTCTCACTCTCACAGCGGCCTGGCATCAAGACACAAGTACTCCCAGCTCTCTCTCGTGGCATGGCCCTGCCCGGGCCATGGGCACAAACACACAAGCCTGTGTAACCCACCACTACTTATCAATAAAGAAAGAAGCCTCCGAAGACGTATATCATTCACACCCCGCTACCAGACTACCAAATAAGCGCCGTTATAAATTGGTACCAGCGGTGGTCGCAGCGTTGTGTTTACCCTGGAGAGAGGAGGGAGAGTTATGAAGTCATCTTCACTTCATCACCCTACACAAGAAGCATCCGTCTCTCAACGAGTTATCCTGATGTCGTGTCTGCACGTTTGAGCATCCAGACACAGGTACAAGCAGGATCCAGCCGAAATTTGCCGAAATTCTCCGAGAATTGTGAGTGGCGTCCCAGTGACTCCACGCTACAGTGTCCCACGCTGTTTCTCAAGTCACGTGTTCAGCGTCACTTGTATGTTGCTGTTGTTGTTCAGCTCAGCACAGCTGTTTCAGCAAGCCAGAGGTGAGTTTTGTGGTGATTTCTGCGTTCAGTGTGAGCTTCTCCACGTGTTTGTGGGGAGGAGAGGAGAGGAGAGGAAGTGGCTGTTCCTCACCTTGCCCATGCCCGCCCTGCCATACACACGCACGCTCCTCGCCGCTAGCCTACCATATACCACTCACCACTGCCCACTCCCTCTGCTGTGTTTTCTGCTGTTTTTCGTATGAATTCATTGCCAGTGCTGTGTATCCGAGTGCCCGAGGCCACTCGAAGCTGCGTGGATCAGCATCCCACGTAGATCACGACACCACGTGGATCGACACCACGTTGGGTGTGGCCGATGTCACGTAGACCTACAAAGCCACGTGAGTTACCAGATGTCCCAGGCCTCATGCTGTGGTCTGCTGCCCGCATCACATCGACGCTACCCACGATGCTGCCCGACTTCATGACGTCACGTTGTCTGCCTGACGTCACCTCGAGATGTCTGCCTGACGTCACCTCGAGATGTCTGCTGACGTCACCCACGATGCTGCCCGACTTCATGACGTCACGATGTCTGCTGACGTCACCTCACGATGTCTGCCTGACGTCACCTCACGATGTCTGCTGACGTCACTGCTGCTGACGTCACCTTGCGACATCACGCCTGACATCACATGATGTCACATCGAGTGTTCTAGTAATTATTTCAGTATTGTCGAGAAGATTGAGAGAAGATATATGTCGTGTGTTAATTAATTCCTCTCAGTCAGTGTTCTCACATTTTAGTATGTCTTAGTCAGTTTTATGCGCAGAAAAGCATCTTTTGCTAGTTAAGCCATATTGTACCGTATGTACAGCGGTGTGTTTGTAAGTTTTCCGTGTGTCCAGTGAGGTCTGTGGTCAGACCCTTGAGTTGTACCACTAAGTCACCCGCCTGACCAGTGGTTGACAGCTGATTTCTCAGCCCTGAGCGTATGAGCCCCCTTGTACAGAAAGCTTTTATGCTCGTCGCTCGTGATGTTCTGTAGAATCGTACCTGCTACGATTCCCATCGAGATTTGTTTCACTTCACCTCCAGACCTTCAGAGTGCAGTTATATGTAGAGAAACAAGTCTGGGGACGCTTAGGCTAACCTCTGCTATAACTCCAACTGTCGAGAGATGATACTCGTCAAGCCGCAGCCAGGCCTGTCGGCAGGCGCTGTGTCAGCCTCGTGTCACAAGCTTCAGTGAGCAGCCTGCACAAAGATGTCGTCACTTTGACTGCTAGCTCTCTCACTGCAGTCTGGTGTATGATGTTACGACTCCCAGATGTTTCGCCCAGTCGTCTCTGCCACGACTCGCTCCACAACTCGCTCCACGCTCGCCGGCAGTGACAGCCCAGCGACAGTACCAGTCGAGAAGTGTCCTCCTGAGTCGCTTGCCAGAAGTCCTGCCCAGTTGCCGAGTTTTGTCGACGCCTCACTCGAGGGCACCAGCATGTCGTGCCCCAGGTTGAGTGAAAACCTGCAGCGACTCCTACGATGTCTGCTTCACCGTTCCAGAGGAGACCGTACCCTGTTATGTCACAGCTCAGCCGCAGCGATGTCTCCCGTGTTGCAGTATCTGTTGCAGTATCTGTCCAGACGCAGGAAGGCGTGCAGTGATGCCCTTCGACGCTCAATGCCTTTGACCACGATGTTTAGCACACCCCACATGTTTTTTCTTCCCTCCCTGTAGGAAGTTTTTTTTCCATGTCCATATGTATATATATGTTTTTATGTTGTGTTCTGTGCCCTGTTCCTACGAGAGAGAGACCGAGTTTCTTTTACTACCAGTATTGTCGCGTCGGGACGACGCGCGGTAGGTGGCCGAGCGTATGTAGACAGCCTGTACTGTCTGCACAGACAGCCCATGCTGTCTGCCAGCTTAGTTCATATTTCGCGCCACTCAAGTGCTGCCACCTATAGGCCTTGCCACTTCAGTATGCCCAGACTTGCCTCGCTCTCACTCTCACAGCGGCCTGGCATCAAGACACAAGTACTCCCAGCTCTCTCTCGTGGCATGGCCCTGCCCGGGCCATGGGCACAAACACACAAGCCTGTGTAACCCACCACTACTTTTCAATAAAGAAAGAAGCCTCCGAAGACGTATATCATTCACACCCCGCTACCAGACTACCAAATAAGCGCCGTTATAACTGTCATTCCCATTAGTCCCCTTGGGGCGGGGATGGCAGACCAGAGAGGTCTAGGTTCTCCCTGCGAGCCCCGTGATGGCGGGGATTGTGGCTAGGCCTGGGGACAGTTGGTCCCAAAGATGAGGGGGTACTTGTACCTCCTCCCATGGGAGACTTAGGTCTCAGACACTCCCTAGACAGGGAGCCAAGGCCGGGCCACCACTTGGAAAAGGCCCGGGCCGGAGAATACCAGCGAATCTTTAATAACAATAATATTTCTACAAGTATATGATACAACTTAAACAGACCATAGCTGACATCAGTGACAGGCTTTATAGAAAGCCCCTGGTTACGCAGATTATTATATTCAGAACTAAACGCCAAACCACCAGGGGGTCATACAACGTGGTTATGCAGAGCATTTCAGGGTAACTTAGGTTAATCTTGTCCCCCAGGATGCGACACACACCTAGAGTGCAGACCTCTGATAATTTATTTCTACCTACTCTCGTTGTGTTTTGATGTTATATTGTGTCCGTGGTTTTATTTTTTTTATCTCGGTTTAAGTCGCCGTCGCTTTTGTTGGAACGTTTTCCAGTAACATTTATATCTATTCTGTAACTACGGTGACCCAAAACTGTACAGCATAAATGAGGCCCAACCAAAAAGTATAGAGAGAGAACAACCTGAGGACTTCTATATTTATACTTTCTAGATATGAATTCCAAGATTCTGTTAGCTTTATTTGCGAACGCTAATCACAGTTTTGTCTTGTTTTAGATTACGCAAACCAGAACTCCCTAAATCCTTTTTTGCAATCAGTAATATTAAGATGTACATTATTTAGTTTATAATATCGCATGGGATATTTTCCCTGTCCAACATTTTAAACATTGACATTTGTCTATAATAAACTGCAACTGCCGACTTCACCGACGTACCTGCCATCCAGTCATTCAAATCATCCTGGAGTGCTTAATGTCCTCATTAGACAGAATTGGACGACCTATTTTGGTGTCATCAGCAAATTTGCTTATGTCGCATTTATTCCCCATCTATGTCATTAATGTAAATTTTTAACAACAAGGGACCCCACACTGACGCCTGTGGAACAAACAGCGCCATGTTGACCGTGTCCCCCATTCTGATTTCTCCCCCTTTTAATGCAAACTCACTACTGCCTAATGTCAACCATGCTCTACCCAGGAAAAAAATTCCCTCCTATTCCGTGAGCCATAAAGTTTTCCTCAAATAGCCTCTGATGTGAACTCTATCAAAAGCTTTACTGAAGTCCATATCACAATATCACTGTGTGTTATATACCTTGTCTTGCACATCATATTCATTAACAATAAACCGTGACTACTCCTCAAACACCTTAGTGAAAAAAGTTAGTAAATTCCTAAGATCCAGGAACGCCCCTTCGTAAAAACCGAGCTGAATCCATTAATCAATTTATCCTTTCAAGATGGCTACAAATGCCTCGCAATTATTGATTCCATAAATTTCCCACTAATGAGGTAAGGCTTATTGGTCTATATTCCGAAGCTAGGACCTGTCACCTCCCTTGTAAATATGTAATACATTTTACATTCCTACTTATCAGGCACTATGCCAGTTTTGTAGTGATATGTTGAAAAGATTAACCAAAGGTATCCTAATTCCTCTTTACATTCTTTAAAACTCTTGCAAACAGCTCTCAGGACCTGGGATTTGTAGGTTTTATTTCTCCTTTGTCTGAGGACGCATATCACTATTACTGCAATATGTGCATAGTTTATTATCGTCCTGTCCTACATAATTTATATCTAGAATTTCGCTGGTATCTTCCTGAGTAAAGTAAGACACATATGCAACAGTTAGGTATCTTTATTTCGAAACGTTTCGCCTACACAGTAGGCTTCCTACAGTCGAGTACAGAAAAGTTGATAGGAAGCAGAAGATACTTGAAGACGATGTAATCGTCCATCACCCTTAAGTTTTGAGTGGTCAGTCCTCAGTTCTGGAGAAGAGCATTGTTCCATGGTATGAACAATATGGAGATGAAAGTGACAGGATGGAGGCCTTATATAGCGCCAAGAGGTGAGACGTAGGTCACTAGGAGAGGTAAGACTCAGATGTTGGAGAACAGGATCCCACCTCAATCAGCGTTCTCACTAGTAGAGGTTGTCGAAGTTTGATTGTAGGTCTGTACCAAGATACCCTTGTGTTGCAGTGTCCAAGAACAGATTGAACATTAAAATGGTATTAAATACCGACAGGTTGTTTAGGTAAGACACATAGCAACAGTTTTTAGGTATCTTTATTTCGAAACGTTAGCCTACACAGTAGGCTTCTTTCAGTCCGAGTACAGAAAGTTGAATAGAAGCAAGAAGATACATGAAGACGATGTAATCAGTCCAACACCCTTAAATTTTGAGGTGGTTCATCCCCTCAGTCTGGAGAAGAGCATTGTTTCCATGGTATGAAACAATAGGAGATGAAGTGACAGTGGAGCCTTATATAGCGCCAAGGAGGTTGAGACGTAGGTCCTTCGACAACCCTCTACTAGTGAGAACGGCTTAGGATTTGAGAGGGACCTGTCCTCCCAACATCTGAAGTTCTTACCTCTCCCTATGACCTACTCTCATCCTCTTGCGCTATATAAGGCACCATCCTGTTCACTTCATCTCCATATTTTGTTTCATACCATGGAACAATGCTCTTTCTCCAGACTGAGGACTGACCACGCTCAACTTTAAGGGTGATGGACTGATTACATCGACTTCAAGTACTTCTGCTTCTATCAACTTTTCTGTACTCGACTGAAAGAAGCCTACTTTGTAGGCCGAAACGTTTCGAAATAAAGATACCTAACTGTTGCATATGTGTCTTACCTAACACCTGTCGTATTTTATACCTTTTAAGTCTTCCCTAATAAAAACTGAAAGGAAGTAAGTTGTTGAAAAGTTCACACATATCCTTATCATGTCAGTGATCTGACCAAGTTACTCTTAATGGCCAATCTTGTCCCTAATCTTACTTTCTGTATACTGTATGAACCCTTTTGGGTTAGTCTTGAATCCTTGCGACTTTAGCCCCCTTATAAACCCCTTTGCTTTCTTATTCCTTTTTTTCTTTCTCATCTTGTCTAATTGAATATATTGTTTTTAAACTGCCCCATCCCTCCTTTAGAAAAGACCTATATGTGCCTCTATTTTGAGTTTGTAGAAAATAAAGATTATATTATTATTATTATTATTTATTGCTTATTATTATTATTATTATTATTATTATTATATATATTGATATCATTATTTTTATTGGTACTATATTGTTAGTATTAGTTTTTTATAATCTCGATATTGGAACTTATACATACAACTAGATAAGGTGGTAGTTAATGAGTGTGAGAGAGGAGAGTGCCACAACAGCTGAGATATGAGTGGCACTGGTGCCACTAACATCTTCGTATATAGTATTAAATAACATAAAAACATACGTGTCCAAAATATATATTTTATATAATGGTACATGTGTAAATTTTTTGGAGATGATTTTAACATAGTTTTGTCGATTAACTTATGATAGGTGATTCACTACTCAGTTCAGATTAAACACTGAACAGTGTTTAACTGAAAGGATTTTACATGTTATGCACTGTGTTAATTGATTTTATTTACAAAAACTATAATGGTATGTGGAGGTTTGTTTAAAGTTGTCTGGGGACGTTAAAACAGTACAGTGTGAATGCATCACCACCCTTCAATTCACTGACTCAATGTTCCCCACCGTGATGCATCCCACCCTTCATCCACTGACTCATGTTTCACCACCGTGATGCATCCCACCCTTCATCACTGACTCATGTTTCAGACCACCCGTGATGCATCACCACCCCTTCATCACTGACTCATGGATCACCACAAACATTAGAGCGTGACTGATCAAGAGGTCAGAGCCTTGATCAAGGGAGTCAGAGCCTTGATCAAGGAATTCAGAGGCCTTGAATCAAGGGAGGTCAAGCCCTTGATCAAGGGAGGGTCAGAGCCTTGATCAAGGGAGGTTAAGTCTTGAGATCAAGGGAGGTCCAGAGCCTTGATCAAGGGAGGTCAGAGCCTTGATCAAAGGTAGGTTCAGAGCCTTGATCAAGGGAGGTTAGAGTCTTGATCAAGGGAGTCAGAGCCTTGATCAAGGAGGTCAGAGCCTTGATCAAGGGAGGTCAGAGTCTTGATCAAAAGGGAGGTCAGAGCCTTGAATCAAGTGAGGTCAGAGCCCTTGATCAAGGGAGGTCAGAGCTTGATCAAGGGAGGTCAAGCTTGATCAAGGAGGTCAGAGCCTGATCAAGGGAGGAGTCAGAGTCGTGATCAAGGAGGTCAGAGCCCTTATCAATGGGAGGTTCAAGAGGCCTTTGATCAAGGGAGGTCAGAACCTTGATCAAGGAGGTCAAGGCCTTGATCAAGGAGGTAGAGCCCTTGTGATCAAGGAGGTCAGAGTGTCTGATCATTAAAACTCTTTATATAAAACCCATAACAAAAACATTGCAACAAATCTTCTAGGTCAGAATATAAACAGTCCCTGTACAATAATTTGTCAACAAGGGATGCAGTTTTCTTTCTCCTCCCAAAATTACTTGACTTATGGAAGAAAAATGAAAGTCACATCACGGAATTCAGTTCACATCATTTATTTTACACCGCAAAGTCTCTAGTCTCCACCCAGGTGAGACAAAGATGTGATGGATTAACGGCACATCTCACCACTGGCCAATGCATGACAGTTATATTTCTTTAACGTGACATATGTAAGTGAAACAAATGCAAAACTGGTCTTCAAAAACACAGGATTATGTTTTTACGTTTAAACCAAGCCTGAGAGTAAGGCAGTTTTTGCTCTTTTCATTACAGACCGTCTCCACTGGCCATAACTGAAGTATAACGTTCAGTAACGGTATTGCATACTTCCGCACATGTCAGCAGGTTAGCACTTTATCTAACAGCCAGACATCATTATTAATTCATGCTGTGACTGGGATTCTTCAAATGATGATCCCTGAACCCCAGCTATTGTTTTACATCGTGTTTATATGTGTCAGAAGCTAATTGTGTGTTACATATGTTGTACAATGTGTCAAAACGATATTTCTATGTTATCTATCTTGTCTGTGTATCAGAATGGCATAGTATTGAGCGCCTTTCCATCCTCTGGTTCCCCACACACTTCCCTAACATTAGAAACAAGAATTAATATTGAGTGAGTCCAAAGAGAATTCAGATCAATAGTCCATATGTTTTATAAATAACACTGCAAATTATAATGAAAATCTAGGCAGATTTTCATTGGTTTATACACTAGTAAAATTAATTGTTTTTCTGATTGCCTTAAGCAAAATCAGAGAATTAGTGCCTCCACTAGACCTCTTACTACTGCAACTACTACTACACTACTGCTACTACTACTACTACTTACACTACTACTACACTACTACTACTACAACTATTACACACTACTACTATTACTACTACTACTACAATAATAATAATAATAATAATAATAATAATAATAATAATAAAAAGATATAATGATTAGTATAATATTATTTTATTATTATTATTATTTCTATAAAGTACATGTACAATGTATACAACAGTCCTAGCAGACATCAGTGATCCTACTCCTATACAGAAAATCACATTATGACAGATTATTCGCAAATTATAAATTTGTCCCCAGTATGAGACCACACCAGTCAAACAAACGCCCCAGTGCTTATTGTACAGAAAGAGATAACGTGACAGAAAATGTCTAAGGAAACCCGTCCTAATGTTTCACCCTTTGCAACATTGCAATAGCACCTGATGACGCCCTGAGAAGTGTGAAAGTTCTTGAGGTAAAGATTTCTACCCTTCACCCCCCCCCCGTGGGCTTGTCTTGTATTGTAAGATCGCCTGTCTGCGATTTTTTGCATATACTATATATAATATATATATATAATATATATATATATATAAGTATATATTTATATATATATATATATATATATATTATATATATTATATCTAAAATATATACAATATATATATATTGTACGAAACATTTGTGAATGTTCTGTCAATGTATTTTTGTCTTTAAATCATATAAATATACATATATATATATATATATATATATATATAAATATTATATATTATCTATATATAAAATAATATATATATATGTGTGTGTGTATAATATAGGGGTGGTAGGAGAAAATTCTCAAAACAGCTTTAAAAGGAGAATATTGAGTTTTTCCCTGAAGCAATTTATTAATCTTTCTCTGAGATGAGGTCCCATAACAGTTTCTAGAAGTGTACCATCCCCTATATTTATATAATGTAAATAAATATAAATAATATATATAAATATATATTATATATAATATATATATATATATATATATATATATATATATATAAATATATATGAAAATAATTTCTACCAATCAACATTGATCCAGAATATAGTACCGTTTTACCAGAGCACGAGCATTGATCCAGCCAATCCACTCTCCTCGGTGCTCCTCTTGGTCCAATTGCAATGCATCGATCTGATCCTAGGAGAAAAAAGTCTCAGACTCCGACGATGGGAAAGCAGATAAAGACATTGACACATCACGATGCTTCTCACTACTCACCAGGTGCCTGTCAACCCCAAAACTTACCCTATTTTCTGAGATGCTCCCCGCCTTCAGCAGCTCCAAAACTCAAGCATATGAACTCTCACTGAAGCCATGCTAGAGAGTGTACTGAATCTATTCCCTTGACGATGGACAGTGGTTGCTAGCCTTCACTCCCGTCAGGCTTGGAGCTAGAGTACGCAGATCCTCCCAGATAGCTCTACCAGCTTTTCCTATCCCTCCTTCCATTGCATCAAACGATCGATAAGACACATTCTTCCTGACACCCTCAGTGACTCCCAGCAGGAATAGAGACCATAGCTATGTCATTGCCATCACCGAATGGGAAGACTCTTGCTGCCCAGCACCAAATCCCAAGTGCAGCACTGGCTCACACACAGTCAAGCTGGGATAGCCAATTGCTGAAAAGGTGCATGCCAACATGCCAGCTGCAACATTCAGATAGGGAGATTGCCCGTCTCCAGGCTGTGAGTGCACATCACTCCGGGACTTCCTCCAAACAGTTCCCATATCCGCAATGGGAACGCGACTCGAACCCTAAGAACCCTCCGTATTACAGGTGGCTCGCGCCTTGCTGCCCCCAATTCACCACAGAATATATGTGATTTGCCGGCGAAGTGCAAGCAGACCCAATACGTCTACATGGTCTTAACTGTTCCAAAACCAAGGGCAGCATGCAAGACACAATGAGGTTCAAACCGACATCATTAGATAACCCCTTGCTACAGCTGATGCCCGCCGAGAGGGAGCCACGATCACTTGCAGCAAACCAATACCCACAACCCAGCAAACGCCCCGACGGGGAATCTCCATCTATCCTTGGAAGAATGGCAAGCTCTTTAGCATGGGAACAATACCTGTGTGTCCACACTGGCTGACACCTATAACCATCACAGGTGGGCGAAGGGATGAGCTGCTGACCACATGAGGAGTACAAGAACACAATACAGGGACATTAGCCAACAGTTATCAATTTGTCCCAGTGGGATCAGAGACCATTGGGATCATGGGGAAAAAATGCCACACGTTTTTCCTTTCAGAATGGGTACCAGACTCATCGACACCACCAGGACCCAAGGCAGCCACTTTCATGTTCCATCGCCTCAGCAGCGCCTCCAGAGGGGAATGCTTGCAGCATACTTGGCTCACGTCCAGCCCGAAGAAGCTGGAGGAAATTCATCATCTTTGATACATGTGCCATTGTATCATGTTTATGTTTTTTTTCTGTAAATGTATTTGTTTATTAATAAATGTTCACTTAGAATAAAAAAATCAATAGGGGGTGGTAGAAAAAAATATTCAAACAGCTCCGGGAGAACTTGAGTTTCCCTGAGGTACGTATTGTCTCTCTGAGATGAAGGGTCCCCATTCCAGCTATAGAGTGGTACTTCCCTATATATATTATAAAAATATATATATATATATATATATATATATATATATATATAAATATATAAATATATTATATATATATATAATATATATATATATAGTATATGCAAAAAATCGCAGACAGGCGAACTAGCAGGGTGGCCCGAAAAAGAAAAACTTTCGTCATCATTCATTCACTCATCCACTGTTTTGCCATGGATGCATTACAACTACAGTTTTATAAAACTGCAACATTAACACTCCACTTCAGAGTGCAGACACTGTAACTACCAATCTTCCAGGACTCAAGTCCAGCCTGCCGGTTTTCCGAAACCCCTCATAAATGTTACTTGCCTCACACTCCAGCAGCAAGTCAAGTATTAAAAACTATATTGTCTCCATTCCTCCTAATACAAATACGCTCACGCATGCCTTGCTGGAAGTCCAAGCCCCTCGCACACAAAACCTCCTTTATCCCTCCCTCCAACCTTCCTAGGCCGACCCCTACCCCGCCGTCTCCTCTTCAGATTTATACAACTCTCGAAGTCATTCTGTTTTGTTTTCCATTCTCTCCACATATCCGAATCACCTCAACAACCCCGCCTCAGCCCTCTGGATAATAGTTTAGGTAATACCACACCTTCTCACTAATTTCCACACTAATTCTCTGCATTATAACCACACCAACACATTTCCCTCAGACATTACATCTCACCACTGCCTAGAGCCCCTTCTCCTTGTTGCAACATTCATCACCCCATGCTTCACATCCCATATGAAAAGTGTGGTATAACAACTCTCATACATTCCCCTCTTTGCTTCCCCAGACAAAGTTCATGTGTCCTCCACTGACATCCTAAGTGCACACTCACACTTTCCCCACATCAATTCAGCTTTCATCCTTCATAACCCATCTCCTGAACAAACGTCCACTCCTAAATATCTAATACATTCATCTCATCCATATCTCTCCTATAATTCACTCTATAATAACTCTTTCCTATATTCACTTTTAATTAGCTTCTTTTCCATACCCTACCAAATTCATTCACCGACGCTCTGCAACTTCTCTTCAGAATCTCCCAAAAGCACAGTGTCTCAGCAAAGACAACTGTGACCCAACTCCCACTCGTGTCTGATTATTTATCTTTTTACTACACACCTCTTGCCAAGACCCTCGCATTCATTTCTCCTACAACCCCATCTATAAATATATTGAACAACCACGGTGACATCACACATCTTTCTAAGGCCTACTTTTACTGGAAAATAATCTCCCTCTCTCCTACATACTCTTTTCTGAACCTCACTATCCTCTATAAAAACCTTAAACTGTTCTAAGTACCCTACCTCCTAAACAATATCACCTGCAACATCTGCCACATTGCCCCCAATCCACCCCTGTCAATACACCTTTTCCAATCCATAAATGCCACAAAAATCTTTTTAGCCCTTATCTAGAATACTGTTCACCTATATGTTGCACTATAAACACTTGTCAACACACCCCCAACCTTTCCTAAAGCCTCCTTGTCATCTGCTATCCTACTCTCCGTCTTACTCTTAATTTCTTTCAATAGTAAACTCTACCATACACTTTACCAGGTATACTCAACAGACTTATTCCCCCTATAATTTTTGCACTCTCCTTTTATTCTCCCCTTTCCCTTTATACAAAGGAATATGCATGCTTTTTGCCAATTCCTAGCTACCTTACCTCTTCCCATACATTTATTAAATAATAGCACCAACCACTCCAAAACTTTATCCCCCACCTGCTTTTACATATCAAATTTATCCGCATTCAATCCCGGCTGCCTTCCCCTCCTTTCATTCTTCCACTGCCTCACGACTTCCCCCGCCCGCACTCACAACTGGCTCTTCCTCAGTCCGCTACAAGAGTTTATTACTCCTTGCCCTATACACGTAATCACAGCTTCCTTATCTTCATCAGCATTTAACAAAGCCACAAAATATTCCTCCATCTCACATACACTAAACTCTATATTAATAACTCTCCTCTCTCCTATTTTTAACTGACAAAACCTTTTGTTCTTTAGCGCCCTTCCTTAAACTTGTTAATCTCACTCCAAACCCTTTCCTTATTTTCGAACAAAATTTGTTGATAAACATATCACCCACTCTCTCATTTACTCTCTTTTACATTGCTTCACCACTCTCTAACCTCTCTTTTCTACTCCATATACTCTTCCCTCCTTGCATCACTTGCACACTTCGTAAAAACCTTCTCATATGCAACTTTTTTCTCCTTACTTACTCTCTTGACAATATCATGTCCACCAATCGCTCCTCTCCCTCCGCACCACCACTTCCTGTACCACAACTTCTGCTGAACACTCTAACACGTACATTTTTAAACCTACCCATACATACCTCTTACTAGCCCATCTACCTCCATTAGTTGTTTATCCTCTTAACCTAACTGCCTCCTCTTTTAATTTAGTACACTTTCATCCTCTCGCTACCTGCTGTTTCTATTTTTCTGTATCCCATCTACCTTTTATACTCTCACTGTAGCGACAACTAAAAAGGTGATCTGATATATCTCCTGGCCCCTTATAAACATGTACAACCCTGAAGTCTACTCAACAGTCTTTTATCTGCCAATACATAGTCCAACAAACTACTGTCATTACGCCCTACATCCATATCCTGTATTCTTTTATCCTCTTTTTCTTAAAATACTTATACCTATAACTAAAACCCCTTTTCTATACAAAGTTTTCAATCAAAGGGCTCCATTAACATTTACACCTGGCACCCCAAACTTACCTACACACCCTCTCTAAAAGTTCCCTACTTTAGCATATATGTCCCCTTAACCAAAATTACTCCTCTCCTTTGTTCAAAGGCTCCTATACATTCACTTAACATCACCTAAACCTCTAACTCTCCTCTACATTCCTCTCTTCTCCAGGTGCATAACACTTTATTATGACCCACTTTTTCACATCCGAGGATCCGACCCTTATTTTAATCCACATAATCCTTGAATTTACACATATAATCCCCTCTTCTCCCTTCCGTAATTATCCTTCCAACAATTACTGCTACCCCTTCCTTTGCTTCTAACTCTCTCAGATACTCCTGACTTAATCCCCATTTATTCTCCCCATTGAAACTCCCCTACCCCCTCAGCTTTGTTTCGCTAGGCCATGACATCCAACATTCTTCACCACAACATCAGCAATCATCTCTTTCTTTATCAACCGCACTACATCCACACACATTTAAGCATCCCAGTTTTATAAAGTTTTCTTATCTTCTGATTTTTAGTAAATGTTACAGGAGAAGGGGTTACTGCCCATTGCTCCCGCATTTAGCCGCCCTCATACAACCGCAATGGCTTAACGGAGGAAAGATTATTTTCCACTTTCCCATGGACAATACAGAAAAAAACAGAAGAACAATAGCTATTAGAAAAGAAGCGAAAAAACCTAGATGTGTGTATGTATATATCTGCATGTGCATTTTGTGTATGTGGACGTAAGTGTAAGTAGAAGAAACAAGATGTACCTGTTATCCGAGCGTGGTTCTGAACAGAAAAAAGACACCACAATCCTAATCAACATGTAAAACAGTACAGGTTTCGTTTCACAGTCCCCTGGCATGACGGTAGTACTTTCCCTGCGTGTTGCTGTATACCAACCTACTAATATATATATATATATATATATATAATAATATATATATATATATATAAATATATATATAATATATATAATATATACATATATATAAATTATATATATAATTTATATATTTATATATATAATATTATATATAATATAGTATATAAAAGATTATATAATATATAATTTTATATATATAATATATATATATATAACTATAATATATATATATATATAGATATATATATATAATATATATAGTATATTAAGGTTAGTGATTAATGAATTGTGAACGCCCCTGTGGTGAAATATCATCGTAAAATAAGATACCATAACGTGCACATTGTGTCTTGTACATACTCGGAAGACACTGCAAAGCAGGCGCCTTGCACCTTTAACAACCTTGATGGTTGAGAGTTATATCCAGGCCTGTGCACGTTCCAGCCGTTACGGAAGAGTTATACCCGAAATTACAGAAATATCATCCTGGATGAGGACACAACCAAACTTACACTAAACATTGACAAAACCTACTACATTCAGTTTGTAACAGAACTACAGATGTGTTCTCTTAACATAATGATAAACGGATCACCTATCACTAAACTCACAGAGGAAATTCCTAGGAATCCACCTTGATAATAGACTCAAATCAAACACATATACAACAAATTCCCAAAAAAAATTCCCAAGACCCGTAGGCATACTATCGAAGATACGGTACTATGATGTTCCACATCACCCTTCCTGGCCCTATATCACTTCCCCCCCCCCACATTATTTACCTCTATCTCACCTATGGACTTGTGCATGGGGCTACAACAACAATAAACCATCCAGGACCACTTAATCACACCAAAAAAGGCTGCAGTCAGATGATAACAAATTCTCACTACATACAGCACACTCCACCAATATTCAAAACCTAAACCTACTCACACAATACAAAACATCCATACTTATTACTCCTGCACCTACTACATACATAAACACTTAACACTGACATATAACCCTCCCCTCAAACATCTCCTTACCAACCTCAACAGAACACATGACCATAACACGAGCACAGATCACTCCTTGATGTTCCTCGTGTCTATCTCACGCTAATGCAAAACTCAATGCACATAAAAGAGCCCTAAAATCTGGAATTCATTAAACCTTGAATAATAAAGAAACCACTGTCTGTTTATAAATTCAGTCTCTTCTCTAATCACTTACTCACTCCACAACTAAATAATACTGATAATGTATTCATAAATTGTATCTCATATATGTATTCATATTGTATCTCATAAAGTCACCAGAGACCCAGTCAAACTTTGTTACCTATTTAACTTCATTACCTAACAAAAACTCCATTCCGACTGATTAACAGCACACAGTTACTGACCAATGACCTTCTTTTGTAATACTCATTTGTACTAACTTGTTATCTGTTTTAACAATAATTTGTACCACTGAATACATTTGAATACATTGCTTTAGTTAAACTTAAGTTAATTTTAAGCCTGCCCATAATGCTCTGCATGACAAGGGCCTTTGAAAATCTGCACTTTAAAAAAATTGATTCCTTGTACTATCTCGTATCATGTTCAAATTAATAAATAAATAAAAAAAAATAAATAAATTGTAAACCATCGAAGTTTACGTACTAACTGACGAGTCTTTCTACCACGTCACTAGTCCCTGCAACTGATGTATAACAATAGGTTTGGAAATCGAAGTGAACCTATTACGTCGCACTTCCACTTCTCTCCAGCCGAAACACTGTTCATGAGCATGGCCTAACTTATTACCGTGGGAGCACTTTAACCTCTGCCGAGCCTCATACTGGGGATTATACCGAGACCGCTTTTGTTGTTTACCCTAGCTGGACGTTTCGCTCCGACCAAAGTAGTGATAACTTTCGCTGTTCTTACGACGTAGGTCACAAATTTTTTGTCGGTACTTTGCTGGTATTAATTAATGCGTAATCTCTCAATACTGATGATTTCACGAACTCTTAGTGCTGATACTCCTGAGATTAGAAAACATGGTCGATGTCCCTCTCCTGACCTTTACGTCAGCTCAACATGGTTGCCTTGTTTACGAAAACATCAAAATATTTGTCCAAGTTAACCTTGTTGAATTTGGGCATAATTGTTGCTGCACTTCTGATGTTAAACTTAGATGGCTGAATATATATAATTTACATTATTGTTAGACATATTTTTCTTGTGTCTAACCTCTTCCCTCTCCCACAGCTCACTAGTAATGTTACTCTCCCACCAGCTCACTAGCAATGTTAATCTCCCACAGCTCACTAGCAATGTTACTCTTGCCGACAGCTTCACACAGCAATGTTACTCTCCCCACACTCCACTAGCAATGTTTTTACTCACCCACAGCTCATTAAGTAATGTTCACTAGTGAGCTGTGGAGAGTACACTCTCATCCTCCCACAACTCACCAGCAATGTACTCTCCACAGGCCGGTGGGCGTTGCTTGTGGGCATGATGTCTGGAGTGGTTGTGGCGTTGCTTGTGGGAAATGTGTGGAGGGATTGGTGTGGGTATTGCTGTGGAAATAGTGTGGGAGAGTGGTTGTGGTCATTGCTGTGGGAATGAGTGTGGGAGTGGTTGTGGGCGTTGCTGTGGCATGACTGTGGGGAGTGGTTGTGAGCTTGGCTATGAGCGTAAGTGTTAGTGAGATGGCTTGTGAGCGTCAGTGGGAAGGGGGGGGGGAGTGGCCTTTGTTGGAGTGAGGGGAATGGCTGTGGGATGATGTGAACGTGGGTTATGGGCGTGGCTGTGGCGTGATTGTGGGGAGTAGATGTGGGAGTGGTTGCCGGGAGTGGGTTTGTGGGCGTGGTTGTGGCGTTGTCCAGGTTGAGATATCAGCTTATAGACCATTCCGCGCCTATTCCCCGTTCAGGATATCATGAACAACTACCCCCCCCCCCCCGCATCCCCCCTTCTCTCTCTCTCTGTCTCTCCACTGATCTCTCACTCTCTCTCTCTTCTCGTTCTCTCTCTCTCTCCTCTCTCTCTCTCTCCTCTCCCTCTCTCCTCTCTCTCAGTCTCTCTCTCTCTCTCTCTCCATCTCAGTATGTGTGAGATTAAGCCTCAACAGAAGCACTTCCATACTACCTACCACCACCACCAAAGTAACCACACACACCACAGTCACCATCACCACCACAGTAACCACCACCACAGTAACCACCACCACCACAGGACACCACCACCACCACAGTAACCACACCACATAACCACCATCCCACAGTAACCAAACACACAGGAACCACCACCACAGTAACCACCATCACAGTAACCACCACACACCACCGCCACATAACCAAACACCACCTCAGTACCCACCACCACCAAGTAACCACCGCAACAGTAACCACGACCACCACAGTCCCCACCACCACCACAGTAACCACCCCCACAGTAACCCCCACAACAGTAACCACCACCCACCCAGTAAAACACCACTACCACAGTAACCAACACCACGTAACCGATCACCACCACGTAACCACGCATCTTCCACCGTAACCACCACCACCAACTTCAGTAACCAAGCACCACTGTCACAACACCACAGTAACCACCACCGCTAACCACCACCACGACTATCAACACCACCACCATCACCACCACCACCACCACCAACACTACACAACTACAACCACCACCACCACACCACCACCACCAACACTACCACCACTACCCGACCACCACAACTCCGCCACCACAACTACCACCGCCACAACAACAACCACAAACACCACACCACCTCCACAACACACACACTTACCACAGCTACCAACACCACAACCACAAACTACCCACCACCACCACAATTACCACCACCACAACTACCACCACCATCAACACCACCACCACAACTACACTACCATAACTACCACCACCCACAACTCCACCACACAACACACACCATAACTACCACCACCACAACAACCACAACTCCAACACCACCACCACAACCACCACAACTACCAACACCACACCACAACCAACCACAACTACCAACACCAACCACCTACCACAGTTTGCTACCACAACTGCCAAACACCTCACCACAACCATCATAACTACCTAACCACCACTATACAACTACCACCACCACCACCACCAACCGACAACTAACCACACCACCATCACAACCACCACAACTACCAAACTACCAACATCACCACCAAAACACCACAGCTACCACCACCACCACCACCACCACCACCACCACCACCACCACCACCACCACCACCACCACCACCACCACAACTGTCTACTTTAATAAGCCATTTAAATAAATAAACGTACCAATCCATTTAATTTTAACAATCTAAAAATTGTCATTAAAATTTATTAAATTAGTAAAAATTTAAATTAATGGCAGTATAATTTATCCAATTATTAACCGTAAAACAAACTTCTTTGCTTAATTATTATTTACCAAATAATTATCTCGGTTTGTAGCGCACTCAGCTCACACACTGAAGTCCGTGGGTTCGACCCCGGTACTGGTGGAAACATTGGGAATGTTTTCTTTAAGACATAAGCGTTCCTATTCACCTAGCATTAAGATCGGTACCTAAATGTAATCGACCTGGTGTAGGCCGCATCCTGGGGCGAAGTAACCCCTAATTGCCCCGAAATGCTTTGTATAATAAGGTACTCTCTATATAGTATGTCACCTAATGTTAATATGGTCTGTATAAATTGCATCATGTAACTAAGAACATAAGATCATGAAAAGAAGGAACACTGCACAGGCCTACTGGCCTTTGCGAGCATATCCAATTCTCCACCGCTAAAGACACTGCCTAAACCTAGTCCATCAGATCACATTCACTTGAGGAAGGAGCACGGCATCTGACTACGTAGCACAAGCTAGCCATGTCAAACTCACACTCACCCACACCCACTCATGAACTTATCAACCTATTTTTTCAAAGTACAAACAAAGTTTTAGCTTCGAATGAACGGTACTCGGAGTTTGTTCCACTCCTCCAACAATTTTATACCAAACCAGTATTTTCCTATATCCCTCCTGAATCTGAATTTTTTCAAACTTAAAACCCATTGCTGCGAGACCTGTCAGCTAAATTTTTTTTAGCATGTTATTTACATCCCCTTTATTATTCCTGTTTTCCATTTATACACTCTCGATCATATCCCCCTAATTCTACACCTTTCTAGAGAGCGCAAATTCAGGGCCCTCAGTCCTATCCACCATAGGGAAGATTTCAGATACATGGGATCACTTGTCATCCACTTTTGGAACGTTTTCCAGTAACATTTATATCTATTCTGTAACTACGGTGACCCAAAACTGTACAGCATAAATGAGGCCCAACCAAAAAGTATAGAGAGAGAACAACCTGAGGACTTCTATATTTATACTTTCTAGATATGAATTCCAAGATTCTGTTAGCTTTATTTGCGAACGCTAATCACAGTTTTGTCTTGTTTTAGATTACGCAAACCAGAACTCCCTAAATCCTTTTTTGCAATCAGTAATATTAAGATGTACATTATTTAGTTTATAATATCGCATGGGATATTTTCCCTGTCCAACATTTTAAACATTGACATTTGTCTATAATAAACTGCAACTGCCGACTTCACCGACGTACCTGCCATCCAGTCATTCAAATCATCCTGGAGTGCTTAATGTCCTCATTAGACAGAATTGGACGACCTATTTTGGTGTCATCAGCAAATTTGCTTATGTCGCATTTATTCCCCATCTATGTCATTAATGTAAATTTTTAACAACAAGGGACCCCACACTGACGCCTGTGGAACAAACAGCGCCATGTTGACCGTGTCCCCCATTCTGATTTCTCCCCCTTTTAATGCAAACTCACTACTGCCTAATGTCAACCATGCTCTACCCAGGAAAAAAATTCCCTCCTATTCCGTGAGCCATAAAGTTTTCCTCAAATAGCCTCTGATGTGAACTCTATCAAAAGCTTTACTGAAGTCCATATCACAATATCACTGTGTGTTATATACCTTGTCTTGCACATCATATTCATTAACAATAAACCGTGACTACTCCTCAAACACCTTAGTGAAAAAAGTTAGTAAATTCCTAAGATCCAGGAACGCCCCTTCGTAAAAACCGAGCTGAATCCATTAATCAATTTATCCTTTCAAGATGGCTACAAATGCCTCGCAATTATTGATTCCATAAATTTCCCACTAATGAGGTAAGGCTTATTGGTCTATATTCCGAAGCTAGGACCTGTCACCTCCCTTGTAAATATGTAATACATTTTACATTCCTACTTATCAGGCACTATGCCAGTTTTGTAGTGATATTTGAAAAGATAACCAAGTATCCTAATTCCTCTTTACATTCTTTAAAACTCTTGCAAACAGCTCTCAGGACCTGGGATTTGTAGGTTTTATTTCTCCTTTGTCTGAGGACGCATATCACTATTACTGCAATATGTGCATAGTTATTATCGTCCTGTCCTACATAAATTTATATCAGAATTTTCGCTGGTATCTTCCTGAGTAAAGTAAGACACCATATGCAACAGTTAGGTATCTTTATTTCGAAACGTTTCGCCTACACAGTAGGCTTCCTACAGTCGAGTACAGAAAAGTTGATAGGAAGCAGAAGATACTTGAAGACGATGTAATCGTCCATCACCCTTAAGTTTTGAGTGGTCAGTCCTCAGTTCTGGAGAAGAGCATTGTTCCATGGTATGAACAATATGGAGATGAAAGTGACAGGATGGAGGCCTTATATAGCGCCAAGAGGTGAGACGTAGGTCACTAGGAGAGGTAAGACTCAGATGTTGGAGAACAGGATCCCACCTCAATCAGCGTTCTCACTAGTAGAGGTTGTCGAAGTTTGATTGTAGGTCTGTACCAAGATACCCTTGTGTTGCAGTGTCCAAGAACAGATTGAACATTAAAATGGTATTAAATACCGACAGGTTGTTTAGGTAAGACACATAGCAACAGTTTTTAGGTATCTTTATTTCGAAACGTTAGCCTACACAGTAGGCTTCTTTCAGTCCGAGTACAGAAAGTTGAATAGAAGCAAGAAGATACATGAAGACGATGTAATCAGTCCAACACCCTTAAATTTTGAGGTGGTTCATCCCCTCAGTCTGGAGAAGAGCATTGTTTCCATGGTATGAAACAATAGGAGATGAAGTGACAGTGGAGCCTTATATAGCGCCAAGGAGGTTGAGACGTAGGTCCTTCGACAACCCTCTACTAGTGAGAACGGCTTAGGATTTGAGAGGGACCTGTCCTCCCAACATCTGAAGTTCTTACCTCTCCCTATGACCTACTCTCATCCTCTTGCGCTATATAAGGCACCATCCTGTTCACTTCATCTCCATATTTTGTTTCATACCATGGAACAATGCTCTTTCTCCAGACTGAGGACTGACCACGCTCAACTTTAAGGGTGATGGACTGATTACATCGACTTCAAGTACTTCTGCTTCTATCAACTTTTCTGTACTCGACTGAAAGAAGCCTACTTTGTAGGCCGAAACGTTTCGAAATAAAGATACCTAACTGTTGCATATGTGTCTTACCTAACACCTGTCGTATTTTATACCTTTTAAGTCTTCCCTAATAAAAACTGAAAGGAAGTAAGTTGTTGAAAAGTTCACACATATCCTTATCATGTCAGTGATCTGACCAAGTTACTCTTAATGGCCAATCTTGTCCCTAATCTTACTTTCTGTATACTGTATGAACCCTTTTGGGTTAGTCTTGAATCCTTGCGACTTTAGCCCCCTTATAAACCCCTTTGCTTTCTTATTCCTTTTTTTCTTTCTCATCTTGTCTAATTGAATATATTGTTTTTAAACTGCCCCATCCCTCCTTTAGAAAAGACCTATATGTGCCTCTATTTTGAGTTTGTAGAAAATAAAGATTATATTATTATTATTATTATTTATTGCTTATTATTATTATTATTATTATTATTATTATATATATTGATATCATTATTTTTATTGGTACTATATTGTTAGTATTAGTTTTTTATAATCTCGATATTGGAACTTATACATACAACTAGATAAGGTGGTAGTTAATGAGTGTGAGAGAGGAGAGTGCCACAACAGCTGAGATATGAGTGGCACTGGTGCCACTAACATCTTCGTATATAGTATTAAATAACATAAAAACATACGTGTCCAAAATATATATTTTATATAATGGTACATGTGTAAATTTTTTGGAGATGATTTTAACATAGTTTTGTCGATTAACTTATGATAGGTGATTCACTACTCAGTTCAGATTAAACACTGAACAGTGTTTAACTGAAAGGATTTTACATGTTATGCACTGTGTTAATTGATTTTATTTACAAAAACTATAATGGTATGTGGAGGTTTGTTTAAAGTTGTCTGGGGACGTTAAAACAGTACAGTGTGAATGCATCACCACCCTTCAATTCACTGACTCAATGTTCCCCACCGTGATGCATCCCACCCTTCATCCACTGACTCATGTTTCACCACCGTGATGCATCCCACCCTTCATCACTGACTCATGTTTCAGACCACCCGTGATGCATCACCACCCCTTCATCACTGACTCATGGATCACCACAAACATTAGAGCGTGACTGATCAAGAGGTCAGAGCCTTGATCAAGGGAGTCAGAGCCTTGATCAAGGAATTCAGAGGCCTTGAATCAAGGGAGGTCAAGCCCTTGATCAAGGGAGGGTCAGAGCCTTGATCAAGGGAGGTTAAGTCTTGAGATCAAGGGAGGTCCAGAGCCTTGATCAAGGGAGGTCAGAGCCTTGATCAAAGGTAGGTTCAGAGCCTTGATCAAGGGAGGTTAGAGTCTTGATCAAGGGAGTCAGAGCCTTGATCAAGGAGGTCAGAGCCTTGATCAAGGGAGGTCAGAGTCTTGATCAAAAGGGAGGTCAGAGCCTTGAATCAAGTGAGGTCAGAGCCCTTGATCAAGGGAGGTCAGAGCTTGATCAAGGGAGGTCAAGCTTGATCAAGGAGGTCAGAGCCTGATCAAGGGAGGAGTCAGAGTCGTGATCAAGGAGGTCAGAGCCCTTATCAATGGGAGGTTCAAGAGGCCTTTGATCAAGGGAGGTCAGAACCTTGATCAAGGAGGTCAAGGCCTTGATCAAGGAGGTAGAGCCCTTGTGATCAAGGAGGTCAGAGTGTCTGATCATTAAAACTCTTTATATAAAACCCATAACAAAAACATTGCAACAAATCTTCTAGGTCAGAATATAAACAGTCCCTGTACAATAATTTGTCAACAAGGGATGCAGTTTTCTTTCTCCTCCCAAAATTACTTGACTTATGGAAGAAAAATGAAAGTCACATCACGGAATTCAGTTCACATCATTTATTTTACACCGCAAAGTCTCTAGTCTCCACCCAGGTGAGACAAAGATGTGATGGATTAACGGCACATCTCACCACTGGCCAATGCATGACAGTTATATTTCTTTAACGTGACATATGTAAGTGAAACAAATGCAAAACTGGTCTTCAAAAACACAGGATTATGTTTTTACGTTTAAACCAAGCCTGAGAGTAAGGCAGTTTTTGCTCTTTTCATTACAGACCGTCTCCACTGGCCATAACTGAAGTATAACGTTCAGTAACGGTATTGCATACTTCCGCACATGTCAGCAGGTTAGCACTTTATCTAACAGCCAGACATCATTATTAATTCATGCTGTGACTGGGATTCTTCAAATGATGATCCCTGAACCCCAGCTATTGTTTTACATCGTGTTTATATGTGTCAGAAGCTAATTGTGTGTTACATATGTTGTACAATGTGTCAAAACGATATTTCTATGTTATCTATCTTGTCTGTGTATCAGAATGGCATAGTATTGAGCGCCTTTCCATCCTCTGGTTCCCCACACACTTCCCTAACATTAGAAACAAGAATTAATATTGAGTGAGTCCAAAGAGAATTCAGATCAATAGTCCATATGTTTTATAAATAACACTGCAAATTATAATGAAAATCTAGGCAGATTTTCATTGGTTTATACACTAGTAAAATTAATTGTTTTTCTGATTGCCTTAAGCAAAATCAGAGAATTAGTGCCTCCACTAGACCTCTTACTACTGCAACTACTACTACACTACTGCTACTACTACTACTACTTACACTACTACTACACTACTACTACTACAACTATTACACACTACTACTATTACTACTACTACTACAATAATAATAATAATAATAATAATAATAATAATAATAATAAAAAGATATAATGATTAGTATAATATTATTTTATTATTATTATTATTTCTATAAAGTACATGTACAATGTATACAACAGTCCTAGCAGACATCAGTGATCCTACTCCTATACAGAAAATCACATTATGACAGATTATTCGCAAATTATAAATTTGTCCCCAGTATGAGACCACACCAGTCAAACAAACGCCCCAGTGCTTATTGTACAGAAAGAGATAACGTGACAGAAAATGTCTAAGGAAACCCGTCCTAATGTTTCACCCTTTGCAACATTGCAATAGCACCTGATGACGCCCTGAGAAGTGTGAAAGTTCTTGAGGTAAAGATTTCTACCCTTCACCCCCCCCCCGTGGGCTTGTCTTGTATTGTAAGATCGCCTGTCTGCGATTTTTTGCATATACTATATATAATATATATATATAATATATATATATATATAAGTATATATTTATATATATATATATATATATATATTATATATATTATATCTAAAATATATACAATATATATATATTGTACGAAACATTTGTGAATGTTCTGTCAATGTATTTTTGTCTTTAAATCATATAAATATACATATATATATATATATATATATATATATAAATATTATATATTATCTATATATAAAATAATATATATATATGTGTGTGTGTATAATATAGGGGTGGTAGGAGAAAATTCTCAAAACAGCTTTAAAAGGAGAATATTGAGTTTTTCCCTGAAGCAATTTATTAATCTTTCTCTGAGATGAGGTCCCATAACAGTTTCTAGAAGTGTACCATCCCCTATATTTATATAATGTAAATAAATATAAATAATATATATAAATATATATTATATATAATATATATATATATATATATATATATATATATATATAAATATATATGAAAATAATTTCTACCAATCAACATTGATCCAGAATATAGTACCGTTTTACCAGAGCACGAGCATTGATCCAGCCAATCCACTCTCCTCGGTGCTCCTCTTGGTCCAATTGCAATGCATCGATCTGATCCTAGGAGAAAAAAGTCTCAGACTCCGACGATGGGAAAGCAGATAAAGACATTGACACATCACGATGCTTCTCACTACTCACCAGGTGCCTGTCAACCCCAAAACTTACCCTATTTTCTGAGATGCTCCCCGCCTTCAGCAGCTCCAAAACTCAAGCATATGAACTCTCACTGAAGCCATGCTAGAGAGTGTACTGAATCTATTCCCTTGACGATGGACAGTGGTTGCTAGCCTTCACTCCCGTCAGGCTTGGAGCTAGAGTACGCAGATCCTCCCAGATAGCTCTACCAGCTTTTCCTATCCCTCCTTCCATTGCATCAAACGATCGATAAGACACATTCTTCCTGACACCCTCAGTGACTCCCAGCAGGAATAGAGACCATAGCTATGTCATTGCCATCACCGAATGGGAAGACTCTTGCTGCCCAGCACCAAATCCCAAGTGCAGCACTGGCTCACACACAGTCAAGCTGGGATAGCCAATTGCTGAAAAGGTGCATGCCAACATGCCAGCTGCAACATTCAGATAGGGAGATTGCCCGTCTCCAGGCTGTGAGTGCACATCACTCCGGGACTTCCTCCAAACAGTTCCCATATCCGCAATGGGAACGCGACTCGAACCCTAAGAACCCTCCGTATTACAGGTGGCTCGCGCCTTGCTGCCCCCAATTCACCACAGAATATATGTGATTTGCCGGCGAAGTGCAAGCAGACCCAATACGTCTACATGGTCTTAACTGTTCCAAAACCAAGGGCAGCATGCAAGACACAATGAGGTTCAAACCGACATCATTAGATAACCCCTTGCTACAGCTGATGCCCGCCGAGAGGGAGCCACGATCACTTGCAGCAAACCAATACCCACAACCCAGCAAACGCCCCGACGGGGAATCTCCATCTATCCTTGGAAGAATGGCAAGCTCTTTAGCATGGGAACAATACCTGTGTGTCCACACTGGCTGACACCTATAACCATCACAGGTGGGCGAAGGGATGAGCTGCTGACCACATGAGGAGTACAAGAACACAATACAGGGACATTAGCCAACAGTTATCAATTTGTCCCAGTGGGATCAGAGACCATTGGGATCATGGGGAAAAAATGCCACACGTTTTTCCTTTCAGAATGGGTACCAGACTCATCGACACCACCAGGACCCAAGGCAGCCACTTTCATGTTCCATCGCCTCAGCAGCGCCTCCAGAGGGGAATGCTTGCAGCATACTTGGCTCACGTCCAGCCCGAAGAAGCTGGAGGAAATTCATCATCTTTGATACATGTGCCATTGTATCATGTTTATGTTTTTTTTCTGTAAATGTATTTGTTTATTAATAAATGTTCACTTAGAATAAAAAAATCAATAGGGGGTGGTAGAAAAAAATATTCAAACAGCTCCGGGAGAACTTGAGTTTCCCTGAGGTACGTATTGTCTCTCTGAGATGAAGGGTCCCCATTCCAGCTATAGAGTGGTACTTCCCTATATATATTATAAAAATATATATATATATATATATATATATATATATATATATAAATATATAAATATATTATATATATATATAATATATATATATATAGTATATGCAAAAAATCGCAGACAGGCGAACTAGCAGGGTGGCCCGAAAAAGAAAAACTTTCGTCATCATTCATTCACTCATCCACTGTTTTGCCATGGATGCATTACAACTACAGTTTTATAAAACTGCAACATTAACACTCCACTTCAGAGTGCAGACACTGTAACTACCAATCTTCCAGGACTCAAGTCCAGCCTGCCGGTTTTCCGAAACCCCTCATAAATGTTACTTGCCTCACACTCCAGCAGCAAGTCAAGTATTAAAAACTATATTGTCTCCATTCCTCCTAATACAAATACGCTCACGCATGCCTTGCTGGAAGTCCAAGCCCCTCGCACACAAAACCTCCTTTATCCCTCCCTCCAACCTTCCTAGGCCGACCCCTACCCCGCCGTCTCCTCTTCAGATTTATACAACTCTCGAAGTCATTCTGTTTTGTTTTCCATTCTCTCCACATATCCGAATCACCTCAACAACCCCGCCTCAGCCCTCTGGATAATAGTTTAGGTAATACCACACCTTCTCACTAATTTCCACACTAATTCTCTGCATTATAACCACACCAACACATTTCCCTCAGACATTACATCTCACCACTGCCTAGAGCCCCTTCTCCTTGTTGCAACATTCATCACCCCATGCTTCACATCCCATATGAAAAGTGTGGTATAACAACTCTCATACATTCCCCTCTTTGCTTCCCCAGACAAAGTTCATGTGTCCTCCACTGACATCCTAAGTGCACACTCACACTTTCCCCACATCAATTCAGCTTTCATCCTTCATAACCCATCTCCTGAACAAACGTCCACTCCTAAATATCTAATACATTCATCTCATCCATATCTCTCCTATAATTCACTCTATAATAACTCTTTCCTATATTCACTTTTAATTAGCTTCTTTTCCATACCCTACCAAATTCATTCACCGACGCTCTGCAACTTCTCTTCAGAATCTCCCAAAAGCACAGTGTCTCAGCAAAGACAACTGTGACCCAACTCCCACTCGTGTCTGATTATTTATCTTTTTACTACACACCTCTTGCCAAGACCCTCGCATTCATTTCTCCTACAACCCCATCTATAAATATATTGAACAACCACGGTGACATCACACATCTTTCTAAGGCCTACTTTTACTGGAAAATAATCTCCCTCTCTCCTACATACTCTTTTCTGAACCTCACTATCCTCTATAAAAACCTTAAACTGTTCTAAGTACCCTACCTCCTAAACAATATCACCTGCAACATCTGCCACATTGCCCCCAATCCACCCCTGTCAATACACCTTTTCCAATCCATAAATGCCACAAAAATCTTTTTAGCCCTTATCTAGAATACTGTTCACCTATATGTTGCACTATAAACACTTGTCAACACACCCCCAACCTTTCCTAAAGCCTCCTTGTCATCTGCTATCCTACTCTCCGTCTTACTCTTAATTTCTTTCAATAGTAAACTCTACCATACACTTTACCAGGTATACTCAACAGACTTATTCCCCCTATAATTTTTGCACTCTCCTTTTATTCTCCCCTTTCCCTTTATACAAAGGAATATGCATGCTTTTTGCCAATTCCTAGCTACCTTACCTCTTCCCATACATTTATTAAATAATAGCACCAACCACTCCAAAACTTTATCCCCCACCTGCTTTTACATATCAAATTTATCCGCATTCAATCCCGGCTGCCTTCCCCTCCTTTCATTCTTCCACTGCCTCACGACTTCCCCCGCCCGCACTCACAACTGGCTCTTCCTCAGTCCGCTACAAGAGTTTATTACTCCTTGCCCTATACACGTAATCACAGCTTCCTTATCTTCATCAGCATTTAACAAAGCCACAAAATATTCCTCCATCTCACATACACTAAACTCTATATTAATAACTCTCCTCTCTCCTATTTTTAACTGACAAAACCTTTTGTTCTTTAGCGCCCTTCCTTAAACTTGTTAATCTCACTCCAAACCCTTTCCTTATTTTCGAACAAAATTTGTTGATAAACATATCACCCACTCTCTCATTTACTCTCTTTTACATTGCTTCACCACTCTCTAACCTCTCTTTTCTACTCCATATACTCTTCCCTCCTTGCATCACTTGCACACTTCGTAAAAACCTTCTCATATGCAACTTTTTTCTCCTTACTTACTCTCTTGACAATATCATGTCCACCAATCGCTCCTCTCCCTCCGCACCACCACTTCCTGTACCACAACTTCTGCTGAACACTCTAACACGTACATTTTTAAACCTACCCATACATACCTCTTACTAGCCCATCTACCTCCATTAGTTGTTTATCCTCTTAACCTAACTGCCTCCTCTTTTAATTTAGTACACTTTCATCCTCTCGCTACCTGCTGTTTCTATTTTTCTGTATCCCATCTACCTTTTATACTCTCACTGTAGCGACAACTAAAAAGGTGATCTGATATATCTCCTGGCCCCTTATAAACATGTACAACCCTGAAGTCTACTCAACAGTCTTTTATCTGCCAATACATAGTCCAACAAACTACTGTCATTACGCCCTACATCCATATCCTGTATTCTTTTATCCTCTTTTTCTTAAAATACTTATACCTATAACTAAAACCCCTTTTCTATACAAAGTTTTCAATCAAAGGGCTCCATTAACATTTACACCTGGCACCCCAAACTTACCTACACACCCTCTCTAAAAGTTCCCTACTTTAGCATATATGTCCCCTTAACCAAAATTACTCCTCTCCTTTGTTCAAAGGCTCCTATACATTCACTTAACATCACCTAAACCTCTAACTCTCCTCTACATTCCTCTCTTCTCCAGGTGCATAACACTTTATTATGACCCACTTTTTCACATCCGAGGATCCGACCCTTATTTTAATCCACATAATCCTTGAATTTACACATATAATCCCCTCTTCTCCCTTCCGTAATTATCCTTCCAACAATTACTGCTACCCCTTCCTTTGCTTCTAACTCTCTCAGATACTCCTGACTTAATCCCCATTTATTCTCCCCATTGAAACTCCCCTACCCCCTCAGCTTTGTTTCGCTAGGCCATGACATCCAACATTCTTCACCACAACATCAGCAATCATCTCTTTCTTTATCAACCGCACTACATCCACACACATTTAAGCATCCCAGTTTTATAAAGTTTTCTTATCTTCTGATTTTTAGTAAATGTTACAGGAGAAGGGGTTACTGCCCATTGCTCCCGCATTTAGCCGCCCTCATACAACCGCAATGGCTTAACGGAGGAAAGATTATTTTCCACTTTCCCATGGACAATACAGAAAAAAACAGAAGAACAATAGCTATTAGAAAAGAAGCGAAAAAACCTAGATGTGTGTATGTATATATCTGCATGTGCATTTTGTGTATGTGGACGTAAGTGTAAGTAGAAGAAACAAGATGTACCTGTTATCCGAGCGTGGTTCTGAACAGAAAAAAGACACCACAATCCTAATCAACATGTAAAACAGTACAGGTTTCGTTTCACAGTCCCCTGGCATGACGGTAGTACTTTCCCTGCGTGTTGCTGTATACCAACCTACTAATATATATATATATATATATATATAATAATATATATATATATATATAAATATATATATAATATATATAATATATACATATATATAAATTATATATATAATTTATATATTTATATATATAATATTATATATAATATAGTATATAAAAGATTATATAATATATAATTTTATATATATAATATATATATATATAACTATAATATATATATATATATAGATATATATATATAATATATATAGTATATTAAGGTTAGTGATTAATGAATTGTGAACGCCCCTGTGGTGAAATATCATCGTAAAATAAGATACCATAACGTGCACATTGTGTCTTGTACATACTCGGAAGACACTGCAAAGCAGGCGCCTTGCACCTTTAACAACCTTGATGGTTGAGAGTTATATCCAGGCCTGTGCACGTTCCAGCCGTTACGGAAGAGTTATACCCGAAATTACAGAAATATCATCCTGGATGAGGACACAACCAAACTTACACTAAACATTGACAAAACCTACTACATTCAGTTTGTAACAGAACTACAGATGTGTTCTCTTAACATAATGATAAACGGATCACCTATCACTAAACTCACAGAGGAAATTCCTAGGAATCCACCTTGATAATAGACTCAAATCAAACACATATACAACAAATTCCCAAAAAAAATTCCCAAGACCCGTAGGCATACTATCGAAGATACGGTACTATGATGTTCCACATCACCCTTCCTGGCCCTATATCACTTCCCCCCCCCCACATTATTTACCTCTATCTCACCTATGGACTTGTGCATGGGGCTACAACAACAATAAACCATCCAGGACCACTTAATCACACCAAAAAAGGCTGCAGTCAGATGATAACAAATTCTCACTACATACAGCACACTCCACCAATATTCAAAACCTAAACCTACTCACACAATACAAAACATCCATACTTATTACTCCTGCACCTACTACATACATAAACACTTAACACTGACATATAACCCTCCCCTCAAACATCTCCTTACCAACCTCAACAGAACACATGACCATAACACGAGCACAGATCACTCCTTGATGTTCCTCGTGTCTATCTCACGCTAATGCAAAACTCAATGCACATAAAAGAGCCCTAAAATCTGGAATTCATTAAACCTTGAATAATAAAGAAACCACTGTCTGTTTATAAATTCAGTCTCTTCTCTAATCACTTACTCACTCCACAACTAAATAATACTGATAATGTATTCATAAATTGTATCTCATATATGTATTCATATTGTATCTCATAAAGTCACCAGAGACCCAGTCAAACTTTGTTACCTATTTAACTTCATTACCTAACAAAAACTCCATTCCGACTGATTAACAGCACACAGTTACTGACCAATGACCTTCTTTTGTAATACTCATTTGTACTAACTTGTTATCTGTTTTAACAATAATTTGTACCACTGAATACATTTGAATACATTGCTTTAGTTAAACTTAAGTTAATTTTAAGCCTGCCCATAATGCTCTGCATGACAAGGGCCTTTGAAAATCTGCACTTTAAAAAAATTGATTCCTTGTACTATCTCGTATCATGTTCAAATTAATAAATAAATAAAAATAAATAAATAAATTGTACCATCGTAGTTTACGTACTACTGACGAGTCTTCTACCACGTCACTAGTCACTGCAACTGATGTATACAATAGGGTTTGGAAATCGGAAGTGAACCTATTACGTCGCACTTCCATCTTCTCTCCAGCCGAAACACTGATCATGAGCGAATGGCCAACTTATTACCGTGGGAGCACTTTAACCTCTGCCGAGCCTCATACTGGGGATTATACCGAGACCGCTTTTGTTGTTTACCCTAGCTGGACGTTTCGCTCCGACCAAAGTAGTGATAACTTTCGCTGTTCTTACGACGTAGGTCACAAATTTTTTGTCGGTACTTTGCTGGTATTAATTAATGCGTAATCTCTCAATACTGATGAGTTCCACGAACTCTTAGTGCTGATACTCCTTGAGATTTAAAAACATGGTCGATGTCCCTCTCCTGACCTTTACGTCAGCTCAACATGGTTGCCTTGTTTACGAAAACATCAAAATATTTGTCCAAGTTAACCTTGTTGAATTTGGGCATAATTGTTGCTGCACTTCTGATGTTAAACTTAGATGGCTGAATATATATAATTTACATTATTGTTAACATATTTTTCTTGTGTCAAACCTCTTCCTCTCCCACAGCTCACTAGTAATGTTACTCTCCCACCAGCTCACTAGCAATGTTAATCTCCCACAGCTCACTAGCAATGTTACTCTTGCCGACAGCTTCACACAGCAATGTTACTCTCCCCACACTCCACTAGCAATGTTTTTACTCACCCACAGCTCATTAAGTAATGTTCACTAGTGAGCTGTGGAGAGTACACTCTCATCCTCCCACAACTCACCAGCAATGTACTCTCCACAGGCCGACCACCACCACCACCACCACCCACCAAACTACCACAACCACCACCACCACCACCACCACAAGTGTCTACTTTAATAAGGACATATAAATAATAACGTACCAATCATTTAATTTTAACGAAATCGTAAAAATTGTCATTAAAATTTATTAAATTAGTAAAAATTTAAAATTTAATGGCAGTATAATTGATCCAATTAATTAACCGTATAACAACTTCTTGCTTATTTTATTACCAAATAATTAGCTCGGTTGGTAGCGCACTCAGCTCACACACTGAAGTCCGTGGTTCGATCCCCGGTACTGGTGGAAACATTGGGATTGTGTTTCTTTAAGACATATGCTGTTCCTATTCACCTAGCATTAAGTCGGTACCTAAATGTTAATCGACTGGTGTAGGCCGCATCCTGGGGGCGAAAGTAACCTCTAATTGCCCGAAATGCTTTGTATAATAAGGTACTCTCTATATAGTATGTCACTAAAGTTAGATATGGTCTGTATAAATTGTATCATGTACTTAAGAACATAAGATCATGAGAAAGAAGGAACACTGCAGCAGGCCTACTGGCCTATGCGAGGCAGATCCAATTCTCCCACCGGCTAAAGCCAATGCCTTAACCTAGTCAGGTCAGATCACATTCACTTGAGGAAGGAGCACGGCATCTGACCTAGTAGCACAAGCTAGCCATGTCAAACTCACACTCACCCACACCCACTCATGTACTTATCTAGCCTATTTTTAAAAGTACACAAAGTTTTAGCTTCGATGACGGTACTCGGGAGTTTGTTCCACTCGTCCACAATTTTATTACCAAACCAGTATTTTCCTATATCCCTCCTGAATCTGAATTTTTTCCAACTTAAATCCATTGCTGCGAGACCTGTCTAGGCTAAATATTTTTAGCATGTTATTTACATCCCCTTTATTTATTCCTGTTTTCCATTTATACACCTCGATCATATCCCCCTAATTCTACACCTTTCTAGAGAGAGCAAATTCAGGGCCTCAGTCTGTCCTCATAGGGAAGATTTCTGATACATGGGATCAACTTTGTCATCCACTTTTGAACGTTTTCCAGTACATTTATATCTATTCTGTAATACGGTGACCAGAACTGTACAGCATAAATGAGGCCCAACCAAAAATGTATAGAGATGAAGAACAACCTGAGGACTTCTATTATTTATACTTCTAGATATGAAGCCAAGGATTCTGTTAGCTTTATTGCGAACGCTAATGCACTGTTGTCTTGGTTTTAGATTACTGCTAACCAGAACTCCTAAATCCTTTTTTGCAATCAGTAATATTAAGATGTACATTATTTAGTTTATATGTCGCATGGTTATTTTCTTGTCCAACATTTAAAACTTTGCATTTGTCTATATTAAACTGCATCTGCCACTTCTCCGACCATTGCATCAGTCTATTAAATTCATCCTGGAGTGCTCTAATGTCCTCATTAGAATGAATTGGACGACCTATTTTGGTGTCATCAGCAAATTTGCTTATGTCGCTATTTATTCCCTCATCTATGTCATTAATGTAAATTGTGAACAACAAGGGACCCAACACTGACCCCTGTGGAACACCGCTTGTGACGTGTCCCCATTCTGATTTCTCCCCATTTATGCAAACTCTCTGCTGCCTATTTGTCAACCATGCCTCTACCCAGGAAAAAAATTCTCCTCCTATTCCGTGTGCCTTAAGTTTCCTCAAATAGCCTCTGATGTGGAACTCTATCAAAAGCTTTACTGAAGTCCATATACACAATATCACTGTGTTTTATACCTTTCTTGCACATCATATTCATCATCATGATCTACCTCCTCAATACCTTAGTGAAAAAAAGTTAGTAAATTCCTAAGACAGGAACGCCCCTTCGTAAAACCGTGCTGAGATCCATTAATCAATTTATGCCTTTCAAGATGGCTACAAATTGCCTCTGCAATTATTGATTCCATAAATTTTCCCACTATGGAGGTAAGGCTTATTGGTCTATAGTTCGAAGCTAAGGACCTGTCACCTGCCTTGTAAATAGGTAATACATTTGACATTTCCCGCTTATCAGGCACTATGCCAGTTTGTAGTGATATGTTGAAAAGATTAACCAAAGGTATCCTAAGTTCCTCTTTACATTCCTTTAAAACTCTTGCAAACAGCTCATCAGGACCTGGGGATTTGATAGGTTTTAATTTCTCTTTGTCTGAGGACCATATCACTAGTTACCCCAATTGTGCATAGTTTATTATCGTCCTGTCCTACATAATTTATATCTAGAATTTCGCTGGTATCTTCCTGAGTAAAAACTGAAAGGAAGTAAGTGTTGAAAAGTTCACACATATCCTTATCACTGTCAGTGATCTGATCAGAGTTACTCTTAAGTGGCCAATCTTGTCCCTAATCTTACTTCTGTATACCTGAAAGAACCCTTTTGGGTTAGTCTTTGAATCCCTTGCGACTTTAGCCTTATAATCCCTTTTTGCTTTTCTTATTCCTTTTTTTATTTCTCTCTTTAACTGAATATATTGATTTTTAAACTGCCCATCCCCTCTTTTGATACGCCTATATGTGCCTCTCTTTTGAGTTGTAGAAATAAAGATTATTATTATTATTATTATTATTATTATTATTATTATTATTATTATTATTATTATTATTATTATTATTATTATTATTATTATTATTATTATTATATATATTGATATCATTATTTTTATTGGTATTATTATTGTTAGTATTAGTTTTTTATAATCTCTATATTGGAACTTATACATACAACTAGAAAGGTGTAGTTAATGAGTGGTGAGAGAGGAGAGTGCCACAACAGCTGAGATATGAGTGGCACTGGTGCCACTAACATCTTCGTATATAGTATTAAATAACAAAAAATACATACGTGTCCAAAATGATATATTTTATATAATGGTACATGTGTAAATTTTTTGGATGATTTTAACATAGTTTGTCGATTAATTATGATAGGTGTTCACACATCAGTTCAGATTAACACTGAACATGTTAACTGAAAGGTTTTTACATGTTAACACTTGTGTTAATTGATTTTATTTACAAAAACTAAAATGGTATGTGGAGGTTGTTTAAAGTTGTCTGGGACTCATGTTTCACCACCGTGATGCATCACCACCCTTCATCACTGACTTATGTTTCACCACCGTGATGCATCACCACCCTTCATCACTGACTCATGTTTCACCACCGTGATGCATCACCACCCTTCATCACTGACTCATGTTTCACCAGTGTGATGCATCACCACCCTTCATCACTGACTCATGTTTCACCACCGTGATGCATCACCACCCTTCATCACTGACTCATGTTTCACCACCGTGATGCATCACTACCCTTCATCACTGACTCATGTTTCACCAGTGTGATGCATCACCACCCTTCATCACTGACTCATGTTTCACCACCGTGATGCATCACCACCCTTCATCACTGACTCATGTTTCACCACCGTGATGCATCACCACCCTTCATCACTGACTCATGTTTCACCACCGTGATGCATCACCACCCTTCATCACTGACTCATGTTTCACCACCGTGATGCATCACCACCCTTCATCACTGACTCATGTTTCACCAGTGTGATGCATCACCACCCTTCATCACTGACTCATGTTTCACCACTGTGATGCATCACCACCCTTCATCACTGACTCATGTTTCACCACTGTGATGCATCACCACCCATCATCACTGACTCATGCTTCACCACCGTGATGCATCACCACCCTTCATCACTGACTCATGTTTCACCACCGTGATGCATCACCACCCTTCATCACTGACTCATGTTTCACCAGTGTAATGCATCACCACCCTTCATCACTGACTCATGTTTCACCACCGTGATGCATCACCACCCTTCATCACTGACTCATGTTTCACCACCGTGATGCATCACCACCTTTCATCACTGACTCATGTTTCACCAGTGTGATGCATCACCACCCTTCATCACTGACTCATGTTTCACCACCGTGATGCATCACCACCCTTCATCACTGACTCATGTTTCACCACCGTGATGCATCACCACCCTTCATCACTGACTCATGTTTCACCACCGTGATGCATCACCACCCTTCATCACTGACTCATGTTTCACCACCGTGATGCATCACTACCCTTCATCACTGACTCATGTTTCACCACCGTGATGCATCACCACCCTTCATCACTGACTCATGTTTCACCACTGTGATGCATCACCACCCTTCATCACTGACTCATGTTTCACCACCGTGATGCATCACCACCCTTCATCACTGACTCATGTTTCACACACCGTGATGCATCACTACCCTTCATCACTGACTCATGTTTCACCAGTGTGATGCATCACCACCCTTCATCACTGACTCATGTTTCACCAGTGTGATGCATCACCACCCTTCATCACTGACTCATGTTTCACCACCGTGATGCATCACCACCCTTCATCACTGACTCATGTTTCACCACCGTGATGCATCACCACCCTTCATCACTGACTCATGTTTCACCACTGTGATGCATCACCACCCTTCATCACTGACTCATGTTTCACCACCGTGATGCATCACCACCCTTCATCACTGACTCATGTTTCACCAGTGTGATGCATCACCACCCTTCATCACTGACTCATGTTTCAAAAGTGTGATGCATCACCACCCTTCATCACTGACTCATGTTTCACCACTGTGATGCATCACCACCCTTCATCACTGACTCATGTTTCACCACCGTGATGCATCACCACCCTTCATCACTGACTCATGTTTCACCACCGTGATGCATCACCACCCTTCATCACTGACTCATGTTTCACCACTGTGATGCATCACCACCCTTCATCACTGACTCATGTTTCACCACTGTGATGCATCACCACCCTTCATCACTGACTCATGTTTCACCACCGTGATGCATCACCACCCTTCATCACTGACTCATGTTTCACCAGTGTGATGCATCACCACCCTTCATCACTGACTCATGTTTCACCAGTGTGATGCATCACCACCCTTCATCACTGACTCATATTTCACCACCGTGATGCATCACCACCCTTCATCACTGACTCATGTTTCACCACCGTGATGCATCACCACCTTTCATCACTGACTCATGTTTCACCAGTGTGATGCATCACCACCCTTCATCACTGACTCATGTTTCACCACCGTGATGCATCACCACCCTTCATCACTGACTCATGTTTCACCACCGTGACGCATCACCACCCTTCATCATTGACTAATGTTTCACCACCGTGATGCATCACCACCCTTCATCACTGACTCATGTTTCACCACCGTGATGCATCACTACCCTTCATCACTGACTCATGTTTCACCACCGTGATGCATCACCACCCTTCATCACTGACTCATGTTTCACCACTGTGATGCATCACCACCCTTCATCACTGACTCATGTTTCACCACCGTGATGCATCACCACCCTTCATCACTGACTCATGTTTCACCACCGTGATGCATCACTACCCTTCATCACTGACTCATGTTTCACCAGTGTGATGCATCACCACCCTTCATCACTGACTCATGTTTCACCAGTGTGATGCATCACCACCCTTCATCACTGACTCATGTTTCACCACCGTGATGCATCACTACCCTTCATCACTGACTCATGTTTCACCACCGTGATGCATCACCACCCTTCATCACTGACTCATGTTTCACCACTGTGAGGCATCACCACCCTTCATCACTGACTGTTTCACCACCGTGATGCATCACCACCCTTCATCACTGACTCATGTTTCACCAGTGTGATGCATCACCACCCTTCATCACTGACTCATGTTTCACCAGTGTGATGCATCACCACCCTTCATCACTGACTCATGTTTCACCACTGTTGATGCATCACCACCCTTCATCACTGACTCATGTTTCACCACCGTGATGCATCACCACCCTTCATCACTGACTCATGTTTCACCACCGTGATGCATCACCACCCTTCATCACTGACTCATGTTTCACCACTGTGATGCATCACCACCCTTCATCACTGACTCATGTTTCACCACTGTGATGCATCACCACCCTTCATCACTGACTCATGTTTCACCACCGTGATGCATCACCACCCTTCATCACTGACTCATGTTTCACCAGTGTGATGCATCACCACCCTTCATCACTGACTCATGTTTCACCAGTGTGATGCATCACCACCCTTCATCACTGACTTATGTTTCACCACCGTGATGCATCACCACCCTTCATCACTGACTCATGTTTCACCAGTGTGATGCATCACCACCCTTCATAACTGACTCATGTTTCACCACCGTGATGCATCACCACCCTTCATCACTGACTCATGTTTCACCACCGTGATGCATCACCACCCTTCATCACTGACTCATGTTTCACCACCGTGATGCATCACCACCCTTCATCACTGACTCATGTTTCACCACCGTGATGCATCACCACCCTTCATCACTGACTCATGTTTCACCACCGTGATGCATCACCACCCTTCATCACTGACTCATGTTTCACCACTGTGATGCATCACCACCCTTCATCACTGACTCATGTTTCACCACCGTGATGCATCACCACCCTTCATCACTGACTCATGTTTCACCACCGTGATGCATCACTACCCTTCATCACTGACTCATGTTTCACCAGTGTGATGCATCACCACCCTTCATCACTGACTCATGTTTCACCAGTGTGATGCATCACCACCCTTCATCACTGACTCATGTTTCACCACCGTGATGCATCACTACCCTTCATCACTGACTCATGTTTCACCACCGTGATGCATCACCACCCTTCATCACTGACTCATGTTTCACCACTGTGAGGCATCACCACCCTTCATCACTGACTGTTTCACCACCGTGATGCATCACCACCCTTCATCACTGACTCATGTTTCACCAGTGTGATGCATCACCACCCTTCATCACTGACTCATGTTTCACCAGTGTGATGCATCACCACCCTTCATCACTGACTCATGTTTCACCACTGTTGATGCATCACCACCCTTCATCACTGACTCATGTTTCACCACCGTGATGCATCACCACCCTTCATCACTGACTCATGTTTCACCACCGTGATGCATCACCACCCTTCATCACTGACTCATGTTTCACCACTGTGATGCATCACCACCCTTCATCACTGACTCATGTTTCACCACTGTGATGCATCACCACCCTTCATCACTGACTCATGTTTCACCACCGTGATGCATCACCACCCTTCATCACTGACTCATGTTTCACCAGTGTGATGCATCACCACCCTTCATCACTGACTCATGTTTCACCAGTGTGATGCATCACCACCCTTCATCACTGACTCATGTTTCACCACCGTGATGCATCACCACCCTTCATCACTGACTCATGTTTCACCAGTGTGATGCATCACCACCCTTCATCACTGACTCATGTTTCACCACCGTGATGCATCACCACCATTCATCACTGACTCATGTTTCACCACCGTGATGCATCACCACCCTTCATCACTGACTCATGTTTCACCACCGTGATGCATCACCACCCTTCATCACTGACTCATGTTTCACCACCGTGATGCATCACCACCCTTCATCACTGACTCATGTTTCACCACCGTGATGCATCACCACCCTTCATCACTGACTCATGTTTCACCACCGTGATGCATCACTACCCTTCATCACTGACTCATGTTTCACCACCGTGATGCATCACCACCCTTCATCACTGACTCATGTTTCACCACTGTGATGCATCACCACCCTTCATCACTGACTCATGTTTCACCACCGTGATGCATCACCACCCTTCATCACTGACTCATGTTTCACCACCGTGATGCATCACTACCCTTCATCACTGACTCATGTTTCACCAGTGTGATGCATCACCACCCTTCATCACTGACTCATGTTTCACCAGTGTGATGCATCACCACCCTTCATCACTGACTCATGTTTCACCACCGTGATGCATCACCACCCTTCATCACTGACTCATGTTTCACCACCGTGATGCATCACCACCCTTCATCACTGACTCATGTTTCACCACCGTGATGCATCACCACCCTTCATCACTGACTCATGTTTCACCAGTGTGATGCATCACCACCCTTCATCACTGACTCATGTTTCACCAGTGTGATGCATCATCACCCTTCATCACTGACTCATGTTTCACCACCGTGATGCATCACCACCCTTCATCACTGACTCATGTTTCACCAGTGTGATGCATCACCACCCTTCATCACTGACTCATGTTTCACCACCGTGATGCATCACCACCCTTCATCACTGACTCATGTTTCACCACCGTGATGCATCACCACCCTTCATCACTGACTCATGTTTCACCACCGTGATGCATCACCACCCTTCATCACTGACTCATGTTTCACCACCGTGATACATCACCACCCTTCATCACTGACTCATGTTTCACCACCGTGATGCATCACCACCCTTCATCACTGACTCATGTTTCACCACCGTGATGCATCACCACCCTTCATCACTGACTCATGTTTCACCACCGTGATGCATCACCACCCTTCATCACTGACTCATGTTTCACCACCGTGATGCATCACTACCCTTCATCACTGACTCATGTTTCACCACCGTGATGCATCACTACCCTTCATCACTGACTCATGTTTCACCACCGTGATGCATCGCCACCCTTCATCACTGACTCATGTTTCACCACCGTGATGCATCACCACCCTTCATCACTGACTCATGTTTCACCACCGTGATGCATCACCACCCTTCATCACTGACTCATGTTTCACCACCGTGATGCATCACCACCCTTCATCACTGACTCATGTTTCACCACCGTGATGCATCACCACCCTTCATCACTGACTCATGTTTCACCACCGTGATGCATCACCACCCTTCATCACTGACTAATGTTTCACCACCGTGATGCATCACTACCCTTCATCACTGACTCATGTTTCACCACCGTGATGCATCACCACCCTTCATCACTGACTCATGTTTCACCACCGTGATGCATCACTACCCTTCATCACTGACTCATGGCTCACCACAAACATAGAGCGTGAGTCTTGATCAAGGGAGGTCAGAGCCTTGATCAAGGAAAGTCAGAGCCTTGATCAAGGGAGGTCAGAGCCTTGATCAAGGAAAGTAAGAGCCTTGATCAAGGGAGGTCAGAGCCTTGATCAAGGAAAGTCAGAGCCTTGATCAAGGAAATTCAGAGCCTTGATCAAGGGAGGTCAGAGCCTTGATCAAGGGAGGTCAGAGCCTTGATCAAGGGAGGTTAGAGTCTTGATCAAGGGAGGTCAGAGCCTTGATCAAGGGAGGTCAGAGTGTCTGATCATTAAAACTCTTTATATAAAACAATAACAAAAACATTGCAACATAATCTTCATAGGTCAGAGAATATAAAACAGTCTTGGTACAATAATATTGTCAACAAGGGATGAAATCTCCCCAAAATTACTGACTTATGGAAGAAAAATGAAAGTCACATCACGGAATTCAGTTTCACATCATTTATTTACACCCAAAGTCTCTAGTCTCCACCCAGGTGAGACAAGATGTGACGTTAATCATCACATCTTGTCTCACCACTGGCCAATGCTTGACAGTTATGTTTCTTTACGTGACATATGTAAGTGAAGACAAATGCAAAGACTGGTCTACAAAAACACAGGATTATGTTTTACGTTAAATCAGAAGCCTGGAGAGTAGGCAGTTTTGCTCTTTTCATTACAGACGCGTCTCCACTGGCCATAGACTGAAGTACACGTCATGTAACGGTTTGCAATACAATCGCAACATTGTCATGCTGTACACGTTATCTAACAGCCAGACAATCATTATTTAATTCATGCTGTGACTGGGATGTCTTCAAATGATGATCCTGAACCCAGCTATTGTGTTACACGTGTTGTATATGTGTCAGAAGCTATATTGTGTGTTACATATGTTGTACATGTGTCAGAAACTATATTCTATGTTATCTATCTTGATCTGGGTATCAGTAATGGCGTAGTATTGAGCGCCTTTCCTTCTCTGGGGCTTCATCACAACTTCCTAACATTAGAAACAAGAATTAATTTTGAGGGGAGTCAAAAGAGAATTCAGAGAAATAGCCATATGTTATATAAATAACTGCAAATTATAATTGGAAAATTCAAGGCAGATTTCATTGGTTATACACTAGTAAAATTAATTGTTTTATTGATTGCCTTTAAGTAAATCAGAAGAAGTTAGTGCATCCCTAGACCTCTTACTACTGCTACTACTACTGCTACTACTGCTACTACTACTACTACTACTACTACTACTACTACTACTACTACTACTACTACTACTACTACTACTACTACTACTACTACTATTACTACTACTACTACTACTACTACTAACAATAATAATAATAATAATAATAATAATAATAATAATAATAATAATAATAATAATTATTATTATTATTATTATTATTATTATTATTATTTCTATAAGTACATGTACAATGTATACAGGCCTAGCAGACATCAGTGACCTACTACTATACAGAAAATCACATGTTATGCAGATTATTTCGGCCAAATTAGGTAAATTTTGTCCCCAGTATGAGACCACACCAGTCAACTAACACCCAGGTGCTTATTGTACTGATGGATGAACGGGGACAGAAAATGTCTTAAGGAAACACGTCCTAATGTTTCCACCCTTTGCAACATTGCATAGCTCCTGATGACGCACTGAGAAGTGTGAAAGTTCTTGAGGTAAAGATTTCTACCCTTCACCCCTCCCCCCCCCGTGGCTTGTCTTGTATTGTTAAGATCGCCTGTCTGCGATTTTTTGCATATACTATATATATATATATATATATATATATATATATATATATATATATATATATATATATATATATATATATATATATATATATATATATATATATATATATATATATTGTATCGTACTTTTGTGAATGTTCTGTCAATGTATTTTGTCTTTAAATAAAATATATATATATATATATATATATATATATATATATATATATATATATATATATATATATATATATATGTATAATATAGGGGGTGGTAGAGAAAATTCTCAAACAGCTTCAGGGAGAATATTGAGTTTTCCCTGAAGCAAGTTTATTCTCTTCTCTGAGGATGAGGGTCCCTATAACAGTTCTAGAAGTGGTACCTCCCTATATTTTATATATATGTATATATATATATATATATATATATATATATATATATATATATATATATATATATATATATAGTATATGCAAAAAATCGCAGACAGGCGATCTAGGCAGGGTGGCCCGAAAAAGAAAAACTTTCGTCATCATTCATTCACTCCATCACTGTTTTGCCAGTGGAATGCTTTACACTACAGTTATAAAACTGCAACATTAACACTCCTCTTTCAGAGTGCAGACACTGTACTTCCTATCTCCAGGACTCAAGTCCAGCCTGCCGGTTTCCCTGAATCCCCTCATAAATGTTACTTTGCTCACACTCCAGCAGCAAGTCAAGTATTAAAAACTATTTGTCTCCATTCACTCCTATCAAATACGCTCACGCATGCTTGCTGGAAGTCCAAGCCCCTCGCACACAAAACCTCCTTTATCTCCTCCCTCCAACCTTTCCTAGGCCGACCCCTACCCCGCCGTCCCTCCTCTACAGATTTATACACTCTCGAAGTCATTCTGTTTTGTTCCATTCTCTCCACATATCCGAATCACCTCAACAACCCCGCCTCAGCCCTCTGGATAATAGTTTTGGTAATCCCACACCTTCTCCTAATTTCCACACTACAAATTCTCTGCATTATACTCACACCACACATTGCCCTCAGACATTACATCTCCACTGCCTAGAGCCTTCTCCTTGTTGCAACATTCATCACCCATGCTTCACACCCATATAAAAGTGTTGGTATAACTATACTCTCATACATTCCCCTCTTTGCTTCCACAGACAAAGTTCTTTGTCTCCACTGACTCCTAAGTGCACCACTCACACTTTTCCCCTCATCAATTCTGTGATTCACTTCATCCTTCATAGACCCATCTCCTGACACGTCCACTCCTAAATATCTGAATACATTCATCTCATCCATATTCTCTCCTATATTCACTCTTATATATACTCTTTCCTATATTCACTTTTAATTATCTTCTTTTACATACCCTACCAAATTCATTCACCGACCTCTGCAACTTCTCTTCAGAATCTCCCAAAAGCACAGTGTCATCAGCAAAGAGCAACTGTGACAACTCCCACTCTGTGTCTGATTATTTATCTTTTAACTTCACACCTCTTGCCAAGACCCTCGCATTCATTTCTCTTACAACCCCATCTATAAATATATTGAACAACCACGGTGACATCACACATCTTTGTCTAAGGCCTACTTTTACTGGAAAATAATCTCCCTCTCTCCTACATACTCTTTCTTGAACCTCACTATCCTCATAAAAACTCTTCACTGTTCTAAGTAACCTACCTCCTATACCATACACCTGCAACATCTGCCACATTGCCCCCCTATCCACCCTGTCATACACCTTTTCCAAATCCATAAATGCCACAAAAATCTTTTTAGCCTTATCTAAATACTGTTCACCTATATGTTTCACTATAAACACTTGGTCTACACACCCCCTACCTTTCCTAAAGCCTCCTTGTTCATCTGCTATCCTACTCTCCGTCTTACTCTTAATTCTTTCAATAATAACTCTACCATACACTTTACCAGGTATACTCAACAGACTTATTCCCCTATAATTTTTGCACTCTCTTTTATCCCCTTTCCCTTTATACAAAGGAACTATGCATGCTTTTTGCCAATTCCTAGCTACCTTACCCTCTTCCATACATTTATTAAATAATAGCACCAACCACTCCAAAACTATATCCCCACCTGCTTTTAACATTTCTATATTTATCCCATCAATCCCGGCTGCCTTGCCCCCTTTCATTCTATCCACTGCCTCACGAACTTCCCCCGCACTCACAACTGGCTCTTCCTCAGTCCTACAAGATGTTATTACTCCTTGCCCTATACACGAAATCACAGCTTCCTTATCTTCATCAGCATTTAACAAAGCCTCAAAATATTTCCTCCATCTTCACAATACCTCTAACTCTATATTTAATAACTCTCCTCTCCTATTTTTAACTGACAAATCCATTTGTTCTTTAGGCTTCCTTAACTTGTTAATCTCACTCCAAAACTTTTTCTTATTTTCAACAAAATTTGTTGATAACATCTCACCCACTCTCTCATTTACTCTCTTTTTACATTGCTTCACCACTCTCTTAACCTCTCTTTTTCTCTCCATATACTCTTCCCTCCTTGCATCACTTGCACTTCGTAAAAACCTCTCATATGCTAACTTTTTCTCCCTTACTACTCTCTTGACATTATCATTCCACCAATCGCTCCTCTTCCCTCCCGCACCCACTTTCCTGTAACCACAAACTTCTGCTGAACACTCTAACACTACATTTTTAAACCTACCCCATACATACTCTTACTAGCCCATCTATCCTCCATTAGTTGTTTATATCTTACCCTAACTGCCTCCTCTTTTAATTTATACACTTTCATCTCTCTCTTACCTGCTGTTTCTATTTTCCTTGTATCCCATCTACCTTTTACTCTCACTGTAGCTACAACTAAAAGGTGATCTGATATATCTCTGGCCCCTCTATAAACATGTACACCCTGAAGTCTACTCAACAGTCTTTTATCTGCCAATACATAGTCCAACAAACTACTGTCATTACGCCCTACATCATATCCTGTATACTTTTTTATCCTCTTTTTCTTAAAATACGTATTACCTATAACTAAACCCCTTTCTATACAAAGTTCAATCAAAGGGCTCCCATTATCATTTACACCTGGCACCCCAAACTTACCTACCACACCCTCTCTAAAAGTTTCTCCTACTTTAGCATATAGGTCCCCTACCAAAATTACTCTCTCACTTGGTTCAAAGGCTCCTATACATTCACTTAACATCTCCTAAAACCTCTAACTCTCCTCTACATTCCTCTCTTCTCCAGGTGCATACACGTTTATTATGACCCACTTTTCACATCCGACCCTTATTTTAATCCACATAATCCTTGAATTTACACATTTATAATCCCTCTTCTCCTTCCGTAATTATCCTTCAACAATACTGCTACCCCTTCCTTTGCTCTAACTCTCTCAGATACTCCTGACTTAATCCCATTTATTTCTCCCCATTGAAACTCCCCTACCCCCTTCAGCTTTGTTTCGCTTAGGGCCAGGACATCCAACTTCTTTTCACACACAACATCAGCAATCATCTCTTTCTTATCAACCGCACTACATCCACACACATTTAAGCATCCCAGTTTTATAAAGTTTTTCTTCTTCTGATTTTTAGTAAATGTGTACAGGAGAAGGGGTTACTGGCCCATTGCTCCCGGCATTTTAGCCGCCTCATACAACACGCATGGCTTACGGAGGAAAGATTATTTTCCACTTTCCCATGGACAATACAGAAAAAAACAAGAACAATAGCTATTAAGAAAAAGAAGAAAAACCCTAGATGTGTGTATGTATATATATGCATGTGCATGTTTGTGTAGTGTGACGTAAGTGTAAGTAGAAGAAACAAGATGTACCTGTTATCCAGCGTGTTTCTGAAACAGAAAAAAGACACCAGCAATCCTATCATCATGTAAAACAGTTACAGGTTTCTGTTTCACAGTCACCTGGCAGGACGGTAGTACTTCCCTGCGTGGTTGCTGTCTACCAACCTACTATATATATATATATATATAATATATATATATATATTATATATATATAATATATATATATTATATATATATATATATATATATATATATAATTTATATATATATATATATATATATATATATAAAATATATATATATATATATATATATATATATAATTTATATAATATATATATATAATATATATTATATATATATATATATATTTATATATAATATATATATATTTATAATATATATATATATATATATATATATATATATATATATATATATATATATATATAATATATTATATATATATATATATATATATATATATATATATATATATTATAAGGTTAGTGATTAATGAATTGAGAAAGCCCCTGGTGGGTGAAATATCTTCGTAAATAAGATACCATAACGTGCACATTGTGTCTTGTTACATACTCGGAAGACACTGCAAAGCAGGCGCCTTGCACCTTTAACAACCTTGATGGTTGAGAGTGTATATCCAGGCTGTCACTACCAGCCGTTACGGAAGGTGTTATACCGAATTACAGAAAATATCATCCTGGATGAGGACCAACAAACTTACTCTAAACATTGACAAAACCTACTACATTCAGTTTGGTAACAGAGCTGCAGATGTGTCTCTTAACATAATGATAAACGGATCACCTATCACTAAACTCACAGAGGGAAAATTCCTAGGAATCCACCTTGATAATAGACTCAAATTTCAAACACATATACAACAAATTTCCAAAAAAAATTCCAAGACCGTAGGCATACTATGGAAGATATGGTACTATGTTCCACAGTCAGCCCTCCTAGCCCTATATCACTCACTTATTTACCCCTGTCTCACCTATGGAATTTGTGCATGGGGCTCAACAACAATAAACCATCTCAGACCACTAATCACCCAACAAAAGGCTGCAGTCAGAATGATAACAAATTCCCACTACAGACAGCACACTCCACCAATATTTAAAACTCTAAACCTACTCACAATACAAAACATCCACACTTATTACTGCACCTACTACATACATAGAACACTTAACTCTGATATTAACCCTCCCCTCAAACATCTCCTTGCCAACCTCAACAGAACACATGACCATAACACAAGACACAGATCACTCTTTGATGTTCCTCGTGTCCATCTCACACTATGCAAAAACTCAATGCACATAAAAGGCCCTAAAATCTGGAATTCATTACCTGTGAATATAAAAGAAACACTGTTTATAAATTCAAGTCTCTTCTCAAAATTCACTTGCTCACCCACAACTAAATAAATACTGAATAATTGTATCTCATAAATTATATCTCATATATGTATCTCATTACTGTATCTCATAAATGTCAACCTGTGACCCAGTCAAACTTTGTTACTATTTAACTTCATTACCTAACTGAATACTCCATTCTACTGATTACACAACAACACAGTAAATGACCATATGACCTGTCTTTGTAATACTCATTTGTACTAAATTGTTATCTGTTTTACAATAATAAATTACATGACATCGTAGTTACATCTATGAGATCTTACCTAATTTTAGCTGCCTAATGCTTGATACAAGGGGTTTGAAATCGATGCACCTTTACAAATTGTATTCCTTTACTCTCACTGTAACATGTTCAAATGTAAAATATAAAATTACTAAATAGCTTTACCTCGCAGCCTTCTATATGGATATACGAACCCGTTCGTTTCCCTAGCGACTTGATGTATACAATAGGTTGATCGAACTTGAACGCTATTACGTCGACTTCACATTTTTCTCGGAGCCTGAAAACTGTATATGGATGGCCTAAGTTAACCGTGGATTCACTGAACTCTCTGCTGAGCTCATCCTGGGGATTAGAAAACGCATGTCGTTACCCTGCTGGACGTTTCGCTCCACAAGTGGTGCCTATTTCAAAAAGTCTTAATTGTCAGGTCAAACTTTTTTGTGGTACTTTGTATTATTATGCGTATCTTCAATTATGAGTTGAACGAATATTAGTGTAACATTTTTTAGATTATATACTTGTGTTCCCCTCTCCTGACTTTACGTCACATAAATGGTTTCTTTTACGAAAACATCAAAATATTTTCCCAAGTTCACTTGTGATTTGGGCATACTGTCACTAGCAATGATTCTCCAACTTCAGATGCTGAATTTATTTCTCCTATGTCAAATTTATTTTTCCTGCTACCTAGTACGTCTAGCAGCTGTAGAGTAAATCTCCCCCCACAGCTCACTAGCAAGTTCTCTCCCACAGCTCACTAGCAGTTACTCTGCCACAGCTCACCAAGCAATGTTACTCTCCCACAGCTCACTAGCTAATGTTACTCTCCCACACTCATTAGTAATGTTTACAGTGAGCTCGTCGAGAGACACTCATCCCAATCTCTCCCCAGCTCACTGTTACTCTTTCCCACAGCTCACTAGTAATGATTGTGCCGTGCCAGAGTAACATTTCTCTCCCACGTCACTAGCAATATTAGTCTCCCACAGCTCACCGGCAGTGTTACTCTGCACATCTCACCAGCAATATTACTCTCCCACTGCTAACAACAATCCCTGCTGCTCGTCCCATGGCACAGTCTCTAAGAGGAATTCTTAATAGCAATCTGGTTTCTAGTTTTAATGTTCACAGGATCTTCCTCCTGTTTAGGAAACTCACTCTGACTCTGACTCTGACTCTGACTCTGACTCTGACTCTGACTCTGGCTCTCTCTATCTTCTACCACCATGGCATTTCACGCCCCCATCAGTACTGTGATTGCTGGTAAGCAGCTTAACAGACAAGTTCTGTTTCCATCACCCTCTTCACTATGTGAAAGTCATTTTGGAGGAGGTATTGTATATCATAAATATATTGATACTAGTCTGATGCAACACCACCACCATGATATCTAACTCAGAGGACTTTCACAACCTAACTTATCAGCCT
>NC_069435.1:15938774-15948774 GCF_026875155.1 Cherax quadricarinatus | reverse complement strand
CCTAGTCTGACTGGAAGTGTAGCTTGGTTCTACTGCCCGTCTTATAGATTAAGGTTAAGTACTTTCGTGTGAGAAGGTACAAGGCATCGTGGATGTCCAGATTGCCTATTCGTTGTTCCATTCTCCTCAACTCTTTTAGTTTCTTCCTGAAAATTATGCCAGTGATATCGCTTCCCAGAGGTGCTCCATATATATATATATATATAAAAATATATATATATATATATATATATATAATATATATATATATTTTATAATATATATATATATATTATTATATATATATATACAATATAATATATATATAAAATATATATATATATATATATATATATATATATATATATATATATATATATATATATATATAAAATTTTTATATATATTAAAATATATATATATTATATATATATATATATATATATATATATATATATATATATATTATATATATATTAATTTGTACAATAAAGTAATAACAGTAATAAAAGTATTGCAACAGAATTCAAGAGAAATCACAGTAATCATCGCCACATTCTAAAAATGTAATTCCAAAAATAATTACTCAGGAACGCCAATAATTTTGGCATTTTAGAATTTGCACGGAATGTTCATTTTGTTTGTATTTAATAGTCGTGTGAGGTGGTATGATGGAGTGTACAGGTGGTATGATGGAGTGTACAGGTGGTATGATGGAGTGTACAGGTGGTATGATGGAGTGTACAGGTGGTATGATGGAGTGTACAGGTGGTATGATGGAGTGTACAGGTGGTATGATGGAGTGTACAGGTGGTATGATGGGGTGTACAGGTGGTATGATGGAGTGTACAGGTGGTATGATGGAGTGTACAGGTGGTATGATGGAGTGTACGGGTTTGGTATATGCAGTTAAAAAGGGGTAAAAGGGAGGGGAAAGGGGGATAAAGGAGGTACAGGGGGGTTGTTGAGGAAAGGTGGTAAAAGGAGTGTACGGTTTTTTTTTTTTTTTTTTTGAAAGGATGTACCGGGGAAAGATGATTTTAAACAGGGGGTATGAGGGGAGTGTACGGGTTTGGAAAGATGGAGTTACACTGGATGATGGAGTGAAAGGGGGGTTTATGGAGGTAAGGGGGAAATATGGATGTACCTGGTTTTAGGGATGTACGGGGTGGATAAAGGGACGTACGGGTGGTAGGAGGGGAGTGTACAGGGGGAAATGAGGGAGTGTACAGGGGGGTTATGGAGGGGGTACAGTGGTTGAGGAGTGTCCAGGGGGTAATGGAGTGAAACAGGGGGTATGTTTCCCAGTGAAACAGGTGGTATGATGGATGTACAGTGGTATGAGGGAGTGTACAGGGGGAAGAGGAGTGTACAGGTGGTATAAAGGGAGTGTACAGGGGGTATAAAGGGATTTGTACACTTGGTATGATGGAGTGTACAGGGGGTATGAGGAGTGTACGGGTGTATGAGGGAGTGTACAGGGGGTATGATGGATTACAGGGGGAAATAGGGAGTGACAGGGGGTATGATGGAGTGTCACGGGGTATAAAAATGGGGGGTGTACGGGGAAAATGGAGTGTACAGGGGGAATATGGGGGACAGGGGGTATGATGGAGTTTACAGGGTGGAAGATGGATTTTCAGGGGGTATGATAGTGTACGGTAGTATGATGGAGTTCGGGTGGTATGATGGGGGGTTAAAAGGTGGTATGATGGGTGTACAGGTGGTATGGGGGGTGAAAAGGGGGTATGATGGAGTGTACAGGTGGTAAAATGGATTTTCAGGTGGTATGATGGATTACAGGGGGTATAAATAGTGTACAGGGGGGTATAGGGAGTGTACAGGTGGTATAAAGGATGTACAGGGGGTTTGTTGATGTACGGGTGGTATAAAGGAGTGTACGGGTGTAAAAGGGAGTTTTTACAGGTGGATATGGAGTGTACGGGGAAATGATGAGGTACAGGGGGTAAGGGAGTGAACGGGTGGTTGAGGGGAGTGTACGGGGGTTATGATGGAATGTACAGGTGTATGTTTGGAGTGTACAGGGGGTATGGGGAGTTACAGGTGGTTTGAGGGAGTGTCGGGTGGTAGGGGTTTTTAAACATTTAAATGATGAGTGTACAGGGGGTATGAGGAGTTACGGTGGTTTAAATGGAGTGTACGGTGGTATATGGAGTGTCCCGGGGGTATAAATTGGAGGGGTACAGGGGTATGAGGGAGTGTACGGGTGGATGAGGGGGTGTACAGGTGGAATATGGAGTGTACGGGTGGTATGATGGGTGTACGGGTTGGTATGTTTGGATTACAGGGTATGTTTGGGAAAAACGGGTTAAATGAGGGAGTGTAAGGTGTATGAGGGAGTGTCCCGGGGGTAAAAATGGGGTGTACGGGGGGTATAAATGGGGGTTTTACGGGTTGGAAAGAGGGAGTGTACAAGGGGTATGATAGAGTGTAAGGTGGTATGATGGAGGTGTACAGGTATGAGGGATGGATTACAGGATTTTATGATGAGTTACGGTGGTATTTGGGGGAAAAAGGGTGGTAAGGGGAGTTACAGGGGGTTTAGGGAGTGTAAGGTGGTAGGGAGGGAGTTTACAGGTGGTATGAGGGGGTGAACGGGTTTGGTATGAGGGAATGTACAGGTGGAATGAAGATGTACAAGGTATGATGGGTGTACAGGTGGTATGATGGAGTGTACGGGTTTATGATGGAGTTTTCAGGTTATGAGGGATTTAAACCGGGGGTTGATGGATGTAAAAGGGGGTATTTTGGGGGTTACATGGTTTTGGGGAGTGTCCCTTTTGGTATGAGGGAGTGTACAGGAAATGATGGTTTACAGGTTGTATGAGGGAGTTACAGGGGGTATGAGGATGTACAGAGGGTATGATGAGTGTACAGGGGGTATTTGGATGTACAGGTGGTATGAGGGAGTGAAACAGGGGGTTTATGGGGAGTGTCCCGGTGGTATGATGGAGGGTACAGAGGGTATATGGGGGGTTTTACATGGTATGATAAGTGAAACAGGGGGTATGATGGATGTCCCAGATTTGAGGGAGTGTACAGTGTTTTGATATTTTAAAAAAGGGGTATGATGGAGCGTACGGTGGTTTTATGGATGTAAAGGTGGTATTTGGGAGTGTCAGGGGTTATGGAGTGTGCAGGGGGTATGATGGAGTTACGGGTGGGTTTGATGAAGGGACAGGGCTAGATGGAGTTACAGGGGGTATGATGGAGGACATGCTATAGGGAGTTACAGGGGTATAGGAGTTACAGGGGGTTGAGGGGGTGTACGGGTTTTGATGAGGGAAACAGGTGGATGATGGAGTGCACAGATGGTATGTTGGATTTTCGGGTGGTGTGAGGGAGTTACAGGTGGTTTGAGGGAGTGTACAGTTTGGTATGAGGGATTTAACTTTATAAGGGATTGTAAAAGGGTATATGGATTGCACAGGTGAAATGATGGGGTGTACAGGGGGATGAGGGAAGGTCGGGCGTATGATGAAGTTTTACAGGGGGTTATGATGGAGTGTAGGGGGAAATTTGAGGGAGTGTACAGGGGGGTTATGATGGAGTGTACAGATGGAAAGGGGATGTACGGGTGGTATATGGATGTACAGGGGGTATGAGGGAGTGAAACAGGGGGTATGAGGGAGTGTAAGGTGGTATGGGGGTTTAGAGGGGGTTTATGGAGTGTACGGGTGGTAGAGGAGTGTCCCAGGGGGTATGATGGGGATGCGGGTGGTATGAGGGAGTGAAACAGGGGTAGGTGGAGTTTTCAGGGGGTATATGGGTATACAGGAGGTTTTATGGAGTGAACAGGTGGAGATGGATTTTCCCGGTGGTATATGGATGTACAAGGGATGATGGGTGTACAGGTCTATGATAAGTGTAGGGGGGCATGATGGAGTTTACGGGTAATGATGGAGTGAAACGGGTGGTATGATAAAGTGTACAGAGGGTATATGGATTTGTAAAAGGTGGTTTGATGGAGTGTACAGGGGGGTTGAGGGAGTGTACATGGGATAAAGGATTTGTACAGGGGGTTATAATGGATGTAAAGGTGGTATGAGGGATTTGTACGGGTGGTAAAATGGGGAATGCAGGGGGTATGTGGAGTGTACAGGGGGTATGATGGAGTTTTACAGGGGGTATGATGAGTGTACGGGTGGTTTGATGGGGTGTCCCGGTTAGTAGATGGTTTTGCCCGGGGGTATGAGGGGTGTACAGGTGGAAATGATGGTGTACGGGGGTATGAGGGGGCTACAGAGGGTATTGGGGTGTAAAGGTGGTATATGGGTTTACAGGTTTTGGATGGATGAAACAGGGGGTAATGGATGTAAAAGGGGGTATAAAGGGGGTGTACAGGTGGTATGGTGGGTTACAGGTGTATGATGGGGTGTACAGGTGGTATGATGGAGTACAGGGGGTATATGAAATTTTAAAAGGGGGTTTAGATGGATGTACTTTTTGGTATGATGAAAAATACGGGTTTTAAGATGTGGTGTACAGGTGGTTAGGGAGGGGTACGGGTTGGTATGATAAAGTACATTTGGTATGATGGAGTGAAACAGGGGGTATAAAATAAAAGGGACATTGGGAAATGAGGGGTGTACAGGTGGTGTAGGGAATGTACAGGGGTATATGGAGTTCCAGGTGGTATGATGGGTTTTTACGGGTTTTTTGGGAGGGTGTTACGGTTATAGGGAGTGTAAAAAGGGGATGAGGGGAGTGAACAGGGGGTAGGGGTTACAATGGTAGGGATGGAGTTTTCGGGTGGTATGAGGGAGGGTACTTTGGTAGGGTTGGGGGGACAGGGGGTTGAGGGAAAGTGAAACAGGGGGTATGATGGAGTACATTTGGAATAATGGAGTTTTACGGGGGGATAAATGGATGTAAAAAGGTCTATGATGAATGTACATCTATGTGGATTTGGTACAGGTGGATGAGGAGTGTACAGGTGGTAAAAAGGGGTGTACAGGGGGTATGATGGAGTTTTCGGGGGTTATGAGGGAGTGTACAGATGGTATAAATGGAGTGTACTGGAATGGGGAAAGTGTACAGGGTATGATGGAGTTACAGATGGTTGAGGGAGGGGTACGGGGGTATGTTTGGAGGTAAGGGGGTATATGGAGTGTACGGGTGGTATGAGGGGGTGTACAGGGGGTATAATGGGTGTACGGGGTGTTTTAAAGGAAGTTACGGGTGGTAGATGGAGTGAAAGGGGGAAATTGATGGAGTTAAAGATGGTATGATGGAGTGTACGGTGGTATAAATGGTTCAATGGTATGAGGAGTTACGGGGTATGAGGAGGGGGCGGGTGGTTTTGGGGTTTTTAAACATGTGGTATATGGGGGTACAGTTTTTATGAGGGATTGAAAAGGTGGTATATGGAGTGTACAGGGGGTATGATGGAGTGTACGGTGGTATGAGGGGGTATGCAGGGGGTATGAGGGAGTGTACAGGGGGTTTTAGGGAGTTACAGGTGGAAATTTTGGAGTATAAGGGGGTATGTTTGGGTTTTCCCAGGGGGTTATGAGGGGGTTAAAAGGGAAAAAAAAAATTGATGGGTGAAAAGGGGAAAGATGGAGTGTACGGGTGGTATATGGGGTGTAAAGGGGGTATGTGGGTGTACGGTGGTATGATGGGGTGTACGGGTTTGGTAGGGGGGGGTGTACGGGGTGGTATTTTTTGGGTGAAAACAGGGGGTATGAGGGGGGAAACAGGGGTAAGGGGTTGTAAAAGGTGGTAAAATGGAGTGAAACGGGGGTATGATGGGGTGTACAGGGGGTTAGGGGAGTGTACAGGTGGTATGATGAAATTCAGGTGGTATGATGGGTGTAAAAGGGGGTATGATGAAATATACATGTTATATGGGGTGAAAACAGGTGTATGAGGGATTCAGGTGGTATGAAAATGTACATTTGGTGTGATAGAGTTACGGGGGAAATTATAAAATTTAAACACTTGGTATGAGGGAGTTAACAGGGGGTGTGGAATGTACAGGTGGTATTTTGGAATGTACGGTGGTATAAATAAAGAGAAACAGGGGGTATGTTTGGAGTGAACGGGTGGTATAAGGGATTACAGGTGGTATAAGGGAGTGTACAGGGGAATTGAGGGGGAGTTTTCGGGTGGTGGGATGAGTGTAAAGGGGGTATGATGATTTGTACAGTGGTATGATGAAGAGTACGGGTTTTGGTATGATGGAGTGGGGCAGGGGGTAATGGGTGTAAGGGGGTATGGGGAGTTAAGGGGGTGAATAGTGTAAGGTTGTGATGAAGAGAAACAGGTTATGATGGAGGGGAAAGGGTTAAAATGGAGTGTCAGGGTGGGGATAGTGAACAAGGGGGTATGATGGAATAAAAAGGGTGTATGAGGAGTGTAAAGGTGGTGTGATGGTGTACAGGTGGTAGATGGAGTGAAAAGGGAAAAAGGATGAAGTGTAAAAAGGGGCATGATAAGAATACGGGTTTTTAGGGATGAGAATATAGTTTGTTTATAAAAAAATACGGGGGGTTTTTTTTTTCTGGAAAATATAGGGATAACGGAAAATACCTCCGATCTTAAAATTGACTCCCCGGGTTTCGGGTCGAGGCCGCGGGGGTTCGCCTCGCCACTCTTTACCTCATACTAAAAGACAGATAAAACAGGACGCCCCAAGGGAGTGGGCATACTCAAGGTGAAAGAAAACCCAACCCTTGGGTGCACCAATGACCAAAGGGGGTTCTTGGTTTCTGCTTGTCTAAAGCGCAAAGTAAACAACAGGGTTTTCGTTTTCTCCAGCTTTTAAAGGGAATTTAATTTTATTTTTTAGTTTGGGGGGTTTAAATTCAGTTCTGGAGTTGAACTTTTTTTGTTGAGTGTTTGTGGGTTAAGGGACAGTATCTGGGGGTTAATTTTATTTTTTGATTTTTGCGGGGTTTAAATGACAGTCTGGACTCGAACTTTTTTTGTTGGGGATTATGGGGTTTAAAAAGTTGCAAGAGAATCGAAGACAAACCCCAAAAGGAAATTCTTTCAGGTTTCAAAAATAAGATCGGGGAACAAGATAGGCCCCCCCTCAAAATTCCCCTGGGGTCGCTCACTGACTTTAAGGAAATTGTAAATTTTTTTAAAACACTTTATTTTCCCTCTCAGTTTTTACACAGGAGGATACCAGCGATATTCCAGTAATGATAAATTATGTAGAAAGGACGATAATAAACTGTGCACTATTAGGGTCACAAGGACATGGTCCTTAGGCAAATAGATAAATTAAAACCTAACAAATCCCCAGGCCCTGATGAACTGTATGCAAGGTTCTAAAGGAATGTAAAGAGGAGCTTAGCACACCTTTGGCTAATCTTTTCAACATATCACTACAAACTGGCATGGTGCCAGATAAGTGGAAAATGGCAAATGTGATACCTATTTTCAAAACAGGTGACAGGTCCTTAGCTTCGAACTATAGACAATAAGCCTAACCTCCATAGTGGGAAAATTTAGGGAATCAATAATTGCCGAGGCAGTTCGTAGCCACCTTGAAAAGCATAAATTAATCAACGAATCTCAGCATGGTTTTACAAAGGGGCGTTCCTGCCTTACGAATTTATTAACTTTTTTCACTAAGGTATTTGGGGAGGTAGATCATGGTAATGAATATGATATTGTGTATATGGACTTCAGTAAGGCTTTTGACAGGGTCCCACATCAGAGACTATTGAGGAAAATTAAAGCACATGAAATAGGAGGAGAAATTTTTTCCTGATAGAGGCATGGTTGACAAATAGGCAGCAGAGAGTTTGCATAAATGGGAGAAATCAGAGTGGGGAAGCGTCACGAGCGGTGTTCCACAGGGTCAGTGTTGGGCACCCTGCTGTTCACAATCTACATAAACGACATAGATGAGGGCATAAAGAGCGACATCGGCAAGTTTGCCGATGACACCAAAATAGGCCGTCGAATTCATTCTGACGAGGACATTCGAGCACTCCAGGAAGATTTGAATAGACTGATGCAGTGGTCGGAGAAGTGGCAGATGCAGTTTAATATAGACAAATGCAAAGTTCTAAATGTGGACAGGACAATAACCATGCCACATATAAACTAAATAATGTAGATCTTAATTTATTACGGATTGCGAAAAAGATTTAGGAGTTCTGGTTAGCAGTAATCTGAAACCAAGACAACAGTGCATAAGTGTTCGCAATAAAGCTAATAGAATCCTTGGCTTCATATCAAGAAGCATAAATAATAGGAGTCCTCAGGTTGTTCTTCAACTCTATACATCCTTGGTTAGGCCTCATTTAGATTATGCTGCACAGTTTTGGTCCCGTATTACAGAATGGATATAAATTCTCTGGAAAATGTACAAAGGAGGATGACAAAGATGATCCATGTATCAGAAACCTTCCCTATGAGGATAGACTAAGGGCCCTGAAACTGCACTCTCTAGAAAGACGTAGAATTAGGGGGGATATGATTGAGGTTTACAAGTGAAGACAGGAATAATATAAAGGGGATGTAAATAGTGTGCTGAAAATATCTAGCCTAGACAGGACTCGCAGCAATGGTTTTAAGTTGGAAAAATTCAGATTCAGGTGGGATATAGGAAAGTACTGGTTTGGTAATAGAGTTGTGGATGAGTGGAACAAACTCCCAAGTACCGTTATAGAGGCCAGAACGTTGTGTAGCTTTAAAATAGGTTGGATAAATACATGAGTAGTATGTGGGTGGGTGTGAGTTGGACCTGATAGCTTGTGCTAACAGGTCGGTTGCCGTGTTCCTCCTTAAGTCAATGTGACCTGACCTGACTAGGTTGGGTGCATTGGCTTAAGCCGGTAGGGACTTGGACCTGCCTCGCATGGGCCAGTAGGCCTTCTGCAGTGTTCCTTCGTTCTTGTGTTCTTGTGTTCTTGTGAGTGTTGGTGGGTTAATGACAGTGTCTGGAGGTTGAACTTTATTGTTGAGTGTTGATGGATTAATGACAGTATCTGGAGGTTGAACTTTATTGTTGAGTATTGCTGGGTTAATGACAGTGTCTGGACGTCGAACTTTGTTGTTGAGTGTTGGTGGGTTAATGATAGTGTCTGGAGGTTGAACTTTATTGTTGAGTGTTGGTGGGTTAATGACAGTGTCTGGAGGTTGAACTTTATTGTTGAGTGTTTCTGGGTTAAGGACAGTGTCTGGAGGTTGAACTTTATTGTTGAGTATTGCTGGGTTAATGACAGTGTCTGGAGGTTGAACTTTGTTGTTGAGTATTGCTGGGTTAATGACAGTGTCTGGAGGTTGAACTTTATTGTTGAGTGTTGCTGGGTTAAGGACAGTGTCTGGAGGTTGAACTTTATTGTTGAGTGTTGGTGGGTTAATGACAGTGTCTGGAGGTTGAACTTTATTGATGAGTGTTGGTGGGCTAATGACAGTGTCTGGACGTCGAACTTTGTTGTTGAGTGTCGGTGGGTTAATAACAGTGTTTGGAGGTTGAACTTTATTGATGAGTGTTGGTGGGTTAATGACAGTGTCTGGAGGTTGAACTTTATTGATGAGTGTTGGTGGGTTAATGACAGTGTCTGGAGGTTGAACTTTATTGATGAGTGTTGGTGGGTTAATGACAGTGTCTGGAGGTTGAACTTTATTGATGAGTGTTGGTGGGTTAATGACAGTGTCTGGAGGTTGAACTTTATTGATGAGTGTTGGTGGGTTAATGACAGTGTCTGGAGGTTGAACTTTATTGATGAGTGTTGGTGGGTTAATGACAGTGTCTGGAGGTTGAACTTTATTGTTGAGTATTGCTGGGTTAATGACAGTGTTTGGAGGTTGAACTTATATGCAGTTTATCACTAGTAAATGCGAACTGATATTGCTTTCCTGCGCGCTCTTACTCTCTCTCTCTCTCTTTCATTCTTCTTCATCTTCTTTTACTCATTCTTTTCCTCTTTACCTCCCATTTCCACTCCCCTCTCCCTCCACCACTACCTCTTCCTTTCGCACTCACTCTCTCATTCTCTCTTTCCCTCTCACACTCTTATTTCTCTCTCTCTCT
>NC_069435.1:15898774-15933774 GCF_026875155.1 Cherax quadricarinatus | reverse complement strand
AGACACGATCACGACGTTCAGGATACTCAAATCACTCTGTAAGCCACAGAAACAATGCAGGTTGAAGATGCAACTGACTTACAGGGATGCCAAAAAAAATTTCCTTTTTCCTCACTTGGTTGCACAGTGGAAGGAACTGATGAGAAAATATTGAAGGTAGGGTCCACACACACACACACACACACACACACACACACACACACACAGTTAATATGCATGGTGGGACCCACAAAAGGTTTGACCTGTAGTACTGCTGTTGTCTGTAATTGAAAGGCTGAGCCAGGAACCGGGACTCGACCCCTTTGGATACAAATACGTGAGCTCATTTGTCCATCCATGTATCCATCAATCCATCAATTTATTCATCAACATATGCATCTATCCATATATCTGTCCATCAATCTACATGAATTCAGCTTTGTTTTCAGACAATAATTATCTCCAACAGATAACAACTACCACAAACAAATAACAACTACCACTAACAAATAACAACTACCACTAACAAATACCAACTACCACCAACCAGCAGTGAATAACATAGTAATATAATCTCACAAATTACAATAAATCACAAAATTACATTTGTGTAATGTATAAATCGCGTGTCTGCATTCTCCGATTACATTTAATTTTATTTATTTATATATGTCGTGTCGAATAAGCCAAACCGGTCAGTTAGGCCTAAATAACAAGGGTGATTTTAGCCTAATAAGCAAAGTATTTTTTTTAGCCATAAAACATTAATAAAAGCATGGAAAAGAATGATCTTAATCTCAATAATGACGAAAACAATAGCCAGTCCTGTTTATCCTATTAACAGAAGTGAATTGTTCATTCCATAAAATTTCACACATTTTTCTCAACTCATCGTTCAAAACACAATGAGTACAGTTCAGTTCCCGTTAGAGATTATTTATTTTAAAAGTCAAATAAACTAATTTCACGCTGATTAGCTATGACACGTTTGATTTATCAATTTTTAACTCTAATAAAAATTCCCGATTTGTATACTCTGTATATATACATATATTTTGTTATGTGTATAAAAATCGTAACATCATTTTGTTGAATTTAATTGATTGTTTGGTGATGCGTTAGTGTGGTTGGTGGTAGGGGGGTGGTAGTTGGGTGGTAGTGGGGGTGGTAATGGGGGTGGTTGTGGGTGGTAGTGGTGGTGGTGGTACTGGTTGGTATTGTAGTGGGGTGGTGGTTGTGGTGGTGGTGGTGGTGGTGATGGTATTGCGTGGTGGTAGGATGGTGTGGTGGTGGTTGTGTGGTGTGTGTGGTGGTGGTGGGTGGTGGTGATGGTAGTTGGCGTGGTGGTGAGGATGGTGGTGGTGGTGGTTGTGGTGGTGGTGGTGGTGGTGGTGGTGGTGGTGGTGGTGGCGGTGGTGGTGGTGATGATGGTAGTTGGCGTGGTGGTGAGGATGGTGGTGGTGGGTTAGGGGTGGTCGTTGTGGCTTAATTAAAGAGACACAGACAGAGAGATAACAGACAAGTCGAATTTTCTTAAAACTGGCTGGTTTATTTGGCTTAAATTTTCCAAATTAGTCACTAGTTATGAAGGCTGCACGTCACCTGCCACCGGCACTTAACTCCCTAAGACACTGATCAAAATAATCTCTCAGTGTTTATGCACTAAGAGATGCTCCTCTCTCAGTATATTTTCTTGCAGTATAAATATTTTCTTCTATATTTCCCTCTATATAACTCATCGTCTACTGAATGTCGTGATTAGCAAAAGACGTCATCTTGAAAATATATCTCGTAAGAAACTGTATTGGTACGTCCTACTCCTTGATAGTGACTGTATATATCTGGCCGAAATTTTTGCACTTGCATCGTGCATCGTAACTCTTCCTGCAGGTGCAGGATATTTGATTCAGAAACGACAGTCATGCTGCATCAAGAGTTAGGACAGAGAGTAATCCTTTCCGGTAAATTTTCCATTCCCAAAACTTGGATGATTAGTGAACCCGTCACGACAAGTCACCTTGATGGTAAACTCATAAACAAAGCATGATAAATTAGACACATGTGCAACTCTTGGGTATCTTTATTGAGGAAACGTTTCGCCACACAGTGGCTTCATCAGTCCATACAAAGGAGAATCTTGAAGAACAGGAGGAGAATGAGGTAATCAGTCCCTCAACCTTGAGTCGATGTGGTCAGTCCATCAATCTTGAATAGATGGACTGATGAAGCCACTGTGTGGCGAAACGTTTCCTCAATAAAGATACCCAAGAGTTGCACATGTGTCTAATTTATCAACATGTCGGTTCTCTGAACCATTCATCTATAAACAAAGCATGTTTGTAGCTGCTGCTGCAGACGCACTCATAGGTACACTATAGAGTGTATCGGGGGACAACTTGTCCTGCTCTAGTAGTTTCACCCAAGGTGACTGTTTTCTTATTGTATTCACTGAGAGTGTGAGACATCACGGGTTATTTACCTTATTTTTCCAAGTTTGCAAAAGATGATGTGCCACAACTACTTACAGAGTGTAAAAATGAAAGAATGCTATTTTTAATCTCTTTATGGACAGCCTACAATACAATAGAGGAATGCGGCTTTTCATTAGTCTTCCCTCTGCTTGGCTTAAAGACAAATGTTTCTGTGATCTGCAGTCAGTACAATGAGCAACACTAAATCTGTATCTGTATTCATTAATTTTGTGCTAAGTGCGTCCTATCTCTTGGTACCAATATAACCTGCCACATTTCATTTTATTTTGTCTACGTAGACAAACTTCTTTCCACATATGCTTCAACACATCACTCACCTAAAACACAAACGAAAAAGAGGAAAGTTTTAGCAGAATACATTAGTGGAGTGATTGTTCGCGGTGATTGTGGAATAATTGATGGTGAAGATAACAAATAAACCGCCAGCATTTCTATAGGAGAATCACAGAGGGAAAGAGTTGGTAATTATAACTAGCGTGTACCAGAAGCCGATAGTTATCTAAGCTCTGTATTGCACTGAAAGTAAAGAGGAAAAAATGCTGAGTTGAAGTAGTTATTAATTGTAAAGTTAACACTGAAACATAATCTCAATTATATATGGAGATAAATGGTACAAAATACAAAACAATGGGTGTCATCCAGTTAAAAAGAGATAGACCTGGAGAAGGATGAGCATGTATAAATGAAGCATAGTGAGGTGAAGAGTGAGGTGAAGAGTGAGGTGAAGAGTGAGGTGAAGAGTGAGGTGAAGAGTGAGGTGAAGAGTGAGGTGAAGAGTGAGGTGAAGAGTGAGGTGAAGAGTGAGGTGAAGAGTGAGGTGAAGGAAGGTGAGGTGAAGAGTGAGGTGAAGAGTGAGGTGAAGAGTGAGGTGAAGAGTGAGGTGAAGAGTGAGTGAAGAGTGAGGTGAAGATGAGGTGAAGAGTGAGGTGAAGAGTGAGGTGAAGAGTGAGTGAAGAGTGAGGTGAAGAGTGAGGTGAAGAGTGAGGTGAAGAGTGAGGTGAAGAGTGAGGTGAAGAGTGAGGTGAAGAGTGAGGTGAAGAGTGAGGTGAAGAGTGAGGTGAAGAGTGAGGTGAAGAGTGAGGTGAAGGAGGTGAGATGGGGAAGAGTGAGTGTGAAGAGTGAGGTGAAGAGTGAGGTGAAGAGTGAGGTGAAGAGTGACGTGAGATGTGTTGAATTATATTATTATTATATTATAATCATCGGTAAGTGCTAAACCCTTAGAATTATACAGCGCATGTGGGGGGGGAGATGGAGCACAGATTCAGTTCCCTAGATCAAGAGCCCATCACCAGCGTCAAGGAACCTACCTTGAAGGAAGGTGTGTTGAAGCTGTCATCCTGAGTATGTTTAAAGCAACGCATCTCATCTGACTCTTCATATCATTATACCAGTCATTATACACACACACACACACACACACACACACACACACACACACACACACACACACACACACACACACACACACACATATATATATATATACATAATCACTATGCTCCCTACATTCATGTTCATCCTTCTTTTCCAGGTCTATATCCGTGTGACTTGATGTAAAGTAAAAGGACACAAGTGCAACTAATGTGACATTTATTGTGGCAACGTTTCGCTCTCCAGGAGCTTTATCAAGCCATTACAAACAATACATGGACACAGAGGGTATATAAAGGCTCAGAGTGACTTGATGTAACTCATTATGTGGGCGAAACGTCGTAATTACGGATTGCATCATACTGCATCTAAGATTTGTATTTCATATATTATATATCCTGCCGCAAACACTAAAGCTGAGCCTCAACTCTATTGATTAATTGTTCAATATTTTCGTTGTAACAAACTTTTATATTCTTATGAGAAAAGTGAAGCATGACACTACCTGATAAGAATGTTGACACGAATGTTTATGACGTACACTGAACAATGTGATAACACTGTGGACACAAACAGTAACCAGCAAACATTAAGTCACTTAATAACATTGGACACAAACGGGTTTTGGCGTACACTAAAACACTTAAACTACCTGATAAGAATGTTGACACGAATGTTTATGACGTACACTGAACAATGTGATAACACTGTGGACACAAACAGTAACCAGCAAACATTAAGTCACTTAATAACATTGGACACAAACGGGTTTTGGCGTACACTAAAACACTTAAACTACCTGATAAGAATGTTGACACGAATGTTTATGACGTACACTGAACAATGTATAACACTGTGACACAAACAGTAACCAGCAAACATTAAGTCACTTAATAACATTGGACACAAACGGGTTTTGGCGTACACTAAAACACTTAACTACCTGATAAGAATGTTGACACGAATGTTTATGACGTACACTGAACAATGTGATAACACTGTGGACACAAACAGTAACCAGCAAACATTAAGTCACTTAATAACATTGGACACAAACGGGTTTTGGCGTACACTAAAACACTTAAACTACCTGATAAGAATGTTGACACGAATGTTTATGACGTACACTGAACAATGTGATAACACTGTGGACACAAACAGTAACCAGCAAACATTAAGTCACTTAATAACATTGGACACAAACGGGTTTTGGCGTACACTAAAACACTTAAACTACCTGATAAGAATGTTGACACGAATGTTTATGACGTACACTGAACAATGTGATAACACTGTGGACACAAACAGTAACCAGCAAACATTAAGTCACTTAATAACATTGGGACACAAACGGGTTTTGGCGTACACTAAAACACTTAAACTACCTGATAAGAATGTTGACACGAATGTTTATGACGTACACTGAACAATGTGATAACACTGTGGACACAAACAGTAACCAGCAAACATTAAGTCACTTAATAACATTGGACACAAACGGGTTTTGGCGTACACTAAAACACTTAAACTACCTGATAAGAATGTGACACGAATGTTTATGACGTACACTGACAATGTGATAACACTGTGGACACAAACAGTAACCAGCAAACATTAAGTCACTTAATAACATTGGACACAAACGGGTTTTGGCGTACACTAAACACTTAAACTACCTGATAAGAATGTTGACACGAATGTTATGACGTACACTGAACAATGTGATAACACTGTGGACACAAACAGTAACCAGCAAACATTAAGTCACTTAATAACATTGTGACACAAACGGGTTTTGGCGTACACTAAAACACTTAAACTACCTGATAAGAATGTTGACACGAATGTTTATGACGTACACTGAACAATGTGATAACACTGTGGACACAAACAGTAACCAGCAAACATTAAGTCACTTAATAACATTGGACACAAACGGGTTTTGGCGTACACTAAAACACTTAATAACACTGCGGACGCAAACAGGTTCTGATTAACAACAAATACCGTCGCCAGATAACTGCCTGACCTACAGCCGACTGGCAACATAATAAAGGCTTTTGCTGGCCTAAACTAGGACTGAGGGAGAATTAGCCTTTTAATTGGGTTTCCTCAATCACTTGATACCACCTTAATTGCTTGTTGATCTCTCGTACTTAAACACACAAATGAGCGATCTGCTTTGCTGTGATACCGATGCACTTGTTCGGATTTTTGCTAGACGGGGTAAATTCGCTCTTTTTCTGCAATTTGATTAAAGAAACATTCTTGACAGTCGCTGCAACGAGAGATAAACATGCTGAGGACTCTAAAGGATTCCCGCTGGGAGTCGAACCCTGCACCGGCGGTAAATTGGCAGTTTCGTCTGGTAGAGGTTACCAGCAGACAAGCTGGGTCCTGGCTCATCCCTGGAGTGTGATGATTGGCTGACATCCAGATTACTTGTGTGTGTGTGTGTGTGTGTGTGTGTGTGTGTGTGTGTGTGTGTGTGTGTGTGTGTGTGTGTGTGTGTGTGTGTGTCTGTCTGTCTGTCTGTCTGTCTGTCTGTGTTTGTGTGTGTGTGTGTGTGTGTGTGTGTGTGTGTGTGTGTGTGTGTGTGTGTGTGTGTGCATCATTCACCTATTTGTGTCCGCCTACTTGTGGTTGCAAGAGTCGAGTCTGAGCCTCAGCTCCTGGTCCCTCTTCTCAGTTGGCTGCTCCTGGATTCACTCTCTCCTGACTTCATGACCCCTATCGTACCTAGTCTTACAGCTGTACAATAATCATCCCTCTACCTTCTCTACATTATAACACATCGGTGTCTTAAATTTTTAGCTGAGACCTCGTGTACCTGTTTCCCGCCTCTCTAATACTGTTCACCTATTAATTATTCTCAGTATTTTGTACATCATTATAAAGTCACCTTCTGTCCTCTAGTATCATCAAATTTAGCCCCGATAATAACAAGGCTACGAGACAGCTTTGAGGTGCGTGCTGGTGCATACTGGTGCAGTTCCTGCCCAGTATTGTAATTCTGGGATCATCGTCTATAATGGAGCCATCGACACTATGTATGGTAGGGGAGGGTCGTTTGTCTTATCTTCGTTGTTCTGTCATAACCTTGTTGCTGGAGTGATTGTTAATGTCTGGTGGTGGGTAGTGGAGGTGGGTAGTGATGATGGTGGGTGGTGGTGGTGGTGGTGGTGGGTAGTGATGATGGTGGGTGGTGGTGGTGGTGGTGGGTAGCGATGATGGTGGGTGGTGGTGGTGGTGGGTAGTGATGATGGTGGGTGGTGGCGGTGGTGGTGGTGGGTAGTGATGATTGTGGGTGGTGGTGATGGTGGGTAGTGATGATGGTGGGGGGAGGTGGTGGTGGGTAGTGATGATGGTGGGTGGTGGTGATGGTGGTGGTGGTGGTGGGTAGTGATGATGGTGGGTGGTGGTGGGTAGTGATGATGGTGGGTGGTGGTGGTGGTGGGTAGTGATGATGGTGGGTGGTGGTGGTAGTGGTGGGTAGTGATGATGGTGGGTGGTGGTGGTGGTGGGTAGTGATGATGGTGGATGGTGGTGGTGGTGGTGGGTAGTTATGATGGTGGGTGGTGGTGGTGGTGGGTAGTGATGATGGTGGGTGGTGGTGGTGGTGGTGGTGGGTAGTGATGACTGTGGGTGGTGGTGGTGGGTAGTGATGATGGTGGGTGGTGGTGGTGGTAGTGGTGGTGGGTAGTGATGATGGTGGGTGGTGGTGGTGGGTAGTGATGATGGTGGGTGGTGGTGGTGGTAGTGGTGGTGGGTAGTGATGATGGTGGGTGGTGGTGATCGTGATGATGGTGGTAATGATAGTGGTGATGATGGTAGTAGTGGTGGTGGTGATGGTGGTGGTGGTAGTAATGGTGAAATGCGTAAATAAGACTGCAGATATGCACGATAACACAACACGCATGTACGCACTCAAACACGCACTCAAACACGCACGCCACGCACGCCACGCACGCTAAACGCTATGTACCGGCGAGGAAAGCATGAGGTGGTCGCTAGCAACTCCGCCGCCCGCATCAAAGTTTCCGATGTGTGTTTTTACATGATGGTGCCGCGGCGGGAGGAACACACCAGGAGGATAGCAAAGTTAGGAAGAAGATAGGAGAGACAGAAGAAGGATGGGAGAGGTATGAGGATAGGAGATGAAAGAAGAGGATTTGAGAGATAGGAGGAGGATAGAGAATAGCAGGAGATAGATAGGAAGATACGCAGACGCAGGAGGAAAGGGAGTAGCAGGAAGACGATAAGAGAGGGAGGAGGAGGATCAGTAGAAAGGGAGACGCTGGAGGAGGAGGATAGAAGACGCACGAGAAGAATAGGAGAGGTTGGAGGAGGAAGAGGAGGAGGAGGATAGTAGATTCTTGTAGACAAGAGAAGAATAGGGATACCAGAAGTATGAAAGTAGATAGATTAAAGATACTTGTGGAGGATAGATGGTGCAGGAGGATAGACGATGCAGTCCAGGGACGTCACCTGTCCAACGCGGCAGCCATCTTAGGAAGACAACACTCAAGATCTAATTTACAAAATGTCTTCTTTTGGTCTTCGTCTCTCAGTCACTGACTCAAGATTTGATTTCCAAAGTCACAACCAGGGGCCAGTCAGGGCCAGCCAGGGCCAGCCAGGGCCAGCCAGGGCCAGCCAAAGCCAGCCAGGGCCAGCCAGAGCCAGCAAGAGAGTCTATCGAAGGCTTTTGTTTTATTCCCTGGAGGAACGCAGTGCGAAGTTGGTGATCACTACCTGGAGTCTACCTGGAGGGAGTTCCGGGGATCAACGCCCCCGCGGCCCGCTCCATGACCAGGCCTTGTGGTGGATCAGGGACTAATCAATCAGGCTGTTGCTGCCGGTCGCACGTAATCCATCGTACGAACCACAGCCCGGCTGATCAGGTACTACCACAATGCTCTGTTCCTCTGATTTAATGAACCCTAACATGAGAAAGGAGCAACACTGTAGCAGGCCTGTTGGCCCATACTAGGCAGGTCTTTCACAAATCCATCCAACTAACAGAATATTTGCCCAACCCATTTTCAACGCTGCCCAAGCAATGAGCTTCAGTAAATCTATTTACCCATATGCAAGTCCCACTCAAATCCAACCCCTCTTACTCATGTATTTATCCAACCTAAGTTTGAAATAACCCAAAGTTTTAGCTTCAATAACCCAACTGTTCCACTCATCAACTACCCTATTTCCAAACCAATGCTTTCCTATATCCTTTCTAAATATAAACTTATCTAATATGAATCCATTACTGCGGGTTCTCTCTTGGAGAGATATCCTCAAGATCTTAATTATATCCTATTTGTTAATACCCGTCTACCACTTATACACTTCGATCATGTCTTCCCTCATTCTTCGTCTTACAAGTGAATGTAATTTAAGGGACTTCACTCTTTCTTCATACGGAAGATTTCTAATGCTTTGTATTAAGTTTGTCATTCTACGCTGAATGTTTCCTAATTTATATCCATTCTGTAATATGGAGACCAGAAATGAGCTGCGTAATTTCGGTGAGGTCTTACTAATTATGTATATAGCTGTAATATAACCGCTGGACTTCTGTTGCTTAAACTTCTTGATATAAATAGCAGTAATCTATTTGCCTCATTACGTAAAGTTAAGCATTGCTGTCTTGGTTTAAGATTGCTGCTCACCATAACCCCCAGTCCTTTTCGCATTTTGTGCGGCTAAATTCTACATTACTAAGCTGATAAGTGCTAAGGTTATGAACATTCCCGAGATTCAGAACCTTATATTTTTCTACATTGAACTGCATCTGCCACTTTTCTGACCACGAATTGAGTTTGTCTAAAACTCTAAATCCTCCTGAAGTTCCGTGATATCTACCTCTGAATCGATTATCGTACCTATCTTAGTGTCATCAGTGAATTTTCTCATATCACTAGTAATTCCCTCGTCAAGGTCATTGATATATATTATAAATAACACCGAGCCTAAGACTGATCCCTGTGGAACACCACTTGTAACAGATCCCAACCCAGATCTTACCCCAGCCTAACAATTCCTCTGGAAACTGTCACTGGTTTCTTGTAGAATCTGTGACTGGTTCTTTCTCGTAGAAATCTGGAACTGGTTTCTTTCTCGTAGAAATCTATGACTGGTTTCTTTCTTATACAAACCTGTGACTGATTTCTTTCCTGTACAAATTTGTGAGTGATTTCTTTCTCGTAAAAATCTGTGACTGGTTTCTTGTAAAAATCTGTGACTGGTTTTTCGTAGAAATCTGTGACTGGTTCCGTTCTCGTAGAAATATGTGACTGGTTTCTCGTAGAAATCTGTGACTGATTTTTTCCGCGTCTATAAATCCTACAAATACTAAACCAAAAACGGAACATATTCTCGTGAAGGTACAAGTGGTGATCTATAAAACCTACTTCTCTCTTAGTTTCCTCAACCATTTGAATAATTTTGCGCAAAAACTACTTTCCAGACGGCACCAAAGTGGAAGAGAAATTTATAACCAATATTATATCAGAGCATCACCGAAGTGTCTTCATTTAATTGCGAATTAACTGAAAAAAATGAGGATTGTAAGATAATTCATGAAATGGCTCTAAATCATTGAATACAATAAAATTATATTTTATCACACTTTTTCCAAATTTTTAATCCTTTGCGTATTTTTAGGAAATTATATAATAACGTCGGTGTACAACTAAATGTATTTCGGTGGCTGCAGGATCCGAGAAAGTTATCCCCCTGTTCCTCAGTGTGCGAGAAAGGCATAGTGCAGAGTGAGGCATAAAGTTTTAATGCCGGTAAATATTAGTGTTTTAAGTCTTTAATTAAGAGAGAAGAGGCATTAACAAGTTAACATGTGGAAACTAATATCATAATTCCTTTAATAAAAACTGACAAATTAAGACCTTCACAGACCATCACAAAATCAAATTTTCCACCAAGAAAGACCAACTTTAAAAGTTTAAAGCCAAACAGAAGAGGCATTCTGTAGTTATTTCACATAGGTTAATATCCCATAAAACACTAACATTAACTATGAAGCCGCTCAGAAGTTACATTACCAAGTTAATGAGTTGAAGGTTTGAAGCCAATCGGACGAGGAACTCATAAATTATCTTATCAACTAGCATTATAGTTTTCCTAGTTTCTTCAGTAACGATGAGAATGTGGGACCAACACAGACCAAAGTCAATGTAAACTTTCTATAGGTAAACTGACCAGCAATGAAGGTTTAGTAAACCAGGGTACGGTACCGTGGTTTAGTAAACCAGGGTACGGTATCGTGATTTAGTAAACCAGGGTACGGTACCGTGGTTTAGTAAACCAGGGTACGGTACCGTGGTTTAGTAAACCAGGGTTACGTACCGTGGTTTAGTAAACCAGGGTACGGTACCGTGGTTTAGTAAACCAGGGTACGGTACCGTGGTTTAGTAAACCAGGGTACGGTACCGTGGTTTAGTAAACCAGGGTACGGTATCGTGATTTAGTAAACCAGGGTATGGTATCGTGATTTAGTAAACCAAGGTTCTGTACCATGGTTTAGTAAACCAAGGTACGGTACCGTGGTTTAGTAAACTAGGGTACGGTACCGTGGTTTAGTAAACCAGGGTACGGTACCGTGGTTTAGTAAACCAGGGTCCGGTACCGTGGTTTAGTAAACCAGGGTTCGGTACCGTTGTATAGTAAACCAGGGTACGGTACCGTGGTTTAGTAAACTAGGGTACGGTACCGTGGTTTAGTAAACTAGGGTAAGGTACCGTGGTTTAGTAAACCAGGGTACGGTACCGTGGTTTAGTAAACCAGGGTACGGTACTGTGGTTTAGTAAACCAGGGTTCGGCACCGTTGTATAGTAAACCAGGGTACGGTACCGTTGTATAGTAAACCAGGGTATGGTACCGTGGTATAGTAAACCAGGGTACGGTACCGTGGTTTAGTAAACCAGGGTACGGTACCGTGATTTAGTAAACCAGGGTACGGTACCGTGGTTTAGTAAACCAGGGTACGGTATCGTGGTTTGTTAGTAGTCGTGTTATTACTATTTCGTGAGTCAAGGTTTAGTAACTAATTCACGCTTAGGATACATAAGGTGAAACTTTGTTAGACTGACCTTAAGGTGACACAGACGTCACGAGTGTATCATTAAATTATGTACTTAAGGTGACACAGACGTCACGAGTGTATCATTAAAATTATGTACTTAAGGTGACACAGACGTCACCAGTGTATCATTAAATTATGTACTTAAGGTGACACAGACGTCACGAGTGTATCATTAAATTATGTACTTAAGGTGACACAGACGTCACGAGTGTATCATTAAATTATGTACTTAAGGTGACACAGACGTCACCAGTGTATCATTAAATTATGTACTTAAGGTGACACAGACGTCACGAGTGTATCATTAAATTATGTACTTAAGGTGACACCGACGTCACGAGTGTATCATTAAATTATGTACTTAAGGTGACACAGACGTCACGAGTGTATCATTAAATTATGTACTTAAGGTGACACAGACGTCACCAGTGTATCATTAAATTATGTACTTAAGGTGACACAGACGTCACGAGTGTATCATTAAATTATGTACTTAAGGTGACACAGACGTCACGAGTGTATCATTAAATTATGTACTTAAGGTGACACAGACGTCACCAGTGTATCATTAAATTATGTACTTAAGGTGACACAGACGTCACCAGTGTATCATTAAATTATGTACTTAAGGTGACACAGACGTCACGAGTGTATCATTAAATTATGTACTTAAGGTGACACAGACGTCACCAGTGTATCATTAAATTATGTACATTGAGCTTAGGATAAACAATTAAAGACAAACACCGACTTCTGATCAAGACAATCTTCAGTAATTGTATGAAACATAATTGTTTTAATAAAATAAAAAGGAGCTTTACTTATAGGACAACCACATCAGCACTAAACGTTAAAGCTTAACAAAAGTTCAGCTTACTGCTTCTAGTCACTTCCTTCCTGCTTCCAGTCACCTCCTTACTGCTTCCAGCCACCTCCTCACTGCTTCCAGTCACCTCCTCACTGCTTCCAGCCACCTCCTTACTGCTTCCAGTCACTTCCTTCCTGCTTCCAGTCACCTCCTTACTGCTTCCAGCAATCTCCTCGCTGCTTCCAGTCATCTCCTCACTGCTTCCAGCCACCTCCTCACTGCAGCATCGAAAAATATTGTATCCCACACCTATATAAAAATACTGAATCACAATACGCTGATGCATAACGTTTTTTTGCATTCTTCCCACAGACTCTGGAAAACACCAGCTACTATCTTCCCTTCTTCTATTCACTAATTCTGCCAACACATCCTCAACCAAATACCTAAATATATATTCACTTTCTCCATTCTTCATTCCAGGCTAACGTCCAATCTTACACCTCATACACATCTTACTCTCATCACCTCGCTCATTTCAGGTGTTCATTAAAACTTTCTACTTTCCCACACCCTCCTAAACACCTGTTTCAAACGCTGTAACTCGAAAGTCTGACGTTGTAAGTCTGACGTCGCAAGTGTGGCGTTGCAAGTGTGACGTCGCAAGCCTGACGTCTTCTGTTAACGATACATTTTAAGGATAGAACAGGAACAGGAATAAATAAAGGGGATTTAAATAGCGTGCTGAAAATTTCCCGCCAAGACAGGACTCGCAGCAATGGTTTCAAGTTGGAAAAATTCAGATACAGGAATGATATAGGAAAGTACTGGTTTGGTAATAGAGTTGTGGATGAGTGGAACAAACTCCCGAGTGCAGATTTTGAGGCTAAAACGTTGTGTAGCTTTAAAAATAGGTTAGATAATTACATGAGTGGGTGTGGATGGGTGTGAGTTGGACCTGACTAGCTTGTGCGGTGCTCCTTCCTTAAGTGGAAGTGACCTGATTAGGTGGGTCATTGGGCTAATCCGGAGGGGGAACATGGACCTGCTTCGCATGGGTCAGTAGGCCTGCTGCAGTGTTCCTTCTTTCTTATGTCCTTATGTTCTTATGTTAACTATGGCAGTGCGGTGGAAAATCCATTAGCCCCAACGTGTCCGATTTTTATTGACTACTTTGAGACAGAATTATAAACAAAGACTTTACTTTCAATTTAGTTAAGTTACCTAAAGGATAATTTTTCTGTCTATCTAAGATGACAGCATTTTGAGACCTTCCTCGACAAATTAAATGTTTTTTTAACCTTCTAACGAACTCGAATATAATGGAAAACGGAAAGTAATTGTCCTTACTTTGATGTTCAGATTAATACTTCTAATGCATAACCAACAAGTGAAAACATCCTTAATATCGTTAATGTTTCTCCAGAGCTTAGCGTGTGTGTGCGTGTGTGTGTGTTAGTTACCATTTGGTCCTAGGCACATGTCGATTAGACACTAGGCCTGTTGTATGTGCATGCATGTGTGTGTATGTGTGTGTGTTAGTGTGTGTGTTAGTGTGTGTTAGTGTGTTAGTGTGTTAGTGTGTTAGTGCGTTTGTGTGTGTGTGTGTGTGTGTGTGTGTGTGTGTGGTGTGTGTGTGTGTGTGTGTGTGTGTGTGTGTGTGTGTGTGTGATCTTAGTTTTAAAGATAAATAAAAATATGTATTATTTTCAGAGATCAACATTGCCTGTAGCAGAATTTTAATAAATCCTTCGTGGTGGTTTGCTAGGAAAAGCTATAACAATAAAAGATTTGTGTCCAAGAGTGGACATTAATGTTACTTACTGATGCTACACTTTTGTAGCACATGTGTATATATCTGAATGTATAACCAGTAACAATATACTGTATGTTAATCACTCAAAGATTCCTAAAATTGTGAAGCACATGAAAAGAGCATTTTAAATTAAGACAATCACGTGGATATCAATTTCGGGAATTGTCTAAATAAACTTGATAGAGAGCAATTGTGCATGTCAAGTGTTCTTCAAACCTTCACTTAGTAATAGCTGACCGTGACTTAAAATTTGAAAGTGATTAGATAAGGCGTCCTGAAGTTATAAACGAAAACCTTATTTGGAACAAGAAAATTGCAGCTAACGGATGACCGGCTCTGGCATCACGTCGTGCAGTATTTAAGAGTTCACTCAACTCAGGAAATTTATGAAGACTATAAAAACACGAGCTTTGAATATTTTTTCAGTTTTCTTCTATATTTATATTAGTTTTAGAATTTTCTACAATCTTCTGAGAAAAAACATAATTTCTTTTTTTTAAATTGTCCAATTTGATCAAAATACCAACGATTCCAAGTTTTAAAAATATATTTATTGCACGGTAAGTTTCGCCCACACACAAAATGACTGGATACTATCCTGGCCATAAGACGAATCAACCATTAAAAATTGAAGCCATTCAGAAGAGGCAGACGTATATATTTTGATCATGATTAAACAGTGATAAAAAAATTCACAATTTTTTACATAAAATAGTCAAATCTGCACCAATGCATTTGACTTTCCTTCTCCCCCGTCGACGAATTAGGAGACAACTTTATATTTAATGTTTGAAGGTTCGTCAGTGAGGGTTTTGGACGTTATCCGAGACATTCCAGGATGCTGAGAATGGGTTCAATAACTTCGATCATATGAAACCCGCTTAAACCAGTTGTTCCAAGACTCTGATCCTCTTTACCGTACACAAGTGTTCAAAATTTGAACCCGATCACATAAAAGGTTCTCGAGTTATAATCGAAACATAAACGAAAAGTAGGAGGGAGAAAAAAGAATTCAGGTAATCATTTACAGGTCTCCTTCAGGGAAATCTGATAAGAGCATCAGACTAAAACAGTATAAATATGACACAACTACTGGAGCCTGTGTCTAGTGTTCCACGGAACACAGGCCGCAATGTAGACTGTGCAAAGGAATAAATGCCTTGAAATTTTAATGGTCAGAGCGATGCTACAGAGTCTTTTCATATCAAATATGATGCGAAATATATTTTTAACTTAAGTTCTGGTATCTTTAAGCTAGTCAGATTTATAATTTAAAATATACTTCATGGTATGAACTTTGGTAATGAATACCGATAAGCGGTTTAATTAAAAAGATACATCAGCAAACACTAGGACATATATTTTTGAAAAACACTTCTGTCCTGGGACGTCAATCACCACTGTCATTGATTATGATCCCAGGACCGAAACGTTTCCTAGTAATTATATCCTAGTATTTCGTAACGTGTATTTTTGTAACTTTATACTCGTGGATTAAATAAAGAACACATTTGTCATTTGAATGAAGATTTTGTTCTTTGTTAAGTAACGAAACAACCTGGAATAGTTTAATGGACTTTTTATTAATAAATTTAAAAGTGCGATGATGATTCTCTGCCTTCCCATGACCATTAATGAGTTGTACCAAACTGCCATATACAATGACTTCCCACAGTATTCCTCAAAGGGTTAAGCATTATTGTCACAGAACCCCTGGGGACTGGAAGGTTCCTCTAGTTTGATTCAAGGTAACTCAGAATCCTTAGATCAAGAGTTGAACATTAAAATGGTATAAAATACCGACAGGTTGTTAGGTAAGACACATATGCAACAGTTAGGTATCTTTATTTCGAAACGTTTCGCCTACACAGTAGGCTTCTTCAGTCGAGTACAGAAAAGTTGATAGAAGCAGAAGAGACTATGGAACAATGCTCTTCTCCAGACTGAGGGACTGACCACCTCAAAACTTTAAGGGTGATGGACTGATTACATCGTCTTCTTGTCTCTTCTGCTTCTATCAACTTTTCTGTACTCGACTGCAGAAGCCTACTGTGTAGGCGAAACGTTTCGAAATAAAGATACCTAACTGTTACATATGTGTCTTACCTAACAGATCAAGAGTTATTCACCAGTATCAAGGTATCTATCGTGGAACAGCAACAGTTGCACAGCCATGTACTATTACAACATAGTGTTGGATGCACTTGAACACAAACAAAATGCCGATGTAGTATACACTGATTTTGCAAAAACTTTTGACGAGTGCGACCGTGGAGTAACTGAAGACAAAATGCGTACAAAAGGAATAACTAGGAAGGTGGGCAACTACAGTAAAAAGTTCTCTTCCCCAAGGCACAGTACTTACCCCACTTCTCTTCCCCATTCTCATTTCTGACATAAACAAGGACATATATCAGAACTGTCTCATCCTTTGCAGATTATACTAGAATTTGTATGAAAGTGTCATGCATAGAAAACATTGAGTCTAGAAGCTGTTATAAACCAAGTCTTCCAGTGGGTCGCTGACAACACTATGACCTTCAGTCACGATAAATTTCAGTTACTATGTGAAGGAAGAATGGAAAAATAAAAACAATATCAGAGTACAAAACAAACTCAAACACTATTCAATAGAAACTGAGTCAAATGTGAGAGACTTGGGTAATATAATTTCAGATGATCTCACGTTCAGGGAGCACAACAATGTTATTGCTCCAACTGCATGAAAACTGATGGGTTGTTGAGGATAATCTTCAGCTCACTCTTTCTCTCTGGGTTTGACTACAGCTGTGTACTAACGGCCACCTTCAAGACAGGCGAAACTGCTGAGCTGGAGAATGTGCAGAGAACCTTCACAGGTCGCAAAAACTCAATCAAGCTAATTATCGGAAGCAATTGAAGTCCCTAACTGTACCCCTTACAACGTAGGCGAGAAGGATACACCATTATCAACACTGGAGGGATTGGTCCCAAACCTTCACACCGAAATAACTACCTAGGAACACAAGATTTGTTCGAAATGCTCTGCATAACTATCGTAAAGGGTTCTTAAGTGGAGATATCGTAGGTTGAAGGTAGACACACTTGTAGGATGGTATCTATATATTGTCAGACTGAGATGAGGGATGGAGCCCAGCTGCCTTGCCTGTCCGCTGAATGGTCTGCCGCCGAGTGAGGCCGGGGCAGAGGTATGAGCCTACACATCTGCATCCCGTGACGTCACACAAAGCCACAGGCCTACAAGGGATCTCGTATCTAAAGCACATGGATGATACTAATATGCTATGCTATATAATACAGGGAATACAGGGATCAGCAACTATGCTGACATAACAAGGGCTTTCTGTATAGTATGTCAGTGATGTTAGGTCTGTATAAGTTATATCATGTACTTGTAGGAATAAAGATTATTATTATAAGAGGTTTGGCAAAAGGTGCGGGATACATCCACTGGAAAGGAGAAGAGCGATGAGTACACTGAGAGAGAACTCAGTAAGTGTTAAGGGACCACGACTCTTCAACACCAACAGAGTGCTGGCACTCTTCAAGAAGGAACACGACAGATTCCTCTCCAAGAGTTTCTGATTATCAATGTTATGGTGTATACATTGGACTGCAGGCTGCGGACACCAACAGTATAACTGATCATGCCAGCAACCAGAAGGCCTGGTCTGGGACGGGGTCGCGGGGCGGTGACCTCCTGAAGCCACTCCAGCTAAATTCCAGGTAAACTCCCCTAGTACCCCCTCCCATCATCCCAACACCAAACTTTCCACGTACCCCATCATTCCGCAACCCATTATTTTCCCATCAATAATCCCTGATTACACCCCCCTGACATGACACTCCACCTTCCCCCCAGACCCGACACTCCACCCCTCTCCCTGACTCGACACTCCACCCTCCTGACACGATACTTCACCCCCTCCCTGACCCGACAGTCCACCCCCCCTCCCTGACACGACACTCCACCTTCTCCCTGATCCTACACTCCACCCCTCGACCCAACACTCAACCCCTCTGACCCGCCACTCCACCCCCCCTCACCCCACATTCCACCCTCCCCCCGACCTTATACTCCACTCCCCTGACCCGACACTACACTCCCTCCCTGACCCCACACTACCCCCGGACCCTATATTCTACCTACTCCCTAACAATACACTCCACCCACCTGACCATACACTCCACCCCCTGACCTTACACTCCACTCCCCTGACCCGACACTCCATCCCCCTGATCCTACACTCCAAACCCTCCATGACCCGACACTCCCTATTAATCACCCCATCTGTCACCTCCCCTCTCCCCCTCCACTTTTCACGTGCCACCAGTAACCAATTGGCTTTCCTCCTTCACCTCCTCACCCCCTTCCTTCCAACACCCCTCCTCTCCTTCACCCCTTCCCTTCCCTCATCCCCTCTCCTCCTCATCCCTTCCCTCCCTCACCTCCTCCCCTCCTTCACCCCCTCCCCTCCCCTCCTTCACCACGCCCATCCACCACCCATCCTCTTCTGTCCACAACGACAATGACAGAACAATTCAGGGATCAGATAAGGAAGACAGATCACTGTCTTGAACATCCTCTATCAACTCTTATCCTCCTTCCAGATTTCAGTCTTCCTAACGTTACATGGAACATGACAGGTAACACCATTGTACCAGAATTAGTACCCTGAAGTCTTAGCCCAACAAAAACCTACCAAAGAGTTATTGAGAATGTGTAAAAAAAAATATTTGAACCAAATGGTAACCTTTCTTACTAGAAATTAAAATACAGTAGAATCTCTGTATTCGGATGCATCTTTATTCGTAAAATACAGTGTTCGGAAAAAAATCGAGGGGAAAAAAAGTACCGATATTCGCAAATGTCACTACATGTATATTCGGAACAACCGACGATTGTTGAGCTCCTGTGATTCGTTTGTTGTTTTATGTATAACTTTGTGCTATTTTTATTCTGTTATTGAAAATAAGTGATCTTGGACCCGAATAAGAATAGTGAACAAAAGACCTAAAAGGAAAGCTGTAAGAACCACCATTAAACTTAAAACTTTAAAACTAACCCAAAAAGTTTTTTCCAGGTCTATAGAACAAAAGTTAGAGATAAGATAGGTCCCCTTAAAAATAAGTATGGGTACCTTACTGACAAAGAGAATGAAATGTACTCGATTTTTAATAATTATTTTCTCTCATTTTTTACACATGAAGACACTAACAATATTCCAGTAATTAATTTTTATAGTGGGCTAGAAGAAGATAAATTATGTAACATCACAGTCACTAGTGAAATGGTTGTGAAGCAGATAGACAGACTGAAGCAAAATAAGTCGCCGGGTCCTGATGAGGTTTTTTAAAGGGTTCTTAAGGAATCCAAAATGGAACTCTGTGAACCATTAACTAATATTTTTAATTTATCTCTTCAAACAGGTGTAGTGTCTGATATGTGGAAGATGGCTAATGTAATTCCTATTTTTAAAACAGGGGACAAGTCGTTACCGTCAAATTACCGCCCAATAAGCCTGACCTCAATTGTAGGCAAATTGCTAGAGTCAATTATAGCTGAGATTATAAGAAGCCATCTCGATAAGCATAGCTTGATTAATGATACTCAGCATGGATTCACAAGAGGCCGGTCTTGTCTAACTAATTTATTAACTTTCTTCAGTAAAGCTTTTGAGGCTGTTGACCACGATAAAGAATTTGATATTATTTACTTAGATTTTAGTAAGGCTTTTGATAGAGTTCCGCACCATAGACTGTTAAAGAAAGTGGCAGCTCATGGCATTGGGGGAAAAGTGCTCTCGTGGATCGAGTCATGGCTCACTGACAGGAAGCAGAGAGTGTCCATAAATGGGGTTAAATCCGAGTGGGGATCTGTAACAAGTTGCGTTCCACAGGGATCAGTCTTGGGCCCGTTGTTGTTTATAATATATATCAATGATCTTGATGAGGGAATTACTAGTGATATGAGCAAATTCGCCGATGACACAAAGATGGGTAGGATAATTGATTCAAACGTAGATGTTATGGAACTTCAGGAGGATTTAAACAAACTCTATTCTTGGTCAGAAAAGTGGCAGATGCAGTTCAATGTAGATAAATGCAAGGTTCTGAAGCTCGGGAGTGCCCATAACCCTAGTACTTATAAGTTAAATGATGTAGAACTTAGCCATACAGATTGCGAAAAGGACTTGGGGGTTATGGTGAGCAGCAACCTTAAACCAAGACAGCAATGCCTAAGCGTACGTAATAAGGCAAATAGATTACTGGGATTTATATCAAGAAGTGTAAGCAACAGAAGTCCAGAGGTCATACTGCAGCTTTATACATCATTAGTAAGGCCTCACCTAGATTATGCAGCTCAGTTCTGGTCTCCATATTACAGAATGGACATAAATTCGTTAGAAAACATTCAGCGTAGGATGACTAAATTAATACATAGCATTAGAAATCTTCCTTATGAAGAAAGATTGAAGACTCTTAAGTTACATTCACTTGTTAGACGAAGAATGAGGGGAGACCTGATCGAAGTGTATAAGTGGAAGATAGGTATTAATAAAGGGGATATTAATAAGGTCTTGAGGATGTCTCTCCAAGAGAGAACCCGCAGTAATGGATTTAAATTAGATAAGTTTAGATTTAGAAAGGACATAGGAAAGTATTGGTTTGGAAATAGGGTAGTTGATGCGTGGAACAGTCTACCTAGTTGGGTTATTGAGGCTGGGACTTTGGGTAGTTTCAAATTTAGGTTGGATAAGTACATGAGTGGGAGGGGTTGGATTTGAGTGGGACTTTCACATCAGAGCTTATTTCTTGGGTGGCATTGAAAATTGGGTTGGGCAAATGTTTTGTTAGTGGGATGAATTGTAAAGGACCTGCCTAGTATGGGCCAACAGGCCTCCTGCAGTGTTCCTCCTTTCTTATGTTCTTTTGTTCTTATAAAAAAAGGAACTTATTTCAAAACAGGAAAATGGAATACGTCTTGATGACGTAGTCAACATCTGTTGCATTTTCTATTATTAAAAATAAAAGCGCAATAGAAAGTGCTAATGGGGTATCAGGAGTTAAAATTCTTTCAGGTTTATGTATGATTTCTTGCTCGTACATATTTTACATGTTTAATTAACCAATAACCGAACCTAAAAATGGTTTGTGAAGAGCAACTTTCGGGGTCTGGAACGAATTAATCCAATTTACATTATTTCCTCTGGAAAAAAATGATGTAATATTGAGAAAATTCAATATTCAGAACAGTATCCGGAACCAAATAATTGCGAATACAGAGGTTCTACTAGACCCTAAAGATTCTACTGGACCCCAAAGGTTCTACTGGACCCCAGAGGTTCTACTGGACTCCAGACTTGACCTTCACCATCAATGGGGAACTAATCAAAGACAAAAATCGCAAATTTTCAATATGCTGCTAGTAGGTGTCAAAGCGGCTGAGCGGTGTATGGGGCTGAGCGGTCCATGCCATGCGCTGAGCGGTCCCTCCTGAAAAAGGGGTGCGGCTGAGCACTGTATTCCTGAGCGGTCTCCTTTTCACACCTTTATGCTAATGACCTTGACCTCGCCCACGAGACCACCTCACCCTCGACCACCTCACCCTCGACCACCTCGCCCTCGACCACCTCGCCCTCGACCACCTCGCCCTCAACCCCCACCCACGCCCCCCCACCCGCACCCCCCACCCGCCCCGCCCTCACGCCAACCCACCTGCCCGCCGTGCCCTAGCGCCCGCCCGCGCCCCTCGCGCCCGTCCGTCGCGCCCGCCCGTGCCTTTTGCAGCGTTGTCCGGATCGCCCCCGCTCCCCGAATTTTTTCCGATTTTTTTCGAATTTTTTTGATTTTCTTGTGCTCTCCATCTCCTTGGATCAAGTTTTTTGGATTCCCCCCTCTGGGTACCCCTCCCACCACTCACTTCTACCCCAAACTTTTTTTTTCGAATTTTTTTTTGAATTTCATTTTCTTGTGGTCTCCATCTCCTCGGATCAAGTTTTTGGATTCCCCCCTCTGGGGGTAAGCATTCAAATGAACTCCTCCTATGGGGCATGGTACTTTCTCTTACTACTGGTCTAAACAAGTGTGACGTCACCCCACCTGTGTTTACTCGGCGGTCAGTGACGTCACGTGATGACCTCACACACACAGGTTGAATCTTGTCGTCTTCTCCCTATGTCAGTGACGTCACGTGATGACCGCACACACAGGCTGAATCTTGTCGAGCAGACAATAACTTAAAATGCAGGATAACACTATTATACAACCAATGCATTTCATATACATCCAACAAAAAAATTCATTGAAAAAAAGGTACAATTCATTGACTAAAATCAACATATTTTTCTCTTGAAGAAATTCTGTGCATTTTGTTCTGGATCTTCTTCGTCGTCACCATCTCAGTATTACACATTTCATATACAACATAGGGAAAACATTACACATTTTCACCCTTAATCCAGGATAACCCAAATAATTTCACATTTTTTTTCGTTAATACTCACAACAATCCATAATTTCTTTACAAAAGATTCACTCTCCTCAAGTCTAGACATTTTTCTCGTTTTAACTATTTCATCAGAAAAAGTCACCACAACACTTACAACTTATAACCACTTTTCGATAATTCACTAGTCACAATTTTAATTTTACGAGGTTAATAAGCACACACTCACACACACCCCACACACACCACACACACCACACACACAACACACAACAAACACCCCACACACCACCACACACACACGCACACCACTTTTTAACAACACCAAAAAACACCATCAATTACCTTTGAATACTCCAAAAACATCATTCGAACACAGCCAAATCACCACTGAATACTCCCAGATCACCTTCTTTAATTACTTTTGCACTCATTTGAACACTTCAAAAAACCCCTTTGAATAGTTGGGTTTTAGGTTAGGTTCGTCAGGAACAGGACAAATGTTTCCTGACGCGGGTCTTAGATGATGACCCGCCTTTGGAGCTTTTGGTCATCTGACCGAGGCCTTCCGCTGGCTTACCGGTCCCCCCCTTTAAAAATTATGGTCCCTTTGAAATAGTCTCAAACACCTTTGGAGTACTCCCAAATCACCACTGAATACTACTAAAACACCACTGAATACAGTCAAAACACCACCAAAATCACAGGACTAACACCCTTTTCACACAAATTCCCTCAAATTCATTTAACCAAGACAATTCCCAATTTCTATGAGTTCACTCACCTCCATTTAGTTATAATCAGCGCAAAAACATGAACACCACCAACATCCCCACAACAACCTATATAACTCTTTTTGGTATCTCTAGTTCGACACAACACCACAACCCACTCCTCAAAACCCCCAACCCACACCCATCCCCCAACCCAATCACCCACCCCCCAACAACACCCACAACCACATCACCCCACCCCAAAACCCACAACAAAAACCCACAACTTTTATCCACTTTTCGCCATCTCTAGTTCGACAACAACACCCACAACCCAATCACTCACAACCCCACAACCCCCACAACAACACCCACTATAACATCCATTTTGGTATCTTTTGTTGGGACAACAACTCCACAACCCACAACACCCAAAACCCCACACCACCCCAAAACCCCACAACCCCCCACACAACAAACCCACTTATAACATCTTTTTCGATTTCTCTAGTTCGACAACAATACCCACAACCATCATCACTTACCAATTTATTCACAATTTTTCCTCTTTCGATACAATATTTTCCCATTCTTTTTACTGAATCTTAAATGTAATACACATTCCTCCCTACATTACTAAAATTCTAATAAAACCCTCTCCATACCCATCTCCTTGTATCCACATAAATTGTTATTATACTCACATCAACTAATCTCACTCCCCAATACCTGCGCATGTTTCAACACCTCCATTCTTTTCCTATTATCATAACTTTTCACTTCTATAATTTCTTTTAAATATTCAACATTACTTTATTTTCAGTAAAATCCCCCGTCCCCATTTTCATTAAATTTTTAATACAACCCCCCCCGTACCCCTCTCCATCTCCCCCACATTTCTTCACTTTCCACTCATCATCTCCCAACACACCTCTTTGAACACACACAAAATCACATTTCACATCCACAAATGCATCTCATCACCCTCTCAAATCCACTAAAATCCTGAAAACCAAGATTTTCACAAAACTCTTTGCCCACCTAACAAAAACACACACAACTCAACACACACACACACACACACACACCACACCTCACTTTACTTTGAACACCTTCAAAACACTCTCATACATTCATTTGAGACCCCTTTTCTCAATATCTTCATCCACAACCTTTTTCATCTCACTACAGAACAACCCCAAGATTACTTCCGAACACTCTCGTAAATCATTTGAATACTCACATAACACCTTTGAACATTTCCAAACAACACTGAAGCCACTTCCAAATTTATTTTGAATACTCCCAAATAAGATTTATCATCTCTAATTTATCTACACTTTCACCATTTCATTAACTGAAATTATAACTCATCCCCATACTACTCCCTCAGTCTCCAGACTTTACAACATTATCACAAAAACTAACTCATACACTTATGACATGAGACATTTTACCAAAACTAACACAAAACACACCCCTCCAACCACACTTTACTTTGCACAACACCAAATCATCATCAATTACCTTTGATTACCCCAAAAATTTTCAATTTGAACACATTCAAAACATTATCAAAATCCTTTGAATACTCACAAACACCACTGAATACTACCAAAACAGCACCGATACTGCCCAAACAACACAAAAAATCACCAGAAACTAAGATCAAACACCACCAACAACACCCATTTTTTTGAAACCCCTCAAATCACTATAACCAAGACGATCCCACTCCCCTCAGACTATTTATAACATGAGGGCAAAAAAAAAAAAACACTCATAAATCATTTAAATACTCACAAAAAAAAAACACCTTTGAACATTTCCAAACAACCCCGAAAAACATTTAACAGGATACCACCATCTGAAAAACATTAAACTTTGTAAAACACCCCAAAACCAAAACCCCACACACACACAAAAAAAAAAAAAAAAAAAAAAAAACTAAGACATCCATCAACTATCATCAATGACCATCACCTCAAAACCACTAAGATCGCAGAAAACACTCATTTTTATAAACATTCACACAAAAAATCACAATCACCAACCCCAATACAATATCTAATACACTCCCTCATACCACCAACACTACCAGCACAGATAGGGATATCTCCCATGACATCACACTCCATTCTGTGTTTACTTGGCGATCAGCGACGTCACACCCAAACACCTTGCTTCAACCTGTTATATCTCCAATATCTAATATCACCACAATCAAGACGTTTACCAAATTCTATAACCCCACCACTAAGATCACACATTTTTGTACACATTGTTTTAAAGCATCATCATAACGAAGATCACTAAAACTATCTATACTTTTACTTAGATCACATAACATTTTGACTTCTCTAACTCACTCACCAATTTACATTCTCATTCACACTTCCACATTTCATTAACCGAAATTACATTTCATCCACCAAACTCCTCCCTCATTCTCCAGACTTTGCAACATTAGCACAAAAAAAAAAACTAACTCATACACTTATGGCATGAGATATTACCATAACTAATACACTAACTAACTTTAAACCAACTCTAAACAACACCAAAACACCACTGAACATCTTCAAAAAATACTCTGCACATCATTTGAACCCCTTCAAAAACACCATCAAAACACCTCGAATACTCCAAAACACTACTGAAAACTACCAAAACACCACTGAATACTACCAAAACACCATCAAAATCACCATAAACTAAGTTTAGTATCACCTGCTAACACCCATTTATATAAATCCCCTCAAATCACGCTAACCAAGAACTCCCTCCCCATGGAAAAAAAAAAAAAAAAAAAAAAAAAAAAAAAAAAAAAAAAAAAAAAAAAAAAACAAAAAAAACTTAGTACATGTTTACATCAACTGAAAACATGTCTTGTACACACATTAAAACTAAAAGAACCACCAACAACAAAAAACCCATATTCACTTACCTCAAAAACCATAATATCACAGAAACTCATTTTTTTTAACATTCACACAAAAAATCATATTTGCAATATCTAAGCGCACTCACCTCACTACCCCCAACACACGATGTCACACCTCACAGGACCGGCGAGGGGCACCTCCAGTGACGTCCACTCCATCTGTGTTTACTTGTGTGGGTCAGTAACATCACACCCAACCCACTTTGTTTCAACTGTTGTACCCACAATATCTAAGAACTCTATATACCAAGGACGATTACCAATTTTATGACCCCACCACCAAGATCACAGAAAAACATCATTTTTATAAACATTCACAAAAAATCACGATCAGCAATTCCATATCATGTTTACCATCATCTATCAACATCATTTACCAAGATCACAAAAAATCTAAGATCATGCATCTCAAAAACTACTATTTTCACTGAAACACTTATTTTTTAAACATTTGCACAAAATTTAAAACATACCAAAAAAAAATACCACGACAAATTCCACCAACATCTATAACAAAAACATGAGCACTATAACGTATCACCATTCACCAAGAAAATAAAATAATTACACAGGGACACCCGCAACTTACAATTTCATTCACAAATTTAAGGCACGAGACATACACACCAAATCTAAGACTTTTACCTCCATCTAAGACATCACATCATAACTAGGCATACACCAAAACCTATACTTGACATATTGACAATAAATATAAGACATAAGCACAAAAAAAAAATTTTCACCTGTCATGAAAAATTACCAGAACTAAGTCACGCACCTCCAACTAATACACAATCACTTTACTAAGTTCATGTTAACTATTCATCAACAAAAAATTTTAATACAATTTACCAACCAAATTTATGTTATAATCATCGAAACATAAAACTGTTTTACACATTTTTTTCTCAAACTGAATATTCATACCGCATTTATCATTTCTCACCTATGTTGCATATCACATTCCCCACCCTCATCATCCCTAAAACATCCTTTCTTATTCATCCGTATATCACCTAGAGATGTTTTAACCCCGCCGACCCATCACAACGTAGGAGTCAGAGCAACCATCACCACTCCAACACCACCTACTACACTCTGTTTCCTAATGTCATGATGGGTCGTCAGGGTTAAAACATCTCTAGGAGATATACAGAATGAACAAGAGGGCAGCACCAGCATGGCGCAAAATATGAACTAAGCTGGCAGACAGCATGGGCTGTCTGTGCAGACAGTACAGGCTGTTTACATATGCTCGGCCACTACCGCATGTCGTCCCGACGCGACAATACTGGTGGTAAAAGAAACTCGGTCTCTCTCTCGTAGGAACAAGGGCACAGAACACAAAATAAAACATATATTATTTTATTTTATATATATATTTTAATTATATATTATATTATATATATATATTTATATATATATATATATATATTTATATATATAATATATATTATTTTATATTTTTATATTATTATATATATACATATGGACATGGAAAAAAAAACTTCCCCAAAGGGAGGGAAGAAAAAAAAATGTGGGTGTGTAAACATCGTGGTCATAGGCAATGAGCATCGAAGTGCATCACTGCACGTCTTCCTGCGTTGGGGCAGATACTGCAACACAGGAGACATCGCTGCAGCTGAGCTGTGACGTAACGGTTATGGTCTTCTCTGGAACGGTGAAGCAGTCATCATAGGAGTCGCTGCAGGTTTCACTCAACCTGGGGCACAACATGCTGGTGCCCCCGAGTGGGGCGTCGACAAAAACTCGGCAACTGGGCAGGACTTCTGGCAAGCGACCCCCCTCAGGAGGAACTTCTCGCTGGTACTGTCACTGGGCTGTCACTGCCGGCGAGCGTGGAGCGAGTCGTGGCAGAGACGACTGGGCGAAAACATCTGGGAGTCGTAATCATACACCAGACTGCAGTGAGAAAGCTAGCAGTCAAAGTGACATCTTTTATGTGCAGGCTGCTCACTGAAGCTTGTGGGCACGTGGTTGACACAGCGCCTGCCGACAGGCCTTTACTGCGGCTTGACAAATATCATCTCTCGGGCGTTGGAGTTATAGCAGTGGTTGTCTAAGCGTCCCCAGATTGTTTCCTACATATAACTGCACTCTTTACCGGTCTGGAGGGTGAAGTGAAACAAAACTCGATGGGAATCGTAGCAGGTACGATTCTGCAGAACATCACGAGCGACGAGCATAAAAGCTTTCTGTACAAGAGGGCTCATACGTTCAGGGCTGAGTAATCAGCTGTCAAACGTACTGGTCACACGGGTGACTTAGCACAGAGGTTTACCTGGAGAGTTTACCTGGAGAGAGTTCCGGGGGTCAACGCTCCCGCGGCCCGGTCTGAGACCAGGCCTCCTGGTGGATCAGAGCCTGATCAACCAGGCTGTTGCTGCTGGCTGCACGCAAACCAACATACGAGCCACAGCCCGGCTGATCCGGAACTGACTCAGGTCTGGCTCAGACCTCACTGGACACACAGAAACTTTAAAAACACACCGCGGTACAACAACATGTGAGAACACTGACTGAGAGGAATTAACACACGACATATATCTTCTCTCAATCTTTTCAACAATACTAAAAATAATTACTGAACATCGATGGTGACATCATGTGATGTCAGGCCGTGATGTTCGCGAGGTGACGTCAGCAGCACTGTGGGCGTCAGCAGAGATCTCGAGGTGATGTCAGGGAGACATCGTGAGGTGCGTCAGCAGACATCTCGAGGTGACGTCAGCAGACATCTCGAGGTGACGTCAGCAGACATTCGAGGTGACGTCAGGCAGACATCGTGACGTCATGAAGTCGGCAGCATCGTGGGTGACGTCAATGTGATGCGGGCAGCAGACCCCAGTATGTGGCCTGGGACATCTTGGTAACTCACGTGGCTGGTAGATCTACGTGACATCGCCCACCCACGTGGCGTCGTGATCCACATGGTGTCGTGATCTACGTGGCATGCTGATCCCGTAGCTTCAAGTGGGCCTCGGGCATCGGATACACAGCTCTGGCAATGAATTCACATGGAAAACAGCAGAAAACACAGCAGAGGGAGGTGGGCAGTGGTGAGTGGTGTATGGTAGACGGGTGAGCGTGAGTAGGGCGAGTATGGGCAAGGTGAGGAACAGCCACTTCCTCTCCTCTCCTCCCCACCCACAAACACGTGGAGAAGCTCACATGGATGCAGAAATCACCACAAAACTTCACCTCTGGCTTGCTGAAACAGCTGTGCTGAGCTGAACAACAACAGCAGCATACAAGTGATGCTGAACACGTGACTTGAGAAACAGCGTGGGACACTGTAGCGTGGGACGCTGTAGCGTGGGGTCACTTACAATTCTCGGAGAATTTCGGCAAATTTCGGCTGGATCCTGCTTGTACCTGTGTCTGGATGCTCAAACGTGCAGACACGACATCAGGATAACTCGTTGAGAGACGGATGCTTCTTGTGTAGGGTGATGAAGTGAAGATGACTTCATACCTCTTCCTCCCTCTCTCCAGGCAAACACAACTGCTGCGAGCACCGCTGGAACCAATATAACGGGTTGGTTATTTGGTATGTGCTGTAAGCGAGTGGTTAATGATATGTCTTCGGAGGCTTCTTACTTTATTGTTAATGTCGTAGTGGGTACACAGGCTTGTGTGTTGTGCCCATGGCCCGGGCAGGGCCATCCCATGAGAGAGAGCTGGGAGGCCTTGTGTCTTCCTGCTAGGCCGCTGTGAGTGAGAGCGAGGCATGGGCCGACAGGCTGGCGTGCCTTCGAGAGGCCTGGCTACAGAGGGCAGCACCAGCATGGCGCGAAATATGAACTAAGCTGGCAGACAGCATGGGCTGTCTGTGCAGACAGTACAGGCTGTCTACATTGCGGGTTGTGGGTGATGTGGGTTGTGGGTGTTGTGGGGATGTGAGTGTTGTGGGTTGTGGGTGTTGTTGTCAAACTAGAGATACCGAAAAGATGTTATAAGTGAGTTGTTGTTGTGGGTGATGTGGGTTGTGGGTGTTGTGGGTTGTGAGTGATGTGGGTTGTGGGTGTTGTTGTCGAACTAGAGATACCAAAAAAGATGTTATAAGTGGGTTGTTGTTGTGGGTGTTGTGGGTTGTGTTCATGTTTTTTGCGCTCATGTTATATCTTAATTGGAGGTGAGTGTACTCATAGAAATTGGTAATTGTCTTGGTTATAGTGATTTGAGGGGATTTGTGTGAAAATGGGTGTTAGTCTGTGATTTTGGTGGTGTTTTGACTGTATTCAGTGGTGTTTTAGTAGTATTCAGTGGTGTATTTGGGAGTACTCAAATGGTGTTTGAGACTATTCAAAGGTGTTTTTGAAGGTGTTCAAATGATGTGCAAGAGTATTTATGAAGGTGATCTGGGAGTATTCAGTGGTGATTTGGCTGTGTTCGAATGATGTTTTTGGAGTATTCAAAGGTAATTGATGGTGTTTTTTGGTGTTGTTAAAAAGTGGTGTGCGTGTGTGTGTGTGTGTGTGTGTGTGTGTGTGTGTGTGTGTGTGTGTGTGTGTGTGTGTGTGTGCATATTAACCTCGTAATATGTAAAATTGTGACTAGTGAATTTATCGAAAAGTGGTTATAAGTTGTAAGTGTTGTGGTGACTTTTTCTGTTGAAATACTTAAAACGAGAAAAATGTCTAGACTTGAGGAGAGTGAATCTTTTGTAAAGAAATTATGGATTGTTGTGGGTATTAACGAAGAAAATGTGAAATTATTTGGGTTATCCTGGATTAAGGGTGAAAATGTGTAATGTTTTCCCTGTGTTGTATATGAAATGTGTAATACTGAGATGGTGACGACGAAGAAGATCCAGAACAAAATGCACAGAATTTCTTCAAGAGAAAAATATGTTGATTTTAGTCAATGAATTGTACCTTTTTTTCAATGAATTTTTTTGTTGGATGTATATGAAATGCATTAGTTGTATAATAAATAGTGTTATCCTGCATTTTAAGTTATTGTCTGCTCGACAAGATTCAGCCTGTGTGTGCGGTCATCACGTGACGTCACTGACATAGGGGGAAGACGACAAGATTCAGCCTGTGTGTGGGGTCATCACGTGACGTCACTGACATAGGGGGAAGACGACAAGATTCAGCCTGTGTGTGTGTGGTCATCACGTGACGTCACTGACATAGGGGGAAGACGACAAGATTCAGCCTGTGTGTGTGGTCATCACGTGACGTCACTGACATAGGGGGAAGACGACAAGATTCAGCCTGTGTGTGTGAGGTCATCACGTGACGTCACTGACATAAGGGGAAGACGACAAGATTCAGCCTGTGTGTGAGGTCATCACGTGACGTCACTGACATAGGGGGAAGACGACAAGATTCAACATGTGTGTGTGAGGTCATCACGTGACGTCACTGACCGCCGAGTAAACACAGGTGGGGTGACGTCACACTTGTTTAGACCTGTAGTAAGAGAAAGTACCATGCCCCATAGGGGGAGTTCATTTGAATGCTTACCCCCAGAGGGGAGAATCCAAAAACTTGATCCAAGGAGATGGAGTCTTTGTATTATCGAGAAAACCTTGATCCAAGGAGATGGAGGAGGGAATTTGAGATGCAAGTGGGAGTCCATTTTGAATGCTTACCCCCAGAGGGGGGAATCCAAAAACTTGATCCGAGGAGATGGAGACCACAAGAAAATGAAATTAAAAAAAAGAATTCGAAAAAAAAAATTTGGGGTAGAAGTGAGTGGTGGGAGGGGTACCCAGAGGGGGGAATCCAAAAAACTTGATCCAAGGAGATGGAGAGCACAAGAAAATCAAAAAAAATCGAAAAAAATCGGAAAAAATTCGGGGATCGGGGGCGATCCGGACGACGCTGCAGAAGGCGCTGCAGAAGGCGCGGGCGGGCGTGACGGACGGGCGCGAGGGGCGCAGGTGGGCACGAGGGCACGGCGGGCGGGTGGGGGGCGCGGGTGGGGGGGCGTGGGTGGGGGTTAAGGGCGAGGTGGTAGAGGGCGAGGTGGTCGAGGGTGAGGTGGTCGAGGGCGAGGTGGTCGAGGGCGAGGTGGTCGAGGGCGAGGTGTTCGAGGGAGAGGTGGTCTCCAGGGCGAGGTCAAGGTCATTAGCATAAAGGTGTGAAAAGGAGACCGCTCAGGAATACAGCGCTCAGCCGCACCCCTTTTTCAGGAGGGACCTCTCAGCCGCATGGACCGCTCAGCCCCATACACCGCTCAGCCGCTTTGACACCTACTGCTGCTGACTGGTATAAACTTTGGTAACCGATACCGACAAACTGGTTCAGAAAGACACGTACGCAGACACTTGGACATATTTATTACGAAACGTTTCTAATGTTTCTAATATTTATTACGAAACGTTTTCTAATAAACATGTCTTAGTGTTTACTTTTATGTCTTTCTAAACCATACCTCTGTCCGCCTTCAGGAGGGAACTTGACAAGTCCCTGAAATCACCGCCTGACAAGCCAGGCTGTGATTCGCTCGCTGGACTGTAATAACAGCCTAGTTAATCAGGCCTTGATCCACCAGGAAGCCTGCTCTGAGACCGGGTCGAGGGGGTGTTGACCCCTGGTAACGTCCTTAAGATGCAGGTACTCCGATCAACCTCACTAAAGTACAGACAAGCGTAAACACCCTAAGAAGAAGCCAACGTTATATTTTTCTTCAGTAAACTGAACTTCGATACTCAGAATTATTTTGGACAAGTAAGAAAAACTCTATAAAATATTTCCTGGAAAGCGGTTCTGAGCGCCATCAACCCACATCAGTGCATGGAAAACCTGTATACAGAAGCGCACAAAAGCTTACAAGGAAATCAAATATTGAAAGGAAACTTTGGTGAACTTTAAGACAAGCATATGTCGCAATAATGGAAAGATAATCTACATCGAGAGATTCTCAATACACAGCAGACACTAAAAAAAAAAGTCATGCCAGAGGGAGAAAGCGCAAAAGGAGCAAGAAGCCATTCAGGAAATTGCATAACAGAAACACAAAATAAACAAGAAGTCGTTCAAGAAACTTCAAAAAAATTCTTAAACGTTCAAGAAACTTCAAAAAAATTCTTAAACATTTCTTCACCTGTACAACATCAAAGTGAAAACCCTCGTCCAAAACTGATCCGCTACTCACAGGAGGTTCCTACATGTATGAGCGAAATTTTGAAAGACCATTATGAATTAATGTTCAGTAATCCACTAAACAACAGGAGAGTTGAGGATCTAGATTGCTTTTTTTTATTACCTCTGCTCACTCTATAAATCATATGTCTCACATTAACACAAATCTCCCACAGTTCAAAAAGACATTAGAAAATATGCAGCACTGGGACCTGATTTATGGTACTCGTTATTTGCAAAATGCCCCTAGCACGAGTACTCAGCATTTTTTTTTTTTTGGAGATAGAGCTTAGATCTAAGTAAAATCCCAGAGATCTTAGGAAGTGTAGACACAGCTTCTCAGCAGAGAGAAGACAGCAGAGATCTGGCAGAATATAATTACAGACCAGCAGCACTAACATCACACTTCACAAGAGTGTATGAACCAGCGAGGAGACAAATGATAAATATTGTAGAAAGCATGACCTACACATCCGAAAAAAACGTGGCTTTAAAATTTTAATATCATGCTTGTTAGAGATACTGAAGAATAATGACAGAATACATTAATGGAGTTGTTGGAAGAAATCCAAACATAGATGTGGCCCACACGAACTTCGTCAAGTGTTTGAGAAATGAGATCGTGGAGTGACAGCCCAGAAAGTTAGATGAATAAGTGTAACATGTAAACAAATTGTAATTAGCAAAGTTCTGTTAACGAAGTGCAGCAAACAAAGAGTAGTAAACAAAGCAACATCCAGCCTTAGTATAGTAGAAAGTTGTGTACTTCTAGACCTGGTTCTGGCACCTATACTGTTTCTCATCTTCAAAGCAGAGTTAAAATCATTAGGGACACCTTCGTATCATTCTTCGCGGACGATACCAAGATAATAAGCAGGAAAATCAGCTAGGCAGATGACAAGGGAAATTTGTAGCAGATGTCAACATAATCTTCCAGTGGGCAAAAAAAATGATGTTCAGCTGTGACAAATTCGATCTGCTCAGATACGGAAAAAAGAAGAATTCAAAAAGAAAGCTGGATACAAAAGACAAGAGAATCACTTCAGTAAAGAAAAGAGAATCACTTCAGTAAAGAAAAGAGAATCACTTCAGTAAAGAAAAGAGAATCGCTTCAGTAAAGAAAAGAGAATCACTTCAGTAAAGAAAAGAGAATCACTTCAGTAAAGAAAAGAGAATCACTTCAGTAAAGAAAACAGAATCACTTCA